>JAWWEU010000091.1:68316401-68337146 GCA_035583155.1 Acropternis orthonyx
CCCCATCCCTGGAAGTGTCCAAGGCCAGGTTGGATGGGGCTTGGAGCAACCTGGACTAGTGGAAGGTGTCCCTGCCCCTGGCAGGAGCTTAGAATGAGATGATCTTTAAGGTCCCTTCCAGCCCAAACCATTACAGGATGCTATGATAATTGCCAGCTCTTTCTTAGCAAATCCACTCCAATGACTATTATGGTTTTACAAAATACAGAGTTAAAATCATCCAGAAGGAAATAAACCTGTGCTGAATGGAAGAACTGGAGAACAGCCAATCTAACAAACTTTCAATAATGAAACAGCACTGTAATAGCATTTTCTGGCCTTAGCCCAAGCCCAGAGTTTTGATTATCCTAGGCCCTTTAAGCCCATGTAATATGTTAAGCTCTGCATGTTATTTCAATCCTTATTAAGTTGTTTAACATGTAGTGGAATAAAGAACTATTATACATATTTTTGAAGTTGTGAGAGAGGGATGGGGAAAAAAACTAAATATGTCTACTGAACAGGTAAGAAGGTAGAAATGAGACTATAACAACCCTCAATAATTAATCAAAATATAACAGTTTCTCTGAACAGGTTTTTTGCATTAATATTTAACTCTACTGCTTTTCCTCATTGAAGTCACTTCACAGTTGTCTCCTTTAAATAGGGCAGGAATAGTTCCCTCTTTTTCTCTTCTTTGTTTCTTCCATATTAAAATAACAAAACAACACCATTGTTTGCCTCAAGCTGCAGAACATGGGACTGATAGGGTAGGGATATATAGGCCCTGTGGGCTCAGTGATTTTTGAAAACACAATTTAGTTCTGAGGCTCCCATTTTGCATCATTAAGAACTGGTGCTAGGGTGGCATTATCTAATCAATGTCCCTGTCCAAATTGTAATTAGTCTTATCGCTGAAAGAAGCAAACTCAAGTAATCATAAAAATCAATCATTCAAGATCTCACTTTTCTAAAACTACAGAATACTGGGTTGGTTTTCTTCTATATGAAAGTTTTGGATAAACCTTGGTAAGAGGTTTTAGGTCTTTTCAGGACCTCATTTTCTTCTTTTTTAAAAGAGCTATTTCTTTTCTGTATATTTTAAAAATTAAGTTACAGGTTGATAAGCCTGAAACCTGATTTTCCTCTTTCCATAATAATCTCCCATTAGTGGTTGTTCCAACAAAGTCAGTGGAAGTGCTTCCAAGAGTTTCTGAGGGAAGAATCAGGTCCTTCATTTTTTGTGCCAATATAGCATATCCAGTGAAATTTCCTCCTGCTGCCTTAGGTCTTTGCATTTCCATACTACAAGTTAGTCAATGGCTATTATAGCTTTGCTGGTTAGCCCTCTCTTTGTTTAGAAGTCTCTGGAGTTTTAGATTCACAGAGGACAAGTGTACTTGAAAGGATGATTTCTATACAGCAAAGGACTCTGTCTTAAAACTTGCATGGTACTATCATCCTGCTACATGTTGGTTAATGAAGTGTCAAATTAGTTTCTGTGATACTACAGAATATTTTTTTTTTAACTTCTAGTGTGCAATTTCATTTTTTTAAACCCTCTTTTTCCTTAACTGTAGTTACACACACACACACACGTTACTGTCCTGGATTCAGCTGTGACAGAGTTAAGTTACTTAGTAGCTGATACAGTGTTGTGTTTTGGATTTGTTATGAAAGGAGTGTTGATAACACAGTCATGTTTTGGTTGTTGCTCAGTAGAGCTTGCCATGAGTCAAGGAATTTTCACTGTCCCATGCTCTGCCTGCAAGCTGGTGCACAGGAAGCCAAGGAGCAGCATGGCCAGAATACTGACCAGAATTGGCCAAAGGGCTATCCCGTACCACAGAGCATAATTCCCACTATATAACCTAGGGGGAATTGCCCTGGAGGGTGGTCATCAATGCCTGGGGAGAGGTTGGCCACCAGTCAGTGAGCGGTGAGCTATTGTGTTGTTCATCATTTGTTTCTTTTTGATTTTGGTCTTCTCTCTTTCATTTTTATTACAATGTTTCTTCTTATTATTGCTATTGTCAATATTTTTATTGCTGGTAGTAGTAGCATACTCTAGCATTATATTGATGGTATTATTATTCTTGAACTGTTCTTATCTCAGTCCACGATGTTCATCTTTTTTTGTACAGTTCTCCTCTGCACTGGGGTAGGGGTGGGGGAGAGTGAATGAGTGGCTGTAGGGTACTTAGTTCCTGGCTGGCATTAAACTAGGACAGTTATACATAGCTATTCTTACCGAAATGGGTGAGATCTCATCTGATGTCCACTGCACACAGAGGAAATGTTCCCAGTTATTGCAGCAGTTGATGAGCATAAATGTATTGATTAAAAAAACCTACATATATTAAAACCCTTTGAAAGGACATTATAGATTTCAGTCTAAACCTGAGGTGGTGGAAAAAACCTCTAATCACAATAGGCTCCATAGATCATGATATAATTAACTGATTGTTGTAACATCCTTGAGCTTGACTGTGAATTTGTTTACTACCAGACACAGGGAATGATGAAAGTCAGTGGAATTCCTTTCATTTACTTTGATGAGCTTTCTGTCAAGTTCATAATATTTATGGTGTTTGAAATTGCATGATTCAGTCATAGCTGTAGCTGGCCAGAATATATTACTTTTGTTTCAAAATAAATTTCCAAAGCAATATTTTTTTTGGTAAAAACTCTTCATAGAAGATCCAATTTCCCGAAGTACTATAAATAGAATTATTTTCACTTTTTTTATGGACAATTCTGCAAGTGTCAATATTGTAAAAGGAAATGAACAGGTTTTACAAAGTTAGTTGAAATTTCAGTGGATATAAAAAGATCAAGCTCAAGCAGAAATATTCCAGCCACACCTGCTCATTCTAATAAGCAGCAAACTATCAAATAGACATATTGTGAGAATACGGCCCTACAGAAACTATTGGTAGCCAAAGGAACATTAGTTATGGGGTTAGATAGTGTTTACAATTATCTCCGAGCTTTTTACTAATTCCCTGGCCTACATCACATGAACAGGCAATGGTTCTTCACAACTGAACAGCGTTTTTCTGGAAGTCATTCTCTAGGAACATCCTTTTGTCTCAAAACATCTGCAGTTGCAAAAGGATCCAGCCATGTGTTGTTGTAGGTACAAGGATAGCGGGAGTGGTTAATGGGATTTTCAATTTGTTATTCAATTTTTGCTTTTTCCACCTTGGGAATTTAAATAATTGAAAAAGTTTTGTGAATTACAAATCCCATCGAAGCCCCTGTATACAATAATCATTTAATTATTCAAGTCTTTCTACTGTTATCACTGATGCAGTAATTGGAATTTCTTTTGCACTGTGTGTGCTGATTACATTTCTAAGAGAATGAAAATCTCTTTATTTCATATTTTTTTCTGTTCTTTTCAATTTTTTTTTTTTTTTTTTTTTTTTGTTCAGAAGGAATAATTGTTGGAATCTGCCTGAGGATTTCATGACAGCTAACTCATACCATTTTCCATAAGGTGAAATGTCCAGTCTATTCATCCAAAGAACCGTTATTCAGAAATGTGGCAGGAGAAATGCTGTTATTGCCTGCTTTCTGTGGATCAGGGAAGGCAGTGTCCTCGAGTGGGGTGTTTGTGCACTGATATATCTTTTACAGTTGCCAGAGGTTGTCCACATATGGTAAAGAGTGAGAATGAATGAGCTGGTATCCTCTGGGTCAGAGGCAGAAACTGTCAGTAAATGGTACTTCTCAGGAGGGTGTGCTTTCCCATCTTTCCAAAGATACATTGCCTCTTACGCTTGACTCCACGGGAGGACTGGAAGAAGTAAATAACCACAGGGGGAAAAGGAACTCAGAAAGCACAGTTGCAATGGGTTATTCTGTAAAACAATAGATGCATGCCACACTACTGAGCTCCGTGAACTGGCCTCTTTGTTATATTTATGCATAGTCATCTACCATTAATATGGGAGTCCTGAAGTGATAAGTGAAGCAAAAGGTGATTGTGAAATAAGCAAGACATAGGAAACGGTGTATATATACAACAACACTTGCACTGGAGAGAGGCTGGGTGAGCTGGGGTTGTTCAGCCTGGAGATGAAAAGCTTCTGGGGAGACCTCAGAGCCCCTCCCAGTGCCTAAAGGAACTCCAAGAGAGGTGGAAAGGGACTTTGGACTGGGTATGTAGCAATAAGACAAGGGGGAACCGTTTCAACTGACAGAGCACAGGTTTGGATGAAACCTTAGGAAGAAATTATTTACTGTGAATGTGGCAAGGCCCTGGCACAGGTTGCCCAGAGAAGCTGTGGCTGCCCCATCCCTAGAAGTGTCCAAGGCCAGGTTGGATGGGGCTTGGAGAAACGTGGTCTAGTCCCTGCCCATGGCAGAGCAGTTGTGTTGAGATGGTCTTTAAAGTCTCTTTCAAATCTTTTCCAACCCAAACTATTCTGTGATTCTCTGATAAGAGAGAGACTGTAAGGTGCTAATTTGATTACTGTGACACAGAAATTTGAGCAACATCAAGGAAACATCTGCCACATGCAATGAACTCCTGAGCGTAGTTGCCATCACAAAACTGAGAAACAATGGACTTAATTGCATCCCCACATTCTCTACCTGATTCAGTCATCTCATTCTTTGGTAACCAAGCAACAAGCTTGCAAAACTCAGGAGGCTATTTGGACCCAGTGCAGGACCAAGTCACTGGCTGTGACAGCTTGAATTTCCTGCACTCAGAGACTGCTGCCTGATGTCTCAGCATCCAGTGAATGTAGCCAGTGTCTTCAGGAAGAATTGTTCTCTATTTAGAAAAAAAATATTCACAGTGGCCACACAAACAGATAATCTTATTAAGACTAAGTGAACAGGAGTCATTCTTAAAAATTGTTAGTTTGCAAGAAATATTAACTTCATCACCTGATCAGGGGAAGGGGAAAAGCTTTAAAATGAAACCCTATCTATAGGATTATTTGATTAAAAAAATTAGAGTATAGTTGACATTTAAAAACAGTAAGAGTACCCACTTAGCTTAAAACACCAGGATATTCTATTTATTTTGTGAAAATTAAAAGCCCATAAAAAAATAATGAAATTGTTTTGTCAGAACTATATGACATGGTCTTGATCTCCCAATGGTTCTCCCTTCTTGTGCAAATTATGGACACACAAACTAAAAACCCCTAAAGACTTACATCATTAACTGTGAGATGGAAGTAATAACGTGATAACATGGCCCAGATACCAACATAGAATCTTTTCCCTTGTAAGATTCTACACAGTACCTCTGTCTGTAAGTCTCAATTCACAAATATATTTTTTTTTTGTGAATTATATATATTTGTGAATCTGTATGTCACCAAGTTCTTTTTCTATTTTTCAATCAGATTTATCAGACTGTCCAAAAATTTGACAACTCTTGGTAAAAGCTCATGAGACTATGGTGAACCTTAAATGCATGCTATCTATTTCCCCCATCTAGATGTGCCCAACAATGCCTTAAGCAAAGAAATTAGTACCAAGCACTTCAGCTAGGAAAAAATCAACTAAAAAAAGCCTAAAGAACAACAATGACAACACAAAATACTAACTATGAAAGAATTGCTCATTGTGGAATGAAAGCAGCTACAGAAGTTGTAAAATTAAGATCTTGTAATAATCAGAATGAGGGGGGGGGGGAAGATATTTTCATTTCTCAGGTGATTTGAGCAGAAAACTCAGCTATGCTTGTGGCATGGCTCAGTTTTGGAGATTAGTTATTATTTTCCCTCCAAGATTCAAGTGTGAAGAACATTAAAAAAAACCAAACCAAACCAAACCAAACCAAACAAAAAAACCCCCCACAAACAAACAAGCAAAACACCAAAAACAGCCCAAAACAATAAAATGAGGGCAGATACTGTACTCCAGCATCCTCTGTCTGGGAAAAACTGATGATAACAAATTATAAGACAACAAAACCACACTCTCATCACTGAATTATTGAGCCCAAAACTAAAACCTCTGAGAGTCTTAAACAATCTGTCATTTTCTCAGCTTTTCTTAGAAGATTAGCTCATGATATGAAATGATCTTCCCTATATATTTTAATTATTTTTAACTGTTTAAATAGAATTTGAGTAATGATTTCTTAATGTTCACCACAGAAGGTAGCTACATTTTTACTAGACTCCTGGTGCAACCAGCTTAATGTCATAATTTAATTAAGGTTTATGTAAATAAAGGAAAAAAAGAAACTAGAAAAGACACCTTCTTTTCTTCATATGTAAAATACTTACTATGTTTTCAGAAAATCACAGAATCATAGAATATTCTGAGTTGGAAGGAACCCCCAAGGACCATCAAAGTTCAAATCCTGGCCCTGCCCAGAAAAGACCCAACAATCCCACCTAATTGTCCAAATGCTTCTTGAACTCTGACAAGCTGGGGCCATGACCGTTTCTCTGGGGAGCCTGTTCCAGCACACAACCAACCTCTGGGAGAAGAACGTTTTTCTAATATCCAACTTAACCCTGCCCCTGACACAACTCCAGTCCATTCCCTGGGTGCTGTCCCTGGTCCCCACAGAGCAGAGATCAGTGCCTGCCTCTTCCGAGGAAATTGCACCTGCAATGAGGTTTCCCCTCAGTCTCCTCTTCTCCAGCTGAACACACCAAGTGCCCTCAGTGTCCTCACATGCTTCCCCTCAAGGCCCTTCACCATCTTCATTGCCCTCCTCTGGACACTCTCCAGTGGCTCAATTTCTCCCTTCCATTGTATCCCCCCAGACTGCCTCAATATTGCAGGTGAGGCCACCTCAGTGCAGAGCAGGGTGGGACAATCCCCTCCCTAACCCAGCCAGTGATGCTGTGTCTGATGTCCCCAAGGACAGGGATGTCCATCCTGGCTCCAGGGCACTGCTGACTTGTGGTCAACTGGCCACTGACCAGGACCCCCAGGGTCCTTTCCTGGCACTGCTTCCCAGCATCTCATTCCACACTTTGTCCGTACATCCCAGGTGCAGAATACGGTACTTCTCCTTGTTGAACTTTGTACAGTTGGTGATTGCCTGTCTCTAATTTGTCAAGGTATCTCTGCAGTGCCTCCCTTCAGAGGGAGTCAACAGCTCCTCCGAATTTTGTATCATCTGCAAACTTACTTAGTATCCCTTCCAGTCCCCTGTCAAAGTCATTTATGAAGATGCTGTAGAGAACGGGGCTGAGGATGAAGCTCTGAAGAGCCCCACTAGTGACTGGTCATCAGCATCCTTATGTTACTTCACTTGTAGCAATCATCCTGCTGTAAAGGGGTGATGTAATTTCTGCGCTCCCTTTTGCCATTAATGTCCCCCACGTTTCTGGCAGCTTCAACTCCTGCTGAGCTTTGGCTACATGATTTTTTTCCCCTACAGTGGTGAGCAGCATCCCTGTAGTCCTCTGTCATCACCTGAACTTGCTTCCACTGGGCATACACCTCCCTTTTTTAACTTAGATTGAAAAGAAAATTCCTGCTCTACCAAGCCAGCTTTCTGCCTTGTCTTCTTGACTTCTGGTATTTTGGACTTGCCTACTCCTGTACTGTAAGGAGGTGGTGATTAAAAAGTGACCAGCCCTAATGGAACAACTCCAAAAGCATTTTCCCAGGGGACTTTACTCACTAGTTCCCTGAGCAGCCTGAAGTTCTTACAAAAGGTGAAAAAAAATTTCTTGTTTTCTTTTCATCAAGTAGTATAGCTTTAGTCAACTAAATTAAGGTCAGATGATTATTCTTCAAGTGTACAGAACCTTCTCTCTTGTCTCTTTTCCTTAAGCACAGACAAAATGTTTGGTGTCTATTTAAAGGTATTTACTAAAACCCCCATTTAATCCATCTCCCATTTAATTTTGAATTCTAGGGTGTGCATTGTCCAATTCTTCTGATTTAAGGGTATTTTACTTTGAAGATTACACTGTAAACTTGGCCATGGCAAATTTCGCTCCATCAATTTCTGTGCACGTTTGGGCATTTCTCATTTTCAACATAAACTCTAAAACATAAACAAGGTATTCGTTTAGCTTTCAATTCAACAGCGTATTGTGTCAGCAACAATCTCTCTGAATGGTGAATCCCACTTCATCCCTTCATGTTCTGGATTCCTCTTTTTTTACTGTTTTTTGTTTGTTTGTTTGTTTTTTAGTTTCATTCTTTTGTGTATTTTGTTTGTTTGTTTGTTTAAGACACAACAAAATATGGTTTTTGGCAGTTCTTCCTGTATTTGCTTCTTGACCTCTTCTCACTCATTTCAGAATAGATCCTCATTACTGAATTAGTTTTCAAATAGGAATGTCTCTTCTTCCTTCCCAGCCCCAACTGACCTCTTTTAAACCTGAACAAAACCCAGGCTTTCCCCACTTCTTTTAGCCAGCCAGGTTTCTTGTTTTGCTCTTTGAGTATTAAGATAATTCTGAGAAACCAGGTAAATTCATATGTCAGGTGCTAAAGCCTCACAGAAACACTATAGATGCAGAAGCATTATGTTTTTTAGCTTCTGACTGATGAAGGCAGGCACATAATTTATCAACACATAATTAGCTTTTCAAGAATAAATCTAGCTATGGCTAGATTTCAAGGGGGTTTTTTTTGTCCAAAGACATAAGGGGTGACTGAGTGTACAATTATCTGTAACTGTTGCATTTCACAGGTTTCCGGGCCCATCTCATGTCCTGTATTTAAAAGATTGAACTATCTTGTAAACAAATCTGTGCAGTTTCTGATGAGCCATGAACACTGTCCATTGGGGAAATCAAGGACAGGCTTTAACAGCCAGAACTCATGTTGCCATTTCATGCTTAGAATGAAGCAAATTTTAGCATGAAGTCATCAAACATCATGGTCTGATATGTATCAGTTTTCCTTCTGCACAGATTACACTGGATCTCTTTTCTATCAAGTTACGTCACTTTGTCAGAGACATCCACAATCTCCTATATTATACCGAAGATTTGTAATTTCTGAAATATTATAAGTCTGAATAACGATTATGGTTGATAATTTTCATTCTCCAATGCCATAAGGATTTTAAACCACCATTAAAATTCTTTCCAGATACAACAAAGCTTATCCAAAGATTCCTCAAAGCCAACTCTAAGAATAATTTTTTTTGAGGTTCTAAAATTGAAATCTCTTGTTGCATTCCAAGACCAAGATTATTTTTCTTTAAACTAGTTTACCTAAAATAAACATAAAGCAGAATGTATTTTAAAATTCAAATAAAACAAAACATTGACAAAACACAACATTTAACTGATCATGTATTGTTCCTCTTATGCTGAGAATGAACCACGTGTGACAGATGGTGAACATTTTGCTTACTGTACCACAGGAAACCACTCAGACAATGCATCAGTGAAAGTCATAAAAACACGTACTTGGAAAAGAATGACATTAAATAACTTAATAAATTATATAAATATAGTATTATGGAAGAAAACCATTTCCTATTATTATTGAAGAGCGTGTAAATCTCAGATTCCTAAAATAGCTACTAAGGCTTATCTCAAGGTTCAGAATACATCCTGGTAATGGATCAAACCCTGTAATCTTTTTGCTCCATAAAAACTGTGAGATTTTGAAATCTTTTTCAGAAAATTAAGTTAGAAAAGGAACAAGCCACCCATATTTCATACAGTGATACTATGAGGACTCCCAGTAAAGGAGATAAATGCAAGGTTGATACAACACTGATGACTCTGTAACTTTCACTTTATTTTTGGAAGTGCTGTAAAACAGTTTTCACTTTCATCAGAATGTCTAATTTGATGTATATTTTTGGTTGGATATAATCTTTTTTTTAAAGTACTAGTTTAAGGTCATTCTGAATAATTTTTTCACCTTTAATTTGGACACTGAATAAAAAAAGCCACCATTGTTTCTTGCACAACATCACAAACAGTTCAGAGACCAGACGTTGTTCCTTGGAATGGAGGGTTTTTGCTGGTTAAAACCTTCTAGTTAGAAGTTCATGCAAATCCCAGCTCAAGGGTCACTCTACATAATAACAAACAACCTTTTTTTTTTTTTTTTTTTTTTTTTTTGTTTGACCCACAGGACTTCCCAGTTTTATTATACAACTTCCTCACTGTGGTTTTCAAGTTTTCACTGTATTTATGAAGTGCTTGTGATTCCCAGATGTTAGACTAAGTGTGAGTATGCACTGTTATTATTGCCATTATTCACATTTGTGAAACCTTTCCTAAAAACTAGTTATGTCTCCAGGTAGTGGTTGACTCTGCAAGGAAGTTATGTACGAATGGATTAATGAATAACATTTTCATCACTGTCTTTCTCAAATTGTAGGTGCACCTGAAATCAGCCACAAAGGATTTCCGCTGTACTGTTCTATTATTTCTGATCCTGTTTAACAGATTGTTTCTGAGACTCATTCAGTATCCCTAATTTATCTCTTCTTACAGATGCTCTTGAGTAGACACCTATTGTGCTGTCTTCTCACAGCTGTTTCATTTAAACACACCACATACAATATATAAAAATACAAACACAAAACCTCATGTGGAATAATACAGCAGTTTCTACCTGTAGGCTCTGACAAAAAGGCTGCTGTGACTTTCATTTTCACTGGCATTTTACATGGATATATCCTACTTTTAAGAACAAATAAAATAGGCAAGATACTCAGTACTTGAAGGGAACCTGTAAGAAAGGTGGGTACAAACTTATTAGCAGGACTTCTAACACTAGGGAAAGAGGTGATGCTATAACACTGAAGAAGGATCTATTTTGATTAGATATAAGAAAAATGTTCTTTACAATGAGGGTGGTAAGCCACTGGAACAGGCTGTCCAGAAATGTGGTGGATGTCCCAACCCTCAAAATATTCAAGGTAAGATTGGGTACAACTCCAAGCAACCTGATTTATTTGAAGGTGTTCCTGATCACTGTAGGGAAGTTGAACTATATGGTTTTTGGCTTCTAACTCAAAGTTTTCTATTATTCTATGATTTTATATTGTAATAAAATAAAATAATCTTACATCTGAGCTAGTCAACTTGACTCTACTTTTTCTTTATCAGTGAAGAGAAATCAACATTCTCACATATGGCTCATTCAGAGTTCCTCTTCAGGGTGCCACTCATCATGCTGTAGAGCTCTACATTTTGGATTTCCAAACAGAGGAGAGATTTGCCCCTACCCTAATGATGTTAGGAGCTGTGAATTTAAGATCTGACCCTCTAAGCACAGTATAGGGGATATATCTGCTTAGGCACACATCAGCTTCCTTCTGTGTGTTGCCAGATACATATATTCAGGGAAGAATAAAGACTCACCTGAAATCCAAATACAGATGTTAACAGCACAGCACATGGTGTTGTACAAATGAAAGGGTACAATTCTCAGACAAGAGCTTTTTTCTGGCTATGTTACAGCTAGGCAAAGCCAGCTATGTCTGTCTGAAACCACTGAGTTATCCATATTGTCTTAATTTCCTGGCATTTAAAATAAGAGAGGGGAAATCCTCGCTAATAATAATTTAGTAAATGGTAGAAATTCCATCGTTTAATGCCTGCCCAAATGAATAGCTTACTCTAGATGATTACAGACTTACTTATATCACTTCTATAGAAAATATATAAAACAGAGGCTGATGAGAGAGGGAAGCGAGACACAGACCCCTCTTGTTGAAAATGCAAAGGTCTTTTGTGTCTGATAAGACCAAATGGCTCTTTGTTACCAAATTCCTGATATATGCACTAAAATACTAATTTCACTAACCTGAATTGAGTCTGCTAGTTTTACTGAGATGAAAAGCCCTTCATCTGCAGTATCAACTATTGGATTTTCTTCATACTCTTCTTTTGTTTTTGTTGTTAAATTATATGAAAAGTGACTCTCTTGGAGAAGAGCTATGTTCCTCTGAGCCTATATCAAATAGGATGTACCTACATGTCTAATGGACTCTCTCTTCCAAGGTAATTACAATGCAATGCAACTATTTAGGCAGTGTTATTAGTTATTAAGCCAGATCACTTTCTAAATTCTATTCCTACTGTCCTAAAAAGCCCTGCAGGATCTACATATTATTAAACCAGAGACACATAGATCTCAATAGCTGTCTTTAAAATATAAGTACTGATGTTGTCTGTATTGTGTTAACACAAGAGAATTGTGTAGGAAGCTTGGAAAGGAAAGAGGAGTGTAGAAAATCCTTTCTGAATGTTTTCCCACCGTTCCAGCAAAGTTATGCTATTATTGCCACATTATACAGAATAAAAATAAAATTGCTATATACAACATAAGTTACAGGTTCTTTGTAAAGATTTTGATAGAGACATAGGTATTAACTGCCATTAGAAAATGAAACAATCAAAAGCACTAGAAATGTGCAATAGCCATAGACCTGCTTAGGATTCAATCCAGTGCCCCAACACACACAGTCTAGACAACTGATTATTATAGTTTAGTGCTGCAAGCTGGATTATTCCCATTCCAGTGTATTAAGTTTGAAAGCAGAGGAGAGAAACATGATTTGACACCAGAAGGATGAGATCCTGCTTTCAGCTTCACTAGCCTTTTTGAAGCACAGCTGCAATCCCACTGGTTACAAGGTGCACTGTGCTGTGTCCTCACTGACATTGGAAATCGCCATGAATTGAGTCCAAACAAGTGGAAGAAAGATCTGCTGCTAATTTTAGACTCTTTGAAGAGCTGGAGAGCTTAAAACACTGATCACAGCATTGAGGTTGGTATACTCCTCCTTAGAAGATGGTTTTATCTTTAAAATACCCTTAACATCTTGACACAAGGTTTCTTGTTAGATAATTCACATATAAAGTGGACTTATTTCTAGGTACTTGCCTGATAATCCCTGGACTGTGGCTGATGCTGGTTGCTGACAAGAGACCTGATCCTGACCCTGGTTTTGGAGTTCTTACTCCTGGCTTGTCAGATTTGCCTCTTCAGCAAGGACTCATGTGAGGATCTAGGTTTGGCAGATTGTGCTCTGCTCACCTCAGTCAGGACTACCTTCTGTTGGTGTGCTGGTTTTGGTTGGGGTAGTTAGTTTTCTTCACAGTGGCTGGTACAGGGCTGTATTGTCAATTTGTGCTGAACAGTGTTGGTAACAGAGGCATTTTTGTTGTTGCATAGCAGGCCCTGTGCAGAGTGAAGACCTTTTTTGCTCTTTGTACTGCCATGCTGCCATGCTGACAAGGTGGTAGAGATACATGGAAGTTTGGGAGGAGACACAGCCGTGACAGGTGGCCCGAACACAATGCGACATCATGCTCAGTATATAAAGCTGGGGGAATGAAGAAGAAGAAGGAATGTTTGGAGTTACGGTATTTGTCTTCCTGAGTAATCCTTACATGTGATGGGGCCCTGCTCTCCTGGGGATGGTTGAACACCTCCCTGCCCATAGGAAGCAGTAAATGCATTCCTTGTTTTGCTTTGCTTTCTTGCATGGTTTTTATTTTCCATATTAATCTGCCCTTATCTCAACCTATGAGTTTTCTCACTTTTACGCTTTCAGTTCTCTCCCTGATCCCACTGGTGGGGGAATGAGGGAGTTGCTGTGTTGGGCTTGGCCGCTGTCTGGCAAAGCCACTGCCTTGTGTGCTGCCCCTGGCTCCTGATTCCTGGTTTCCCTGCCCTTACAGAGCATCCAGTCTTTCCTGCTCTCTAGCAGTAACTAGCCCAGTGCTGGTTTTTACACTGAAGTCACTGAGGTATGTAATGATCTTTCATTTACTTCAATAACAAGAATTTGTTCATGGGTGAATACTTTCCTTGCTTGTAGAAAACTTATTACCTGGATTCTCATCAGCTTAGAAAATGAGGGAAATTGGCTCGTAATCTCCACTGTGAGGCTTCTCAAAATGAGAGAGAACCCTAGCAGGGCAGTATCTCCCTAGGTCCCAGAAGGAAGGACATGCATGTCTGCTACTGCTTCAGCTTCTGTTATGGGTCTCTTAATGGGGAAATAGCAAGAACCAGAACCAGCAACTTGTGAGTGATGCAATCCATTAAGCAGCATGAACTGCAAATTATGATGAGCCAATATTCTTTGTAATAGTTTTGGAGCAAATTTATGAACAATCTCTAAAGTAAACTGTATTTTCATCTTTATGGAGATTTTGAATAATAGAGATTCATGCAAGGAAAAGCATGTTCACTGATCAATCACAATGAGAAGGAGGGATAAATTTGCTGAAAATTCTGCTCTTGACAAAAACTGAGAACATTATTTTTTTGTGAAATTTCTATATGAAATAAATTTACATACACAGTTAAAGCAACAATTAAACTAGAAAGACAGGCTCTATCAGTTGTTCTTGGGGATGGGGTAGGGACCTCACTATAATTCTTTCCTTTGTGCAGATTTTCACCTAGATAAACTGCTTTGTTTACTAAGCCTATATAATTTGCAGCATACACATTGTTTTCAAGTATCAGTCCCTCTTCACAGCTAATATACCCCAGGACAGACTTGTTTTGAGCTTTATTTTAATAAGAAAAGCATTACCAGTAGGTCACAAGAGGTGATTCACACACTCTATTCAGTCCTGGAAAGGCCTCACTGGGAGTGCTGTGTCCTCTTTTGAGCTTCTCCGTACCACAGGGACATGAAACTCCTGGAGTGGATCCAGTGGAGGATAGTGAGGATCTCCTGTGCACTGATTATGTTTGTACTGTTCCCAAAATCATAAGCCAGAATGAGGACCAAAGTCAATATAATTTGCTGCCCTGTTTCTCTGTATCTGAATGCCAGGTGTAGGGCAGTTCCAGCCTGGTGCAATCCAGATATACTCATCTAAGGAGCCTCATAAAGGATACCTACTACTAATTTATTTGAATCTTCTGTACTCAAGATTTTTGCTGAAATTTCTGCCTCCTCAAACATTTAATATTCCTTGCAGACAGATGTGTTATATAGTGTCTAAAAGCCCCCAAGTCCGAACCAGTTATATGTGTTTTATAATCATGAAAAGCAAAGAGTCACTGCCAATAGGTAATTACCACATAACAATGATTTTTCAATAGGGCAGATGATCATCTGGTTGCACAGAATACTTATTGCTCCTCTTAAACAGGAAGGGAATGGTGGGAAGATCAAATTTAGACAACTAAGTCATAGCTTTCTTAGATTAGGCAGATGAGGGGAGTCCTGTCCTATGAGGGCATCTTTTATATTGGTTTTGATGTATGAATGTAAACAACTCTTCACCCACCATTTTTCAGTATACCTTGATATGTTCCTAAAGTCCCCAGCGAAGTATAAGTTTGAATTCAAACCAGTTTGTGCATTAAGTAAGTTTTCACTCAAGATTGGTGTCCAATTTATGCTGAGAATATAACTATATCCATCCACAGCTTCTCTCTGGTAATTACTAGTTTGTAGAGATCATTTTTACAGTCATGTTCTTGCATTATGAGATACATAGAATACAAATTTGCTTAACATTACATACACCATAAAATCCAGAATAAATGCAGGGAGTTAGTGTCATTGTTTCTCACAATGTAACAGCATTTTGTATTTCAATTTAGAAATAAATCCCGACTGCTTTTTTTGAGGGACATGTTTTTTAACTGAAAAACAAATGACAATATTGTTTCAATGACAATGCAACAGCTAGTATTCATCTATACTAAAAGAACTCCATCCCAAATAATTTCTGTTTCATCCAATCAGCTCTGTACTATTAGCTGTAGGATAATTAGAATACAGCCAATCTTAGTATTATAATTACTTGCAGCTTAATTATCACATTGACCTGGTATTGCACACCACTATGGCTCATTACACTTGTTTTATTAACGCAGTGTACCAAAAATTATGTTAACATTCTTGCTAGCTACAACATAATCTTCTGGTTCACTCACACACAAAATAGCCTCTATTAAAGGTGAAATAATAATAATAAAAATATTGCAATAAAATTTAAATGCTCAGTTAGGTTGTGATTTCCAGGAATCACAACAATTTACATAATTGTTCAGATATTTTTCACTGCATGTTCCTAACCATTCTATTTTGCTTAGAAAATTATATCTATATATGCTTTTCCAACATCCAAAGATACTTTATTGTATGACAGGAGGAATTGAAATAAAATGAGTTCATAAAATCAGTGATGCCAGTGTATTAGCAGTTTGTCCTCAATATTTTGCTATAATGGTTATCAAAACTGCATTAATCTTTCTTATTGAAAACCCTTTATACACCCCTAATCATCATTAAAATGTTATTTTGTCTTCAACACAACAAATTAATCTTCTTTCCTATTAAAAAGAAATAATCTGTTTTTTTTTTTTTAATCAGGCCTTGCCTGTTAACAATGCTTCTGTGAAGCGAACACAAGAGCAAGCTCAAAGGAAAAGAATTAATAGAAGAAATGAAAGGAAGAACTAGAATTTCTTACCAAGTTTATCAGTTTTCACATTAATGGTCTATTGTTGCTGAAGGCTTTTTAAGTGTATCTTTTTCACTGAAACACTCACAGATATTTACTAATTCTTAATAAAATTCATTAGTGTGGAGGACACAAAAGAAAAACCTGTGGATCAGGCATGGAAAAAGCCATGCTCTCCACATGTCTGAGTAAAAAAAGACTCAGGTAACAGCTGTAATAAACTCAAAAGCCATTAAAATTCAAAGGTATTAGATTAGACTGATTTTTTTTAGGTCCAAGTCATTAATCTTGATCCAGATTTCCATCCTTTACTTCAAGAGTAAAGCAAAGAATAATGACATATAGTACATTACAGTACACTATAATACATGACAGTACAGTCTGTGAATACCTGAAATTATTTAGTGTGACTTGTACCTTCAGTAATTCATACTGGATTTCAAAATCCAAATGAATGCTGTAATACATATACGGAGTTTTTCTGACAAAAAGTTTACAGGATGGCAAATATTAGGAAAACAAACTGCATAAACAAAGAAGCAGAGTAGAACAAGCATCTCAAATTTGCCTGTGATATTAACATTTATTCAGTAAAAGCAGTCTGCTTTTAAAGATGCAGCTTTTTACACCAGGAAAATGACTACAATCATACAAATGCTTTCTGAACAATTGGAAGCAGGAGTGATGTTTGCAGCTTTGGGAAACAAGAGTGAAGTGGAAATAGTCAACCATCTCTAACATGTTTCTGCAGTCAAATGTGTAGCTCAAGGTTGATAAAACATTTGTGTCTCTTAATTTGGTAACTACTATAGCCCACATTCCAGTTTGCATTGTGAGCATTCAGTTCTGGTGACTTTATTCATTATTCCTCCTGACTGAAGGAGCAACAGTGTTGTAGCAAATAATTTGAATAACTTTCGACTTGATGTATTCAGGGACTGCAAAGCTCATCTCGTTCCAATCCCTATGCCATGGGCAGGGACACCTTCCATTAGACCAGGTTACTCCAAGTCCTGTCCAACCTGACCTTGGACACTTCCAGGGTCGGGCAGCTACAGCTTCTCTGGGCAACCTGTGCCAGAGCCTGCCTACCCTCACAGGGAAGAATTTCTTCCTAATACTTAACCTGAACCTCCACTCTTTCAGCTTGAACACATTCCCCTTTGTCCCGTCCCTCCAAGCTCTTGTCCACAGTCCATCTTCAGCTCTCCTGGAGCCCCTTTAGGCACTGGAAAGGACTGTAAAGCATTTCTGGAACCTAATCTTCTCCAGGTGAACATTCCCAGCTATCCCAGTCTGGCTCCAGAGCAGAAGAGTTCCAGCTCTCAAAGTATCTCTGTGACCTCCTCTGGACTCACTCTAACAGATCCACATGCTCCTTATGTTGGGGACCCCAGTGCTGGATGTGGCACTTGAGGTGGGGTCTGACCAAAACAAAGGGGCAGAGTCCCCTCCCTTGACCTGCTGCCCATGCTGCTTTGGATGCAGCCCAGGACAAGGAGGGGGTTTCTGGGCTGCAAGTACACATTGGTGGGTCATGTGGAACTTCTCATCCACCAGCACAATCAAGTCCTTTTCGTCAGGGCTTCTCTCAACCCATTCTCTGCCCAGCCTGTACTTGTGACTGTGGTTGCCCTGACCCACAAGAAATGACCTGGTACTTGGCCTTGTTGAACTTCATGAGGTTCCCACAGTCCCACCTCTCAAGCCTATCCAGGTCCTCTGGATGACCATGCTTCCTTCCAGCTTGTCAAACTTGCTGAGGGTACACTCGGTTCCACTGTACATGTCAGTGAGAAAGATCCTCTTGTTGGGAGAAAGGTGAATGTAATTCAGAGAGCATAAGAAATACGCTTGATTTTTAATTCCTGGCATGTCAGATAACCAGGATAACAGCTTTGCCTATCCACCTAGCATTCCCCCTACATTGCTATAAAGATCTAAACTCTGTGTTACAGAAAACAAACATTTTGTTCCTCCATACTAGCCCTTAGACTCCAATTTGTCCCTACTATCTTAGGTAGAAGGGGTCATGCAGATCCTTTTCCTTCTATTTGACTAGTCTTAATTATTTATTTTCTGTCATTCAGCTTTATAACTATGCAATAAAAGACAGGTTTAATGGGCCAGTAGTCCAGGATGGGAAATCATCCAGCTAGTGAAGCATTGAGGACATCAAATTAGTGGCACTGCTGATCAGTTTTTCCTCAACCTGACATCTGTTTATAAGCACTCATAGCCAAAATTATTTTGAAAGGCAATGTCAGCCTCAGGCTTTGGACCTAGCATCAGTGAATCTCTCTGCCCTTTACTACTTGTTATTTTCTGCCATGAAATGATACAATGCCTACAATCATACATGAGTGAGACAACATTATCTGGTGTTTGATCTGATGGGCAGAAGTCAGGGATCCTCAGTTGTCTCCAATGCCATTCCTGATTCTCTTCCTCTGTGTGTGTATTTAATATGTACATTAAATTAGAGACCAACACTATATAAGTAAAAAAGGTTTCTGGAAACCTTTAGTTTGAATGGAATTGGCTTCATCATTTAATGACTTTTTATTTCCTTTCCAGAAATTATTCTAGTCTATCATTACTACTGTTATGAATCTCCTTGCACCTAAAGATAAAATAAAAGAATATTAAAAGATTTAAAGACTTTAGAAAAGAAAGAACTCCTGGGACCATTGTTCTGGACTACATTGCAGCTCAGACTGAATATCTACTTCAGGCTAACATTTGCTTGGAAAATAGAGTACCTTAGGAAAAGAGACAAAGTAGAAAACAAAGAGTCCCAGTGGTAACAAAATATCAACCATCATTACCAGTAATTATCATATAATATCAATGATTATATAATAATCATATGATTATAATATAACTGCAGTGATTACTCTACATTATCACTATATTAATACTAGCATACACATTAATGTATAATATGAGTGCATTGGAATGTAAATATTTCTGTAAATGAATGTCTGCATGAGACTTCTGTGTGGTTGCCCTACCAAAATTAGTTGTGGTTCATTTTAAACACACATGTTATAGCAGAACAACAGTGACACTGAGTAAATCAGGAAATAGTTCTGTTTTGTCCCCCTGTGCTATCGTCAACAGCAGCAACTTGAATGGGGACAAGACATGAAAATAGGTGAAACATGAAAAATGCTTCTGCTATATCCTTGCAGCTTTGGAGAATCTAAGGCTCAGGTACTTCCTGAGTTAGCAATGTTTTTCTTTCAAACTCTGTACATATCTGGTTTGATTACTTTTTTTAATCCATAAAAAGCCCTTTTACATTTGTAATTCCTACAGCAATGTGTCCCATAGTTTAGTTAGGCACTGCGTAGGAGAGCATTTTCTCTTGTTTACCATATAATTTGATTAATCAGTTAATTCTCCCCAATTCTTGTACTGTTAGGATCAAAGTACACTCTTAATTTATTCATGTTTTTCATCACTTTTTCGCCTCATATAAAAATTCTCCCATTTTCCTCACTAAAACATCAATATTTGGAGACTGTTTACTACCCTTCATTATTTTTGCCTGCCTACTTTTGTATTTTGAAATTCTCCTCTATCACATTTGAGAAGAGTGGAGGATACTACCATTGTCATGGGATTTAGGGAATGCTTAATGACATGTACCTTTTCTCTTCCTTATTTGTTTGCTGGCATTCCAATTTGCCTTCTTTGGCTCCTGCAGAACTTTAGGCTGACAGAAACCAGCCAACAGTAATTCTCAGGTGACATTTTTCAGTGGTGATAGCTTGTTTACAGACCTTTGCCATGTCCTTATTTTCTGTCTGTCCCTTTGATACTTTTCAATCTTCAGCTCTGAATTTCATCTGATGGTATTTAAAGCCTGAATGACAACATGCAGGCTTCAAATATATTAAGAATTAATCTTAAACCTCATCAAGGTCAGCTGTCATTTTTACTGCCCTAAATAGTTGTGGTGGGTTTGATAAACCCCAAAAAACTCAGATTAAGGCCTTACTTTAGTTAGGCCCAAAGCCAAATTTAGTAGGCCTCAGTTTTGGAGGCCGTGGGGCTCTGCATAGATTTAGAGGGATAAGTATCACCTGACTTAAGCAACCAAAGAGGCATTTCATATCATCTGACGTCAAGTCGGGTATAAATCCAGTGGAGGAGGTGCTCCCTCCTCTCCTCTCCTTGTGGCAGTGGTACTGAGAGGACACCCTGTCACAGCTCCTAGAGCAATAGGCCTCGCTGCTCCCTTGCCGAGGTATCCACAGCAGGTTTGGTCTCTGGGAAGTAAAACTTTTTTTTCTTGTTTGGTGTTGCTCTCTCCTTTTCCTTGCTGGGTGTTCCCGGGAAACATCTTTGTTTTGTTTTGTTTTGTTTTGGTGTTTTTTTTTTTGTTTTT
>JAWWEU010000091.1:68343039-68353857 GCA_035583155.1 Acropternis orthonyx
GATGTGGTGGAGGAGGTGGAGGAGGTGGAGGAGGAGGTGGAGGTGGAGGAGGTGGAGGTGGAGGAGGTGGAGGTGGAGGTGGAGGTGGAGGTGGAGGTGGAGGTGGAGGAGGAGGCGGAGTTGGAGGAGGAGTTGGAGGAGGTGGAGGTGGAGGAGGAGTTGGAGGAGGAGGAGTTGGAGGAGGAGGAGGAGGAGGAGGAGTTGGAGGAGGAGTTGGAGGAGGAGTTGGAGGAGGAGGAGTTGGAGGAGGAGGAGGAGTTGGAGGAGGAGTTGGAGTTGGAGGAGGAGTTGGAGGAGGAGTTGGAGGAGTTGTAGTAGGAGTAATAGTGGCAGTAGTTTTTGCTGGCTGGGCTTAAACCACAGCAGATATCCATCACAGGCATCTGTGCAGGCTACTAACTAAGCATTAGTCACCCAACAAAGGATACCACTGTGGCTTCCCTTGCAAGCTGTACCTCTTTGTGTGATCACTGTGTAGCCAATGGGCTTCCCTCTGAGGTGTTCTGAGGAAAGCAGCAGCATCCTGAACTTGCTTGCAAACAAGCCCAGCACAAGGCTGTTCTGCAGCAGCTCTGTGTGGAAGTCTTACAACATTACTTGCTTTCTTTAGTTAAGAAGAAAGAACCTGTTGGCATGACTGTCAAATGAAAAGTCTTCACAACACTTAATATCCTGATTCACTGACCAAACAGACAAATCCAAGTTCACCTTGAAGATCAATCTAGACCAAGAAGACAAGCAGTGAAAAAGCATCTCTGTACCTTCACACATTTCTCCCCTGAGTTGTTCTCCCACTGATGTCACACACTGTCACACGAAGTCAGGATTCAGTACATGGGGAGGACAAAAATCTCTGAGGTGGATGGTGAAGATAAAGCAGGTGGAGATAAGAAGTACTGGGAGCCTTTTAAAACAATACAAAGTATGCTGCTGTTCAATATCCCTCGTTCTGAGGTGACCTTGCAATACCATCCCCAATGTATACCCCTGGGTACATGTTCTGTTGTCCTGCTGTGGCTATAAGCAATTAGTTGTCTTTGTTTTTTTCTCTGAATATCCAGGTTTTATGTTATAAATAGGATTTTATTATCTGCAGTTCAGCCACTGTTTCACTGTTGTTTCTTCTCTTAGAGAATGCTTGTTATCTACATCTTAGCCCCCTTCAAACGTCTTCTGAGCTGAAGGGGTTACAGGACTTACTGGATGTTCACTAGAGGTTAACACAATTATCAATCAAGAAAGGAGGCAACAGTTTCATTACAATTGTCTGTGTGTCTGAATGCATTTACTGCAGCATGCACAATAAGAAGCTGTGGTTTGGGGAAGATTGTGGAAATAAAAAAGCATTGTAATGACAAGGTGGTAAACTATGTATAAATGAACATTTGCTAGAGACAGCTGAACTGATAATAATAGAATTTGTTTCCAAAAGACTGCAACTCCCAAATGTACTTCTACAATTGCATTGACATAGGAAAACACACTTTTTTTTTATGATGGGGAGGTAAACCCTACAAAGAACTTATTAAAAACTACATGAAGATTCCTTAGGACAATGAACTCTGTGAAAGAAATGTTGAAAAATCAAATTCAATTAAAAATACATGGAAAACAGAGGTGTAGAAGAACATGACAGAATCCAGATATGCATATTGGTAATCTAAGAAAGTGAGTATTCAAAGGTCTCACAGTTTTTAAAGATAATAAAACATCATGACAACTTCGTAGTTTTAGTTCCAAATATTCAGACAACTGTCATAGCTCCATCAAAACAGCACAAATGGGTTATATTGTTCAGAATTTGAAGAGCAAACAAGGAATATGATGTGATATCATGTGGGAAGGCAAAATATAGGCAAGTAGATATAAGTGATGATAGGAACTCCTTACAAAAGTAGTTAATTTGTATCAGACATTGATACCAGCAAAATGGAACTGCACGGATGCCCATGGGAAATGAACAGCCAAGACGGCATCAACATGGTTGAATTAATTACTCTAAAAATTCATTAAAAAATTTAAATAAATAGAACATCAAGGTTAGAAAAGCCTTCTAAAATTGAGCCCAACTGTTAACCCAGCACTGCCCACACCAACCCACATCCCCAAGTGCAACATCCACACAGCTTTTAAATCCCTCCAGGGATGGGGACTCCACCACTGCCCTGGGCAGGTGTGCCAAGGTTAGACAACCCTTTCTATGAAGAAATTTTTCCCAATATTGAATTTAAAACTCTCCTGGCACAACTTGAGGCCATTTCTTCTCCTCCTGTCCCTTTTTCCCTGGGAGCAGAGCCCAATCCCATCCTGTCAGGGAGTTGCAGAGAGCAAGAAAGTCCCCCCTAAGCCTCTTTTTCTCCAGTCTAAGCCCCTCCAGCTCCCTCAGCTGCATCAGGCTTGTGATCCAGATTCTTCTCCAGCTCCACTTTTCTGGGCACAAAACAGTTTTGAAGAATTTCGTCTTCTGTGAAGTATTCTCCTCTGGTTTTTTTTTTTTTTTTCTTTGTTGTTGTTGTTTTTTTTTTGTTTGTTTGTTTGTTTGTTTGGTTTTTTTTGTTTGTTTTTTAAATTAAATTTCCATTCTCATTATGCTTTTTGTAGTCATTATCTAGGGTAAGTCAGCCTGAACACATCTGAAATATTTTAAGATCACAACTCATACTATGTTTAGAAGGGAATACTACTTAAGAAAGTCAATTTGTTAGATTTTTTTCATTCAAAAACCAAAGAAAAGATGAGCACATGGTTCAAAAGTCTAGTCCATAGTTAGCAGCATCAGTAACAGAATGAATCAGGTAAGTTCAGATTCTCAGCTGAAAAGGTGTCAGAAACAATTTTTAGCTTTCAGCTCACCCAAGCACCACTCTAAAAAGGCCAGGAAGGTAGCTGCCCGAGCCTCCCTCTGCTGTCAGCAGCAAGACAGACATCTTCACAGGCATATACATCTCATTTTATGATATGCTTCTATGATATGTGATAAATCCTGGTTTTCCGTGTGACTTTCTGCATCTGGCCAAGTAATTTAATCTAATCACTTTACAATGTGTATAATTAACAAAAACGTATATTACTCTTTGTCAATAAACAGCAGAAAATGTATATCCCTTGATTTGCAATTAAAAAGTTCAGAATAAGAAATGAAACCTTTTATTATTTGTGTAGGGCACTGGCCTGAATAATGGGAAACAAGTGTCTATAGTACAGACTCTTCCACGTAAACTTATTTAAGAGAAAAACTGGTGTTACAGTACAATCACAAATTTCAAAGCAGTCTTAATCCCAAAAGCAAAGGAATTCAGCCTGATGCTAAGGTAAGAAATTTAGAATACTGCAATTTCATGATTCATAATATGAGTAAGAGAGCATCTAGTAAACAGTACTTCATAGTCATGCACTGGCAAAACATAAAAACAAAACATAATACCATATTCTTTAAGCATTTTCAGTGTCTCAACCAGGCACCAGAAGGTACAGACTGACAGTGTTTGGTATATACTGAACAGTTATTCACACAAAAGAAACCAAACCAAACCAAGTTAAAGAAGAAAAAAAAAACAAAACTAAACAAAAACAAAATAAAACACATTGGCTGTCTCAGACTCAACAGATATTTCAAGGTTTGAGAAGCATGAAAATAGAGCAACTGTCAAAATGAGAAATCTAAAAGTTGACACTCACACTGTCTGATAACCAGTCAGCTCATCTTGAGCAAATTCCAGAGTAAAACCTCATTGAAGTGAGAATATTCTGTGGCCAGCTGGCTCTGATCATGAAAATTTACTAAGTTACTCTAATCCTGGTTTGAGAATTATGTTATGGTATAATAAGACCTTAGGAAAAAAAATTAGAATGAAGCCTCTGTAATACATTTACACTTCAAGTATTGCATTTTTCAGTGTTAAATTGTAGAATAATAGAATTACAGAATGGTTTGGGTTGGAAGGAACCTTAAAGTTCACCCAGTTCCTCCTGCCATGGGCAGGGACATCTTCTACTATTCCATGTTGCTCCAAGCCCTGTCCAACCTGTCCTTGGACACTTCCAGGGATGGGGCAGCGACAGCTTCTCTGGGCAACCTGTGCCAGGGCTTCCCCATCCTCACAGGGAAAAACTTCTTTCCAGTATCTCGTCTAAACCAACCCTCTTCCAGTTTGAAGGCATTCCCCTTTGTCCCATCACTACAGCTCTGAGTGAAAAAGTGAGATTTCATGTTGATTTTGTATTTCCTGCTGAAGGAGAATGGTGTAGAGGGAAGCACTTTCAAAAGAAATGCTCCTCTCAGATTTTTGCCTGAAGAGAATAAGACAACTCATGTGTGGAAGGGTAAACAACTACATAATTCTTTTCAGGACCAAGACTGTACTGGTAAAACTTACAACTTTGATGACAGGCTTCCCAGAGAGACCAGGAGCTGTAAAGAATCATGAGCTGCCCTCCCAACCTTGGACTGAACGGGCATGTTATCTGTGGGCTCGACTGAGCCCTCAGCTTAGTCCTTTGGGGTCAAACAAAAGTGTATAGGAAAAACTCCTCCATGAAGGCTATGAGATTTCTACACAGGTAGAATCTCCAGAGGAGTTCTAACATTCACATAAAAATTTTAAAAAAGCTTCTAGAAAATATATTTTACTGTTGAAACCCTCTCTGAGTTGCTCAGTGTAATTAATGTATTGCAATGATAAGTAGGCAAAGTCTTATGGATATTTTTTTATAAAAAACCTTTCAGTAACACCACAGGTCCTACCTATAAAATAATTTAATGTAAAACTGCAATTTAGCATTAATATGACATGAGCTCAGATAGGATCAGTTTTTTAATGTATTTTTTAGATGTTTTTCTATTATGCAAGTCTTGAACTTTAGTAAGAACCAGGTGTTCATCTGGAGTAAAGTGACAAGGCTTAGCTAAAGTGAAAATACCAGTAGTACTTTCAAAGAGCTGGTCCTACATGCTCCTGAAAATCTGATGATATTGAAAGAAATACAAGCATATCTTTATAATGATTTTGTTATTTGAAAACACTTAAATTAAAATATTATGTAATGGAGCGCTTAGTTCTGTATTTTTTACATCAAAGAGCTATGGGATAAAATAGATACAATACTTAAATATTTCTAAGAGCAATGGCTACAAATAAAGTAATGGATGCAGGTAGATATTCAAGGCCAGGTTGAATGGGACTTTGGGTAACCTGTTTTAGTGGAAGGTGTTCCTGCCCATGGCAGAGGTGTTGGAATGAGAGGAGCTTTAAGGTCCCTTCCAAACAAAAACATTCTGTGACTCTGTGAATGCCTTAGCCATTCAACAGAAAACACTTTCCTGTTGAATCTCTGAACACAGAACAAGATCAGAAAGGACTGGATTGGATGCAGCTGCAGTACAGTGGAAGAGACCAGGGGATGGAGGGAGCCTTGTCACCAGATGAGATATACACATCACAATAATGAGTTAGTTTGAGGGGGTTTTGCACAATTTTTTCCCCCATGTTGTTCAGAGAAAATTGAAAATGTTTATTCTTTAGGCTGATGAATGTAACTAAAACTTGTTTTAAGAAGTAATACAGACAAAGCCATTTCTTAAGACATTAAAAATCACAGGCATATATAAAAGACAATAGTTTCACCAAAACCATCATAAAATAGAAATATTATCTAAAAAGAATAAGTTTGCTTTTGTTTTTCAGCAGTGTTTCTCCTAAGACATAATTTTAATTGCAGATTGGTTTTGCTCTTGTAGTTCTATTGATGGATTTTAGGCAAGCAACATACATTGTTAACTATATTGCGTAGGGCATCACGTTTCAGACAGGAGCTTTGTCTGGCCAAGCTACTACAGCCTGTCTGATTGCTGCAGAATTGTCATTAAATGGAAATGATGCCCGGGAATATTGAACTTAATGTTGTGTTTTAAAATAACATGAATAACATTACAGTTGTTTTAATGAAATTCATAGGAGAAAAATGTCATTAAACAATATTGGCCCTGGTGCCTGGGTCAAATTCCAATCTGGCTGATTGCATTCTGACACCTACTATTTTTCAGTTTGAATTTGGTGTATTTGTGTCCCTCACATTTGGTGTGTTTGTTCATTGATATGTTAGTGCCCCTACATCATCACATCATTGCTGTCTGTCACCCCGGAGTTAGTTGGCTGTCACTCTTGTCCATCCAAATGCTTTTAATAAAGCTGCAACTACAGAGCATGACCTTGAAAAGATCCCTTTCAATCTACCTTCCCACAATCCATCAAGTTATTCAGGTATTGCTTAACCTAACAAGTGAGCATAGACATAACTTATCTCAGTGTTTGCTAAACATACTGCACAGCCTCACGTCCCATTTCTGAAATAATGTGATGCTGAAGTCCATTAATACGTGCTTAAATCTGGGCATGAAGGTGTCCTGCCACACAGTGGTGCTTTAGTTTAGGTCAGGAAGGTACTCTGAGCAGTATCTCCTCCTCACTTCCACTTAACCATGATTTCCTTTGAATTGTGGAGTGATGTCTGAGAACATGACCTAACATGGGTAAACTTTAAGTGAAGATATGTTCCAGGAGCACAACTTATGCACCTCAGCAACAGCTAATTATGGAGACAACAGTCCTGGAGTAGAGAAAGTCCAAAGTTAAGAATAAATTCTCAAAATGTGGGCTTCCAAATAAATTGTTTTGTCCTACAGCTCTGCTCTTGTTGGTTCATACCACTTGCTTATGGACACATAGTCATAGTGAAGTACGTTATTCAAGCGAGCAGTTCTCCTTTGTACTATCTTACTAGTCTTTGATTTCAGGGTCAAAGTCTGGATTGAAGTATATTTGAGAAAGCCCTTCTAACATTACTGAACTTTGGCAGTTGTAGAGGACTTACAGGGGAAAACATTTTGCAGATCTACATGCTAGCTCATTGAAAGTTTTTAAAATTGTAGGACCACAATTTGGAATTTCCTTGATTACACATTCAGACAAGATCTTCAGTGATGACCTCACAGAACAACTTTTAGTGTGTTTGTCACATCTCAAGGTCATAATGTCTAATATAATTCTCAACTCCCCCTCCATGTCCTTTAGCCCTGAATACTGTTGGTGAAATCCACTCCAGACATTCATGTACATGAATCTTCCTGTTTGTGAGACCAGACAAGATCATCAGGGAGTCTGTGAAAGCATTTAAATCAGGCATATATTTTTATATGCATTGACAGTGATTAAAATATAAAAGTTCAACAAAAAGTATAATCAGAAAGAAGTGGTGCCAAATATCACTGAAAAAGTGTCTTTGTATCACTTAGCGAATAAAGTATTCCATAAAACCTCATCTATAACTAACTGTAGGTAATCAGTCACCTCCCATTCCTCTTGGGGTCAGGTGCAATGTCCTGTTCTCTCAGCAGAACAACTGAAGCCACATCCCTCCGATTGTGGTGCATAAGCACGTGGTAGTGCTGTTTGAAGCTTCAACCTGCGCATTAAACTGGAGCTGGATTGTCACCATTAGGATTTTGTCAAAACCTGATATAGAGACAAAGTCAATGATCTGGAAAACAGATGTGAAGTTTTAAATGTACATAATCAGATCTTTAAAGCTAATTTAGGCTCAACACTACCTTAGATTTTCTTCAGGTAGGAGAAAGAAGACAAAGAAATGGGGGGCAGAGTGACAGGATAAGTAGGAAAGAATAGACAGGATTGTGTGAGCACAGATGCTAATGAACTGAAAAACACCATTTTATTTAGCTGTTACATATGTCTGCGTAGGAGTCAGGCATTTGAAAGCAATCAAAGTGTGTATTAGATTTATGTATAGGGAAATATCCTTCTTATTTCTTCCATTTCAAAGTTTCTGCTTAAGAATAAGGATACTTTCCATTCAGTACCAGATCACAATCAAGCCACTCTAACCTTGCACTGACTCACTCCCTTGCACATACACACATCAGTGCAAACAGCGAGGAAGAAGCAGAGAGGGAGCAGAAGATTAAAGGCCTTGAGAGAACCACAGTCATTGCCCTTGTAGTCAAAGAAATCTGCTGCTCTGTGGGTGGTGATAGCCAAAATCTTGTATACAAATCAAAGTGAAGTCTTGTATGTCCTCACCTTACCTGAACACTCTAATGACACAGTCATTGGAAAAGTAGCTGGAAAAAAGACAAAGTTGCTTCTGGAAAAGATAATCTTATATGTATTTCTTTCTTTTAACTATATTTTTAATTTTGTAGTCCGAGGTTGAGAAGCCTTTAATTAAATCTAGTATGCTTAGGAAAAAAAAAAAAAAAAAGAAAAAATTAAAATCTTTAATGGCAGGTAACTTCCAAAGAAAACAGGGGATTTTTACCACAAAAATCCTGACTGAAGCTTTTTCCATGTTGAATGTATATATGTAACTTCCAACAAAAACAGTAAAATATTTTCCAGTAAAAACAAAGAATATTTGGATGTGATTTGCCAAGGCTACTTTCGGTTCTATAACACATGAATGAAAAGCACCACAAAAACCTTAATTTGTTACAAGTCCTAGTTTGTTGGTCTTTGATTAAACCTCATCTTGTGTTAATAATTCTCAGCAGTACTGTACAACATATGCTACAGAAACCCCTGAGGTAGCCAAGGGAAACCTAGCCAAAACCAGTGGAGAATTCACTTACTTGTCTGAACTCTTCAAGATCTGTTTTGTTTCCCACCAGCACGACAGGGATGTCATAGGTGTGCCGGACACGATAAATGAGTTCCTTAAAGTCAGCAGCTTCCTTAAAGGATTGGCGATCTGTGATGGAATAGCAGATAATGAAGCCTTCTCCACCTCGCATATATTGGTCCCTCATGGCTGTGAATTCTGCCTGCAGAATAGGAAGAACATGCTCAGCAATTTGGCAAACAAAATTATCCATCTATAAATAACAAACTTTCTGAAAACTTCCTTGATTCCCCACATAATTTCACATTACTTGTATTACTCTTTAAAATGTTGCTTGCTAAAAATTGTACATCCTTCTGGGTTCATTGATGCCAATAACAAGGATTTCTCTTAGGACCCTTTTATTTTGCCTTTTTCCACCATGGGAACTCTCTCCTCTAAGAATATGAACTTATTATGCCAGTGCCTGCATACAGAAAATACTGCTTCATGTACTACCAGAACCTTCTGCAGTGCTGTCGGTACAAATAGGTGACTTGCATTTGAATGACTATTAACAGGTGTAAAAGAAAAGCTATATTACTATCTAGGGATCAGAGACAGGTACAAATTCCTTATTACGCACTCAATTCAGAAGCTTGGTAATATCGAAAAGATGTTCATTGACTCCTACCAGCTTTGGAATAGTGCCTAGCAAAACAGGGATGCAGTCTGCAAAAAGTTCTGCTCTTTTAAAACCTCTCAGAGAAGCTGGTGTTTCAGTTCAGTGTGGGAAAATGCCATTAAATGAGAATGAACAATTTCAAATAGTGTGAGAATGGGTCTAATTTTCTCCTCCTGCATTTTCTCTTTTATGTATGTATATATTGTCATAGCAATGCTTCTGGTTACCTGTATGTTTTTTTCAGAAGTACTTAACAACAGACACGTTGTACAAAAATCAAGACCAGTTTTCAAAAAACTAGTCTCAGGCACTGTGGCTTGAGAATACGTTTTAAAGCCAGTTTCCTTCTCAAGTTTGTTTGCTTTACTTGATCGGAGCCCGGAATAACCCAATACCATGGCAACAGTCGGTCAGGATCAGAATCCTCCTGACAGAATCAGTTCTCCAGAGATATTAAGATGCAGGAAGGTCTGATAAAAAAGGAATGCACATATCAACATTGGATCATTTCTATGAGTAGCCGGATGCAATATCAAATCCTGTATTTTTTACTCTATTGAGAATTTAAGGTAGGATTTTTAAAACCGTTTATGTTACATATATATATATATACACATATCCTCAATCTCTGATGAAAATTAAAGGGAAATGGATTGTTTATGCTCTTTTAAAAATCTCAGCCTTAAATCTCTCTCAATAGTCACTCAAGTTGATTGACAATGCTTCCTGTGAACAGATTTTCGTGTTGACCATTATTATTTATTTATGATGTGTCTTTTACCCAAAGGCTTTATCTATCATTCAAAATATTTCACCTGCTACAGGAAAAAATTCATCAAACTAAGCTTCAAAATGGCAGTCTAATAGGCAATTTAAGGATAGGATTCTGCTTTGAAACTTACTCAAAATTTCAAAATCTCTAAATCATAACCATTGCTATCCCAGGAGAGTTTATTAACTACCAAGCTACAGCACAGAGTGGGTCAGATCATACTTCAGCTCATTCTGTCGAAACTGGATGTGCAAGCAGTAGGGCAGTGGTGTGGAGAAACACTGCAGGTATCAAACAAAAAGGATTCCACACTCTGTGGTTTGGACAAGACACTGAATGGAGATGCTCTTCCCAGGTCCTCCCATGCCCTCTATATTAGATAATCACTAGATTAATAAACAACAAAGAGATAGACAACCGGTTAGCAAAGGCATGCAGAGCTTTTGGAAAACTCCATAAAATACTCTGGCACAATATACACCTGAAAAAAAGTACAAAACTTAGTGTCTACAGGGCCATTGTACTGTCTACTCTTCTTTATGGCTCTGAATCATGGGTCATCTACCACCACCACCTGTGGCTCCTTGAACGCTTCCATCAGCGCTGCTTCCATACTATCCTAAACATCCACTGGACTGACTACGTGACAAATGTGTGTGTTCTTGAGCAGACAGAGGTCACCAGCATTGAGGCCATGCTGCTGAGAACGCAGCTGCGCTGGGCAGGGCACGTCTTCAGGATGGAGGAT
>JAWWEU010000091.1:68354577-68372291 GCA_035583155.1 Acropternis orthonyx
TAGTGTCATGCTTGCAATGATGCACTTTCACAGGCATTAAGTATTCTCTGCAGACTGGATTGGGGACATCCAGTTGGCTTTCTGGTGTTAACTCAGCCAGTCATTTTCATTCCAATTTTTTAATGTTGACTTTTACTTCTCAGCTTTTTCCCCTTGGCATGATTGCTCAATGCAAAGTCAAGGACTCCAAGATCAAACATAAATAAGCCTTTTATTTGATTTCAAAAGAAGTGGATTTTTCCTCTGTTCACCAGGAACCTCAGCATAATGATATATACTAAGAGAAAGAATAAATATAATTACCAATAAACATACTATAACCCTTGCAACACTCTATGCATATTATATAAAGACAAAGGACTGAGATGGAATTAAATATTTTTATTCAATTTTTATTTCAAATCCTACTCCAGATTTCACATTTTTTCCCCTGTTTCTTTACAGTAAGAACCAAAACTCAAGTTCACCTGGGTTTTGTTAATGTTCAGGAGTGGATGGAGATAGATACAAAGGTTTTACAGATTTTTCAGTGGTTTTAGTCTTATAGTTTGCCTGGTTCTCTTATAAAATAAGCAACAGTGTATCTGTGCAGCTGGCACACTAATATCTTCTTTAATTGTTTCCTGCTGTATGAGGGACCTTTTAAAAATTATTGGGGAATAGTACTGGATACTAATTTCTACTCAATAAGGGAAAAATATGAAACATTCCCAAGTCAGTAAATGCCAAAGGGAAGAGACAGAAAGAAATCACACCCCCTCAAAAGGAAATCAATTCTGAGAATTAAAGTGAAGATTTGTCATGCTTACAGCACTTTGCAGCTTGACATCAGTCTCTAATACTCTCTTGTGTATTATGACTAAGACTGAACTGAAAACTGTGGTAAAAACTTTTTTGAAACAAAATCATCATTCTTCTTAGGAGAGGTGATACTTGAGAACACGCAGCAAGTCTGGATAGAAACAAAATAAAACTTTCCTAAAAGTTGAAGGAAAGCAGTGTAACTTTTTCTAAAAGTTGAAGGAAGGCAGTGTAATTTTTTCCTTTTTTTTTTTTTTTTTTTTGTCTATTATAATTGAATGCAGTAAAAAACCTGTTGCTAATCCTCATAGGACTATATCTGTCTATCTGTTGTTGAAGAACATTGGCAAGTAAATCTCTTGATGATTAAGTTGCTTCTAAATAGATGTCAAATTTGCCTTTCATCAGTTAGCAGGCATCTCACAAGATTTTTCAAAGATATCAGAGTGGCCTCGCAAAGACACAGAACAGCTCCCTCAGCATGCTTGGATGTGTCTCATCCTGTTGCATTGAACTGCACACACCCAGCTTGACTAACTCATCCCTTGTTTATTCCCCCTCTACTCTGGGTCCTGTATCTTCCTCCAAATTTCCTGGGAGGCACAGAAAGTTGGGAGGCATAAGAGTAGAACTTGCCTCGGAAGCTTGGGACAGAGTCCTAAGCGTGTTAGTACTTTTCATGTTCCTCATCAATGGATACTCATTCATTCCAGCAGTAGTCACATGTTTTTCTTGATCTTAGATGCCAGTGTATCTGTAGAAACCTATCTCATTGCCTTTTAATTTCTCAAAGTGTTCAACTCTAGCAACACTTTGGCTTTCATAATCCAATCCACTGGCAGCCAAGAAATACTTCCATACCTATCCTTGGGAGACTGTCCTTCTTTCCACATTTAATTCTTCTCTGTATGTTTTCTTTTTCTATTAGCTTTTCATATAGCAGCATATCAAAGGGAAAATATCTAAACTCTGTTTTCCCTTCATCATCTTGACTTATCCTCTTTTACCCCACTTTTCATAATGAGCAAGAGAAATCTTTTTGTAAAGAGCAATATTATTAATAAATTTTAAAATTCATACTCTTCTCATGGAAATATAAAAGCCCTTGTATTCAGGGTCTTTTTTTCATTAGAGATCAGACACTTTTCCAAATAAGATCAGTATCTTAATGTCTCCAGAGGAGGAAACAAAGGCATTGAGCAGCAGTCGGACTACACTTAGACACCTAGAGTTTTTATGAAGATCTAGGTATGTTTTATGGGTTGTTATCAAACATAACAGCCTGCATCTCATGTTCATCTCAGGACAAACTTTCCTTGCTGACTGAAATACTCTAGGAAAATGTACCACAACATTCACCAAAGTCTAGCACATTTCTTTACTGTTTCCCAAATATTTCCTCCTGAATAATACTGGAGAAAGAACACTGGGCTAGAAAAGCTTTTGCCCAACTCAGAATACAAGTAGTTTGGAAGAAATGTCTTCCACATCATCATTTTACACCACAATAACTCTAAATTGAAGCCAGTTGTCCCAGACTCCCATGTTATACAATGCTAATAGGTAGCCTTGTCAATCCCAAAAGGATAAAAGGGAGAGAAGGGAAGAACAAAAAGAGACAAGGCAATGAGCAGGGGCTCACCCTACCTGTCCCTTCTTTTTCATTGTGTAATAATGTGCTTAAGGAGTAAACATGATGCAATGCTTAGAAGTGCAGTCCTTCTCCACGCGCCTCAGAAATGTCGTCCTTAGAAATTTAAAGACGCAGTACCTCAGAAACAAAGGTGTCATATTTTTCAAACTACACACACATTCCACATATTTTGATGTCTGTTCATTTTTTATGATCTTGGCTTGTATCTCTGGAAGAGGTCAGAGTCTCCCCAGGGAGGCCAGCCTCGCAGTTTGAAGAATGTCACTTTCTATATCTTCTTGTCTTATGTTCTGCTTGACTTTAGAACCGGGAATCTGCTAACAGATGTTCTTAATCAAAACTGTCTCCCGGATTACCACAGGGGTCATTCTTATTATGAAGTGGGTTTTTTTACATTTATAGCAAACACTTGTGAGGTGGGACATGATCCTGAAAACAAGCAGGATATTGTTCTTCTAATGAACAAACAAGGGTAAAATGAGCACAAAGGACACAGGAAACTTGGAGGGTGGTAAAATCTTCAAATAGTGACAGAAGTAAAAGTAAAGACAATAAAAGAAATACGTGAAACTGCATTGTTCATTTAAAAAAATCAGATTTTTTCTTACATCAAAATATGTTGAAAAGTTATTTTTTGACAGTACAGTCAAATATTAATTTTTAGCAGCAAATAATTTTTAGAACCAAAATTTAACCCTTCCATATCTCTCTATTAGTAAATTCTCTTACACACACAAACATAACAGATGACTTCACCAGGATTGCATACCATTCACCTGTCACTGTTTGTCATAAAGAATGTTTTTCTTTTACCTCTTGAAATGCATTTAGCTAAGGAAAGTACACTGGTGAGAAGTGTTATGATAATGATACGGTTTTCACAATTTTTTTAGTCTTTTTTGTGGGGGGGTGGGGATAAAAGCAAGTAGTTTTTATAAGGTTATTTGTAATAACAAGCAGCACAAAATCTGCAGCAGTTACGTTTCAAATAAGAAAACACCCAGAGAGGATGTTAGCTGGATATTATATCTTATAACCACTGTAACACCTGTACTAATCTAGATGCAGAGGATGGGCCTTGTTTCATCTGGTTTCTGACCCTGAAGAGGTAGTAATCTATTCTACATTATAGAATTACGGATTTATTTAGTCTTCAAGTCACTCTCTACAGCCAGCAGAGAGAAATGATCGACTCCAGAGAGTAATTCAACCCATCCTCAGGGAAGCGTTTAAGATATCAGGGGTGACTTTCTTTCATGCCTCTCTCACTACCTCAACAGAGACTAAATGCTAGTCCCGGCCTTTGAGATCCACAGATTCAACCACAGTCATATCCTTCATGCATTTGGATGATAAGTCTTGTCCTCCCCTTTAAACTTTTCATTTAGCTTCTACAAGGCTGTTTTATTTCCAATGGAGTTCCAAAGATCCAGAGAATGTAGCATCTAATGCCTAAAGTCAATAGGGGATTTTTCCCTTCACAGTACTCAGCAGTGGGAAATGCTGTCCCTCAGCATGGGTTAAGAAACACTAGGAGATAATAAAGATACACTTTTTCCATCACAGAAGCCAAAGTTCAAAACCTGCTGCCTTTGCTTACAGGATTCCCGCCTGCACCAGCTATAGGTTCCCAGCAATGACACGACAGAAAACAAGAAAGCACAGAACAATATCAACATCGCTTCACACTCTCTTCTTTCTTCTCTCCTATTTCCAGCCATGCTTTGCAAACAGCAACAATAAAAGGAGTTACTTAGGAAAAGATAGCAAAAAAATTTGCAGCAGGTGGTACTCAGCCACCTGTGCCAGCCTAAACCATCTGCCACATCCCTGCAAGGAAGGATGGGAGCTGAGTAACAGCTCAGACACAGACCAGAGAAAAACGCAGGGGCTCTGGCTTAAATACTGAAGGACAGGATTTGATTCTTCTCAGCATCAAGTCTCTCCACTGTTCTAGTCGTACATCAAATCCCTCTCTCACAAGCCTTTTTCCCTGCTGTAGTAATGATCCAGGAACAGTTCAAAATGGGATTAGTATAAATGAGAATTAGCCCATAAGCCTGCAGTGGAAGTGGATTATTATTACAATCAGTCCCTTGATTAATGATCAGTCAGTGTCTCACACCTTATAATTACAGGAAAGAATCCTTGTTTCTGTTATAAAACAGCAATATCCCTTTCCTTCTCTGAATTTGTACTGGGGACAAATTGCACGTCATTGATGATGGGAACAGTATGAAGATAACAAAAAAGATGCAGTCTATGTTTCTAGCAGACTAATGGCTTTCTGAACTTAATCTGATAGCCCTCCAAGGCAATATTATGAACGTCACATTGTACAGAATCAGTAGCCTTTTTTAACTCTGGAAATGAACAGGTAAAAAGGTATGACATACCCTGAAATTAATCTGTAATTTAGAAGACAACGCCCTGTTTGAGCTAATTTATTTACCTGGAAAGGGAAATAGAAGAAGAACAATATTCATAACAAGTGATCTTTGCTGGAAGGCATAGATATAATATCCACTTTTGTGACAAATAGCAGCATTATTTTTCAGCTGCTAATCCTTAGTTCAGGATCCTTTCTAATACAAATTTATTTTCATGGAAAGAGGTGGATTCCTTCCCACTGGTTAATACATTTTCAAACTCTGACTACAGGAGAGACTTTCTGAGGAACTAAAGTTCTGAATATAAAAAACTAATTAATTAAAAATAAATTTGGTAATTTCCTAGTATAAATTATTGTATTAGGTTAATTCATGATGACATGAGTCTTATCTTTCTCCAAATGAGTCCAAGACTTTGAACTGGCATGTCTAAACTTTCACCCTTTCTACAAATCACAAATTTGTGAGGTTACCTTGGTTATTGACTTTAAATCATTATTAAACAAAATCTACTTTCATCATTAGTGAAATCATGATTTTTTCCCCCCACAAGTGGGTTAATAGATTCATGTTTCCCTTCTCCTTTCAGCTATGATACTACTTCCCATCATGTCTGGTACTGCTCAGAGTCACAGACCCTGCAGGATTAAGTCTCATGAAAATCAGATGTAGATGTTCCTTCCCACCCTGAACTCTGATGGATGACTATTTCACTGCCCCTTCACTAACTGCAGAGCATTTTATAGGTGCTCACTATTCTGTATTCACATGTCCTGCCTCATGGCTGGCTTTATGCAGGAGGATTGAACTACACCAGCCTGATGGAAAAAAAATAGGTAAAGAGAAATAAATAAGGGGCAGTGGGGGAGGGGGAGGGAAGATGTATGAGAACAACTTTCAACAAAATAACTCAAGATTACAAAATACAGCATCACACGGTGACCCTTCTTTCTTACTGAGGAACTACTAAATAACCTGCATTGGCATTCAGACCCTCCCTCCAGATACAGCTTCACTTCACTGAGATTCCCAGTGTTCCCACTCTAATTGCCCTCCTGCCTCCAAGTGATAATATATTTGCCAGTTTTCTGCAACTGTGCTTTTGTTAACTTTATTAATCCTGGTCTTCCCAAGATGGCTTGTCATATGTAGTAATGAAAATACACAGTTCATCACCTGGGAGATGATATCTACTTTTCATTCACCCCAAAATATGGATGGAATCACCATATCAATTCTCCACAATGCCAGTAAAAATATCTTGTTGCTACACTCCCTAACTTAGATAACAGTCTTTTTCTTTCATATTAATGCTAATAGTCTCTCTCTTAGGGATAAACACCTTAGTAATTTTCTCCTAAATGCAGGCACTGAAGCAATCTTCATTGTTAGCTGCCTCTAAAACCCCCAAATGCATTTGGTTTATCATGCACCACATAATACTTTCTCCCCATTCTCATTGATATTCATGAAAGAATAAAGCCAGTTTTCACTTTTTATTCACAAATGCATCATAAATGGTTAAAGGGAAAAAATAACAGCTTGGTAAGTACATTTTAGTAAACAGCAGAGATGGGGGGGGAAGGAAAAAAAAAAAAAAAAGGAAAACACCCACAAGTGAAGAGGTAATGACTGCAGCTGTGAGCAAGGGCTTGCCAGGGATTCAGACATGTTCTTGTCAGCTTTCATGGGCATCACAGATTTTCCACCTTTCCCAGTGAGGTTTGTGCAGCCTTGCAGAAGTAAACCAGGAGGCTGTGGAGTCAGACACCTCATTGCTCTGATAAATGACTGCAAATTATATTCTGGCTTGCATATATATTCCCTCATGATGACTTCCATAACAAGTGTGCTTACGGTAAAAATTCCAACACATCAGTATTTCTCTCCCCACCCCCATGCCCTACTCAACTGCAGAGATATAATTTGAACTAAGAATCTGAAAAGGGAGGGGGGGTAGAAAGAGGAAAACAGTCTTCAGAGTGGCTATTTTAGACTTTTTGCAGCATTTAATCAATAGTGCGCTCATTTCTGCAACTGAAATTTACTCAGTGTTTATCTGAGGAATGTGTTCCCTGGTGACTACATAAATCACCACCAAAATGAATGCAAAATACTTGTCTTATAGCTGCATGATTCTGTATTTTTTACAATACTAAAATCCAATGAGGCTCTATGACACAAAAGGACTAAGTTGTCCTGTCCTTGTAACTTCCAGCAAAAATGAGTTCCTAAAGTTTCTTTGGTTTTGTTTTTGTTTTTTTTTTTTCCCCCCACAAATATTTCTGGAGCTACTGAGATGGTTGGGTAGCATTATGTGCACAGTTACAGTCATTGGACTGGCATCTATCTGTAGTCCTGGATCACTGCTCTAAGTGACATTCTAGGGGCTTGTGGGAACAAAGCCAATGCTGAGACATGGACTGGGTATTTTTTTGGTAGTGGTGAATTCCACTTCCAGATTCTGGGGCAAAACAATTGAAACTTCAGCTAAAAAGGCATCTTTTGTTTTTGTGAAATAAAAATGACATTTTTAGAAAGCCTCTTCCAGTGGTTCTTCTCATGCAGGTTTGCAAGTTAAAGATTTGGATGATTCAGAAAAGACTACGTAACTTTGCTTCTGTTCTCTTTGTCTGCAGACACCACCATTCAATGTATTAGGTAAAGAAACCAGCAGGTACAGAATAGCATAAAAGGCACTTTTTGAAAATTCCAGTTCTTTCAGACAACCTACATTTTCTGAGAAGCATTAACACCCTGCTCTGAAAAAGATCCTTCTCTTGTTCATTTGGTCAGGTGAAAAGGCACCATGTGGTGCTGTAATATGTGCTTGTTTTCTCAGTATTCAAGCCAACTTTTAAGTCTTGGAATTACCTTTATGGTGTGAGTTTTGTGAGAACTGATAGAGGTAGAATACAGTTTTCTGCCCACTGGGGTCCCTGGTTTGTGTACAGCTGCTTGCTAACAAGTACCTTTTGAGAGCAAACCTCTGTAAAATGGAATTCCTAGTGAGATTATCTGGGACAGTCAAATATATATAAAGAAATCAGAACACACTTAGAGTATATTCAATGTCTGTTGAAACTTCAAAGTGCTTCAGTGACATTCAGCAGTGGAAAGAAAAAGTATAGAATAGTTTCTAATGCTGGAAGAAAAGGCAAATTTACATTATTATAATCTTGTGTAGGACCTGGATGAAGCTTATCCATTTGGGATATGCTTATATAGGTGTTTTCCATACAATGTACATCAGAACAAACTAAACCAGCCAAACAAAGTCCCCTAAAACACTAAATAAAATAAATAAATAAAATATAATAGTAATAATAATAATAATAATAATAATAATAAATCAAAACACAAAGAAAACCCCAACAACAACACAACCTGTCCCCCCACACACAAACTTCAAGGAAAAGTTTGGAAAGAATTAAAAAAGATTTTGTTACTTTCATCAAAATTTGTAACAACAGCTTTTTTTTTTCTTTTAAATACTCTCACTTTCTTAACATTAAAAAAAAAAATCAATCAGCAGCATCACTGTATATTTACCTGGTTTTGGAAGCTATTGGTTAAAGAAAGACAAGAACAGTGAGTGAGTAAATATTTCAAGAGAAAACAAAAATAAGACTTTTTTGAAAGAGAACAGAAAACTCTGGAAAGGATTCCTCCATCTGCAATATGGAACTCCTTATGCGGAATGGTAGAGGCAGGAAATCAGTAATGTCTGACTCAATCAATGCTGATGTTCACCCTAAATCCTTGTTCCTTGCAACATGCTATTGCACTTGTTTGACAGAAAGATATATGCAAACCTAGAAATACAAACTGATCCACCCTTTATTGCATCATGATTCACTCATTGACAGGGATGAGAAAGGAAGTTGGGAATTTTGGTTGCCAGTTGCCTGTTTTTTCTTCACTAATATGCTCATTTCTTTTTTTGACAGTATATGCCTAGATCTTTTCCTGCTGAAGCCAAAGAATATTTTGCCCATAATTTGAAGGAAATTGGTGCCAGGTTCACAATTTCATCTTGTGATTTATTGTAACTGTTGGTTTTTTCCCCTCAGTATCTGAGCCAAATAAGTGTTTCTTCAAAATCTATCCATTGCCAAAGAAAATAACTGGGTTAAGGGAGAGGTTTTCATTCTTCCAAGAAAGTACAAAGCAATTTGTCTTGAGAATCCACGAAATTTTCAGCGCTATGGTTTGACTTTCTAAGTATGTGAAACAGCCTGTGAAACAACAAAAACTTACAAAGAAAATAAAAATAATGTGCTTTCCTTAATACACTGTGTTAATGGTTGTTTCTTATTTCACTACCCCTATGCTTTGAAAATAAAATTGATTTCATTTACGCACCACAGCACCCAGCAGAAAGTGCACTAAAATTATTTTCCCCTCATAAGAACATGCTGTAAAGGCCCATTAAGACATAATTACTGCCAAAAAGACATTTTACATTTCCTCGAGATAAGCTGCAGTGGTGTACTTTGAAATTTGACTTCCATTGATTCGGGATTAGAGCAGTGTGTTTAGATAATAAGCAGAAGGATCTCAGATAACAGCCAGAGTGAATCATCGGACTACAGTGTTTAGTCTGAGAAAGTGTGTTTATCTGAAGGACTCTTGGGACTAATACGGTTCCCCTTCAAAGCTTGAAGCAGGGGGTAAGAATCATAGTCCTGCAGGTTGGCAGGATAAACATGTCCTGTGATTTGCTAGCAATTTGAGAGATGGATTCCAGTACAGAGCGCACTGTTGTTGTCAGGTTGAAAAGTGTCTGCCTGGAAATGAATTCATGCACACACAGATCCAGACAAAGGAAAATCTCCCTGAAATGGCATGCCATCACATTTTAAGGCCAATTCTTCAAGTCTCTGACTCACACCTGGGAAATATACTGGTGCACGGAGTTTATCATAAAAGGCCCACATTTTAGCAAACAGAAATTGGTGCAATAATCTCGAAATGTACTGTCTCACCGACAGGAACAGAAATTCATATTTCTGCGCATTTGCTTGCCTTGTGTCTGAAAACAATTTTGCGTTTTTTAATAGAGGCATAGAATCATCTCAGATTGGTTTTCAGTGAAGGGAACTATGCTGCTCTTTTAGTGTTCAGCATGAGGGCTGAAGAGAGAGATTGGGTAATGTGTCATACAGAGGAAGCTGCAGCAAGAATAAAAGCTCCTGTGTCAGTCAACAGTTTATAAATACAGCAGGAGAGATAACTGCTGTGTGTGCTCCATGAGAAGCATACTTCTGGGCTACAGAAGTAACAACGTATTTTTAAGTAGGAAGGGAGGGTGAGAAAGCGTAAATGAATGAACAGAAGGTTTCTACAACTCTCTGTGGAGGCTTTCTGCGCGCGGTTGGAGCAGCTGGGGGTTGTCACTCTCTCAGAATAATTCTGAAGGGAACTGAACACAGAATAAGGAGCTTGAGGTCTGAGTGTCCTTTCATTTGCACCCATAAGTTTGCTGGAAATCAAAGATTTTATGTCAGTTTAAATCAAATATAAAAAAGGAGATTAGTTTTACAACACACTGTATAAGAAAAGGGAAATCCCAGAACCAGCTACCCCAACACCACTTCCAAACTCAATGGACAGAGACACATGGTGAATTTGAAGAGAGAGTTACTCAAAAAATGTCTCATACATGTGGATTAACAAGGAAGTTTGAGAGATCTTTACAGATAATAAGTTCCATTTGCTGGTTTCCATTAAGCTTTTCCTATATACTCTACATGCCATATTGTAGCTAGCCTTAAGAGTTTTGAGAGGGGTTTTTTTATTTGTGTTTTTTTTTTTTTTAGTTGAAATTTAGATGCAAAAAGAAAACTTTTGGCTTAAAAGTTAAAAAGTTAAAAAGCCAAAGGCAACACTGATAACTAAACAAAGATATAACATATATCTTCTTCTAGATTCATTTGTACCGTTGAAAATGAAAACCAACATCAATGTTTTGTTCCTTTTCTTGCTGCACAACAGGTTTTCAAGCTTTTTGGTAGGAACTGCTCAAGTAAGGTCTGTTTATGACAATACAGCTATGAGGACCTACAACTGCAGTACCAGCTCTTAAAACCCTCTGAGGTAAACATAACCTTATTCTGTCTGAAGATGATTGTGCTGAGTAAAGACAGGCTACCCAGCTGGCAGGTGTAGAGGGTGGTGAAAACAGGTGTAGTGAGATCAGTGAAGATTAACTACTTACACTAACCCTAACTTTCATGAAGGAAATGCCTATTTTCGTACCATCAGTGGAAAAACAGTATTGGAAGAGCACAAAAAGACAAAGGATGATGTATAAGATATGGATCCAGAGTTCATGGAACATCAGTTTTCTTCCTGAGAGGAGCAGTTGGTTGCATTTATTAGTGTCTATATGTATATGAATGAGAAGATAAAGGTCAGTAATTAGATGAGCCATACTAAGAGTTTGTTAGTGTTTCTGGTTCTCTCTTTGTTTGAATGTTTTTTAACTTCAGAAACTTGAGAACCATAAATGTATTTCTGAAGCACCATCTAAGTTTTTAGTGCTTCAAACTATATCTACCAGGTAAAATATCAGATTTTTATCCAGTGTCAGGTATGAAGTCACAAGTGGATGTTTAGCTCTACATTGATTATAAAGAACTGTATGAATTACTGGTAATTAATTTGGTCAGCATTGAAATGTTCAATTAGTGTATAGGTACAGCAGGGAACTAAGAAAATATTTGTTGAAACATATCCTCGAGCACAACAACAAAATACATTATTAGCTTCAGTTGGTTTCTCTATTGACTCCTTGTGTTTCTCAACAAAGGATGAATTACAATTTTAGCTCCTTGACCTTCTGAAGTGATTAAAGTCATTATTCAAAGTTCTTGATGAAATATTTATGACTGTGAGGGGGCCCAGAGAAATGAGATTTACACTACATGATTTAGAAGCTGTAACACCATCTCCAATTTAATGTAAAACCCAGGTTAAAAATCCCCAGCAAGTTACCATCAGAGCACACACCATCATCAGCATAACTGCTTTGGATTTTAACCCTGAGTCACCAAAGTCAGAGCAGAATTTCAGTGTGAGCTTCAGTGAGAGCAACATTAAGTCTGCTGTGAAGAAAGAGGCTATTTCAGCTGTTGAATTCAATGGGAGTTGGATTAGGTCTTGATTTATTCTGGAGCTGTGTAGTAGAGAGGCAACAAATCCAGAGATATCTGCAAAGACAAGCAGCTAGATCCAGGGCAATTAGAAGGGACAGCTCCTGAAAAATAGCAGGGGTGGAAAGTGGGAAGAGCTTCCTAGCACAGAGACACTGGGACATGTTTCAGTGATGACAGCCTGCACTGGGACAACAGGGAAATTTAAAACTGAGATTTTCTAATATGAATTTAGCTTGGTAGAATCAATCCAAGTGAAGTATGATAGCCATGTCCAGTCTATACAATGGCCTGGGATGATGTACCTGCAGAGTGTGATGCTTCTGCCACAGTTCTCTGCTTGCTATGAAGAGGAGTGGCTGTGGGAACAAGGGAACTTTAAATTGGATATCAGGAAAATTTTTTTTACTGAAAGAGTTGTCAAGCATTGGCACAGGCTCTCCAGGATAGCAGTGGAGTCACCATCCCTGGAGGGATTAAAAAGATATGTGGATGTGACATTTGCACACATGGGTTAGTGTTGGGCTTGGCAGTGCTGGGGAGCAGTTGGACCTGATGATGACAAAGATCTTTTCCAACCTTAAAATTTCTATCATTCTATGAAATGTCTGCACCACATTTCATTACTTGGCCATTACATGCCATGAACCTCTACTATTATGGATGTTTTGGCTCCTTCTAGTAACAAACCTTAAAACTCTCAAGCTTGTCCCTGCTATTGTTCTCATCAGCTTTCACTGACTGCATTATTCTGATTTTCTTTCTTCCCTTATATGTAAGATCATATATTACCTTACCTACATAGGTAGAAAAAATTCTTGTATTTAACTTCTTCTTCTTCTTCTTTACAGTATGTGAAACTTAATTCCCTGACTGTCCTAGTTACACTGGTTGAGACCAGTTTATCACTGTGTAGGTGTAACCAAAATTGTGTATTCTATACCCTCTATGTAATTTCTCATGAACTGTTAACAATGGATTGTTGGCAGCAGCTGCTCAGGACACATCTGACACCTCAGGCTACAAGCTAGGTGCTTAAGACCTCTGTGAGATAGGAAAGTTTCCTGTCTTCACACCAATGATTCAGCTGTGATAACTCCCCTCTGGAGGAGTCATTAACACTTTCACACCCAGCCTGAGGGGTCATGTCTGCTAATGGGTCATCAGGGATTCCAAAAGTAGACCATGATTCACCTCACAGAGTAAATCACCCATTGAGAAACTCCCCACCCTGAGGAGGCACTGGGCATTCCCATTTGAAACTGAGCATACATAATATTGGGATTTGGGGACTTTGGGTACAACTCATCAGATCCAGAGGAGGACTAGAACCTCAGCAAGACTGTGACTGCCATTCTTGACCAGAATCCGACCATCATCCTCACCAACAGGATTTCTTTTCCTTTTACTTTGTAATCAGGGGACCCACATGGTGCTCAGCACAGGGGCTGACGAGCTCCATCCTGTTAATGCCCCAGAGTACTGGGTCACACACCTGTTTTTTTGGGGTCAAATGGATTTTTATCTGTATCACTGTACTTACTGTGATCTTTTTATTAAATTGTAATTCTGACTTGTAATCTCTTTGTGAGTTGGGTCCCTTTCTCCTGCCAGTTTACCTTTAAACCAGCAATCTGACTTATATTCACACATGTTACACGTTGTCACAGAAATCACAGAATCCCAGAATGGTTTGGGTCGGAAGGGACCTTAAAGATATTCTGGTTCCACCTCTCTGCCATGGTCAGGGACATGAGACTGATCAAAGCCCCATCCAACCTGGTTTTGGACATTTCCAGGGATGGGGCAGTCACAGCTTCTCTGGACAACCTGTACACATGCACTGTGTGACACTTTTGACATTAATATATTTTCCTTCTGGGTCAGCATTTGATATTAAAGTATAATCTGGGTAGGAGAAGAAGTTCAACAAGATAATTAATCCATAAGTAGACCAGAAAATTCCTGTACTATATATAGAAAAGCAGGAATGAGAAAGATGTAAGACAAATCAGTGATAGCATTTATTAATTCCATTATTGTGATATTGCGGCACACACAAGAAAAACAAACAAACACCTTTTTGTCTCTTCCTTGTTTATACTTGTCTGTCTCTTCTGGTAAGATCTGGAAGTTAAACTCTGTTATACTGCACCCCTACTTTAATCTTCTCCTTTGTTAATTCTTCTGTGTTATTCTGCCAGTGCTGCCTTTATGTTTGTATAGAAAATCTTGTTTCTAGCTCTGTGACCCCGAAATACAAGGTTAAAGTCTTTGAGTTTATCTCTGATTGAATGATTCACTTTGGAAAACTACTCACCTGTCCAGCAGTGTCTAGAATGTCCAAATAGGCTGGTTCATCATCTATTCGGACTTGAGTTTTATAGGCATCCTCTGAAAAAACACAGTGCAGTTTGGTTAAGTGTATGAGTGGCTCAGAAAATGGAAAATGAAATAGTTTTGCTACATTGGAGAAGGCTTTTCAAAAGCTCTCCATTCTAACCTAATTTTGCTTTGTTTCAAGTCAAAAAGTCCCTCTTTGAAATTATATCACCATCATAAAGTATTAAGAAAAGAGAGTCCTTTCTGTCACACTACCTTTAAATGTGAAAATTAAATTTCTATTTCTTTAAAAGGGTATCACGGACCATGGGTGTCATTTATGTCACAAAGATTCAGAGGTGCTGTGCTGCTGCTATGTGGCAGAGTTGTTTTTGTTTACCACAACAACCGTTCCACAAAGATTTTTTTAGCACATATTTTCATTTTTTAAATTGTCTAAATTATTGGGATAGACTCTCTATGTCTGAAGGGGACTCCTGCCAAAGGTATATCAGAGCAATTGTTTAAACCTCTGTATATCTTCAGAGAAGCTGAGAATGGATTTGTTTAAAATAAATTCTGTAATCCATGTCCTCACACTTTTCATAGCTGGGAGTGGAGGAGTCAAAAATCTGCTTCATGGACTGTTTCCTTAGCTCATGATTTTGTCAACCTAAACTTAGAAGAAGAAATACAAACAAGAGGTGAATTCCTATTTGCACAAGCTGTTTTCCTCACATTTCAATTTCATTCCCCTCTCAACATTTGTATTTTCTTCATAAGATTAAAAGGAGCTTAGATACCTGCCCATGTTTATACTTGAAATAGTCTTGGAAATTATCAGTGTTGTTTAATTAAACAATAATGCAGAGCAGCCTGAGCAGGTTTTGTGACTGACATTACGCATTGGCTGTGCATTGAGGCATGAAGACAAGACAAGTGCCTTTGATGTATCTGAGAAGTGTCATTAATCATCATGAGCATATGGCTGGGCCTCTTCTAAGAGTTGATCCTGCCAGAGACCCTCAGGACTAGACTCTCAATAAATATTGAGATAATATTGGGATTATAATATGGGATTATACTGCAGGTATTTGGACTTCTCAGGACATTCCAGTTTGTGCCATAATATGTGTATTGCATTATATACAGCACTTTATAAAAACATGTAAAAACCTGCTTTCTACATGCACAAGAGAAAAACTAAAGCATTTGGATGCAAATTATTCTGGATGGTCTTAATTCAGGACCCCTCCTATGCAGCCAGAGGATTGCTATGTTTAATGACATTATCACATACAATGTATTCCACGACTCTCCTCTTTAATTTATGCTTCAGCTGAGCAAATTAATAGGCAACAAGACTTGCTTTAAACAAACACCTAACCCACCTGATATTGGGATGGCTCAGAGGCTTAATTAATTGAATGATACATTGCCTCGCTGAGAAAGTCAGACCACTCTAACCAACAGATGTTTTGGTTAATAGGTCTTTTTGTAGGGATAGCTGAACAAGAAACTCTGCGCCAAAGAGGGACCATATAGAAGGAAGTGGACTACTTGCAGTTTAAGAAATGTATTATCACATGCCAATGACATCTGCAGTAGATTTTTTTTTTTTTTAGTTAACTAAAAATGGAAAACAAGATATGAAAATACCTGAAATCAATCATGGTATTTCCTTCATATGAACTCTATTAATACTGTAAGTATTATTAATGTAATTCCATGCATGTGGGTGGCCTTTTACATTATGTTACAGTATACATAATTAACATGTGACTTGCATAAACTTAGCTTGCACTCTTGGCTCTGCAGCTGGGTTCTCTGAAGCCAATGGCCCTATTTCTCTCTTCACTAAAACCAATGTGAATATTAATATAGCAGATTCAAAACAGTTAATGCAGAGAGAAATTTGCCTACTTACATACAAACTGGATAAAAATGAAGCTAGGCAGATCCTGTCTTATTTGCTAAGGAAGTTAATTAGGAATTCAGTTAGTTATAACTAGAAGACCTACCGGCTTCTGAATATAAGTCACGGCTTTCAGTAAATAAATGTAAGTTATCTACCCTGCTGAACCTCTCCAGGTGTACCCTGATATCACACCACTGTCATCAGCAAAGTTCCAACTGTTGAAAGCTGGACTGAGACCATATTTATAACCCTTTTACTTTGCAGAGATAAGGCTGAATGCACAAACATATTTTGTCATTTTCATTTATTTGGTTTTCTCAAACTACTGACCTTAAAATGTTTCGCAAAGAAGTGCCAGAATCACTGTACCATTTTCATTATTGATATATGCTAATGTCTTCAGCTGGTGGTAGAGAAACATGTTCTGTTGAGCACTGACCAAGCACATGAATCTAAATGATTTTCTAGGCAAATGAATTTGGAAGATGCTTTTCACTTACAGGATTTGGGTTCGCCCCAATAAATGAAGAGATAAAACAGGAAGGAGATATGAATTTCCTTTGTAACATTCTCTGTGTATGTGCAAAAAGCAGGATAATACAGATAATACAGAAAAGTTTAAAAATATCCTCAATTGGGGTATACTAAGCAGTGTTATTCCCATGCATTTGAATGGAAAATAGATGGGAGTTTTAATCCCTACTTAAGGTACATATTTAAGAGGAAGTTTTAAAGCCGACACTTGCCAAGAAAATCACTATCTTGAGCCAACACCCTCACACCAGAGATCAGATGGTGGCAGCCACCTATGAGCTAATCCCTTCTTAAAGCTCAAACACAACCAGTCTTTTGAAAGGCACTATATTTCCATTTATACTGTGGATTCACTGATCTCCTGGGTTACTAGGACAGTTCATTCTTTCTAAGGCAGGAGGATGCATACATTTAAAACCATGTTTCCCCTATCATGTCATATGAATCAAGAAGGCAAACCAAGAGTGGAAGAGTACCATTCAGTCCTGCTCTACAAGTAGTACTTTTAAATTGGGATTTCATCTCAGAAAATAATACAAATAGAGGTTCAGCTCTCTTTCCTGTCTGTTACACAGGCAAATGTTAATTTTAGTTAGACTACAGGACAGAGGCATTACCCTGGAAAGGCCCCACCTCCCAGAGATCCAGATTTGGATGCATCTGTGGATTGAACCCAGTTAATATATTTTCAGTTTATTGACAGCTAACATGTTGAGCATAAACCCAGGGTATCTTTGTGTGTTTTCCACAGGATTTCCGAAGGGAATACTATGTAGATACTCTTTTTATTCCAGGCAACATTGTGAATATTATGGTCATGGTAAGGAAAGAGAAGCACTGAGATCCTGCTGTAAACAGCAGGAACATGCTGTCTGCTTGTGGACAAAGAAGTGAAGGTGTTCCACTGAAATGTCATGTGAGTGTATATTAAAAAAAAA
>JAWWEU010000091.1:68380401-68391256 GCA_035583155.1 Acropternis orthonyx
TAGTTGGATGCCAGCTGGATTTAGCCCCGTTCACCACCACACTTCAGATTTTTACCCATAATAAGCAGGTCATTCATCTGTTTTCTCACCTTCTAAAATAAGGGAGAAAAGGAAGTCAGATCACTGGACACATTATCAATTAAGGTCATTCTGATTAGACAAATAAATGCTCAAAATGAGAACAAAGACGATCAAAAGTGCATCTAATCCATTTTCTTTCTTTGTGGACTGACCAATAGTGCAAGGAATCCCACACTATGGTGCAGGTAATTGTTACTATTATTTTTCATAACAGAGATCGACTTGGGAAGGAATTTTGGCTCGTGGGCTAATGTCTGAGAGCAACTCTGCATGAGATGGTTGACTTGGTTTTCACAACTTGCCTGTCCCGGAAGTAGAACCATCTCTGTCCTCCTCTTTCATTCCCACTTATACCCCCATTTCTCCATATGTGTTTCCCTTTTTCCACGTTTTGATCTTGGACAAATATTTTTACCGCAGCTATTAAATTCACTAACTTGGTAGACAACCGTGTTCAGGTAGCTTAGTTTTCTCCTTGAATACTGCTAAATCAGCATGAAAATCTATACTATGAATTCCAGAGAGCCAGTGAGGCTGAGAAAAGGGCAAAGAAGGGTGCAATTTCCTCCTTTACTGCACAGTATGAGTTGTTAGATTTGGCCTATCTCATCTCACAAAACTAGCAGAGCCTCTGAAGTCTGTTCCGGGGAGCTGATAGCTCATGTGTCATTTCTTGTTCGTGATTTAGGGTAAAGAATAGCTCTATATATTAATAGGCATGTACAGATATTAATGTCTATGTATATTAATATAATATTCATAGATATCAATAGCTCTAGACAGATAGCTCTACACTGGGTCTCTATACACTACTTCCTTCTCTGAGACCTCACAGCACAATGCAGAGACTTGTAGCTGTAGCTACTGTCTGGTATGGTTATGCCTGAAGTGAATCTGCTGCTGTGTTAAGTTTTCCAAGGGCATGTGAGATGGACACAGACAGACAACCACATTGCCAAGGCTAAACTGCAATTCAAATATGCTCTTCAAAGTGTTCTGATCAGCCTCTAAGCTTTGAGCAGGTGTATGGTGACTTAATAGGGGACATAATGACAACTGAAAGAACAACTCTCTGGGTCACCTACTCCCTAAAAAGACATTGACAACATTTGCTTCTCTGTTATTGTTTATATCAGAGATATTAGTAAAAAAAAAAAATTACTAGATTAAGCACTGTTTCCTAGGTCTTTGAAAATGTTAGGTGACAAAGAATGTCACCTGATGAAACCAGCCCTCAAATAGCTGCATGAGTTAGATTTTTAAGAAAACCTGACTCTGACAAACCAGTAGCAGATATTAAGTGTATGTCCAGGATTTTAGGTGTGATTCATCTTAAGTACAGAAAGAAAAATGCAACTGATTGTTTTGGTAATTTCTTATATGAAGTCTACAAATTATTTGGGACTGAATAATTCTCTTATGAAATCAAAGTCCAATAAAGGAAAGTTTAACAATAGAGAACAAGCTCATGTATCTGAGTAACACAACATGTTTAGAATAGGACCAGATTAATAATAATAAGGAAAATACAGATGTTCTCAAGAGAAAGATAGAAAGATTCAAAGTTCATCATGAACTGAGACTGCATCTAAGTTAGAGCATATAGCTCAGAATGAAATGTTGAGAGATTATCCAAATATCATTAATGTGCTTGTTAGAGGGGAAAATACAACTTTAAAATATTTCAAAGAAAAATGGAACTTTTTTTTTTTAAAGCCAAATCATTTCCATCAGAGAGAGGAAGATCTGTGGTGCCACCCTCTCTGTGGCTTCAAACAATTTCTATTTCCTTTCATGGCAAGATAAAATAGCACTACTAAGCAGAAGTTATTTTGTTACCTCATTGAAATCTAAACTAACTGAGAAGTTTTGGCACTTTTTGCATTCCTAACTTCTTAATGCTACTCCCTCCTTTTCTAGTCATGCTTATTTTACTATGAAGAACCTACATCACCAGACATACAACAAAGTTCTTTCTTTTGCCACCTCAAAAAGACTCCTGCACAGCAAGTCTCACTCTGCATATTCCTCTCGTCACTGCAAGACATCTCTCCAGACACTCTGAGAGGTCTCACGATGATCTGTGAAGGTCCTTGTTCTGACAAGCTGTCAAGGAAGGCACCACAATTCAACTTCAGAAACATTTAGAAATCTACACAATACGTGTCTATATGAAAGGCAGGTAGCTAAAGTCTCCTTACACTGACAGGAAGTACAGATGCTATTCAGTTGCCCATACATGAGTCTTGATGTTTAATATGCTCTTGGATACCTGGCTTTTGTTTACTAGACTAGAAGGGCTCTGGTGATGCACTGGTCCTGTGTCACACCTGCAAGGGTACAGATGTCAACAACACATGACTTGTGGAAGATCTACAGCCTTCTGGATTGGGTTCCTAACCAAAGCAGGAACATTCCTTGAGACAGAATCGTTCACAGAACAACTCAAGTTGGAAAAGACCCTTAAGATCCTCAGTCCAACTGTTAACCCAGCACTGCCAAACCAACCACTAATCCATGTCCCCAAATGCCACTTCTAAATGGCTTTTAAAACCGTTCAGGGATGGGGACTTCCTCACTGCCCCGGGCAGCCCATTCCACTGCTTAACAACCCTTTCAGGGGAGAAATTTTCCCTAATACCCAGCCTAAACTCCCCTGGAAATGAAGTTGAGTTCATTTCCTTGTGTTCACTTACTTGGAAGAAGAGAATGACCCATCTCTGGCTACAACTTCCTTTCAGGAGCTTTAGAGAGCAAGAAGGTCCCCCCTCAGCCTCCTTTTCTCCAGGCTGAGCCCCTCTAGCACCCTCATCTGCTCCTCATCAGACTTGTGCTTCAAACCCTTTCCCAGCTCCATTGCTCTTCTCTGTACATGTTCCAGAGCATCTCAAATGGCCCTCACAACCTGTGGTAAAGGAACTGAGCAAAGAGCTAAACCCCTACTCCTTAATCTCCCTGAATCCCACAGAACTGGTACCAAGATACATGATTCATCACACAGATATGTTAATTTACATGTTTAAATGTGAGCCTTAGTCCTAAAAAATAACCATTACCTCTGCTCTTCTTGTACACAAATCAAAAAGCTTTATACCAAAACTGACCAGTAATCTCTTAATGTGATGTATAATGCAGATAATACCAACAGATAGGAAAATGAAAACTTATAATGGAACACTGGTTGAAGAATTCGGTTTAAATGCATACTGCAGTATTCTTATATATTCTTCATGTCTCATTCTAAATGATGATGAATATGGAACACAAACACAGGCAATTTCACTATGTCTGCACAATCAGTCTGAATACCCTTGGGAGACAGAGTTTGGAGACAAATTGATCATTTTATATGAATTGTTTATCTCATCTCAGATAAGGCTAACAACTGCATGGAGAATGATGAATGAAAGGTGGCTGCCACTATTTATCTATTGATTATAAGAATTAACACAGAAAAAAAAAAAAAGAGAAGAGAAAAATAAACAATTTCGGGGCTCAAATCCAGTTGTGACTTGTTCGGTCTGATGCAAATATTTTATCTGCTATATCAAAAAAAGAGAATGAAAATTAATTTAGAGATGGAATATATATATATATTTTAAATACTAGTAAAAATGTTCTTGAAACTTTTCGTACTCTAAATATGAATGTGAATAGTACTTTTGTGGCAAGATGCCCCTCCCTGATCTATTAGATGTGCCCCACCTTTGTCTTCTTTCATTCCTACTGTGTGTGTATTTCCCTTGCTTTTTCCTTTTTCCTTACTGTCCCTTGAAACCAGATATAATATTCCTTAAAACACAAGCATTTTTTGTATGCATTATATAACCTTAGAATACCTTCAGACACAGTTTATGTTATTTTTCTGAAATTCACTAACATGTTTCCAGCATCTTATTATAGGTGAGTAAATGTATTTTATTTGATGCATTGGTGAACGCATTACTTCATTAGGAAACCTCATGGAAATTCATGTGCTTAATGCTAGAGTGCCTCCCATTCCACACCCATTTCAATTAGAGTTTGACATTGACACAGCCTTAATGCCCTCAACTGCTCATTTGACACAATCTCATGCAGTGATATCTCACCAAAACAGGAAGCTGCTTTTGCAGCTCGTTTGCATTATGTATTCATTTTAAGATTAGTCACATGGTTAATGAGCATCTTGGAGCCTGTCCAGTTTGCTGCAATGTGTCATGCTTTCTTTCCTGACACTCTACTTGCATTAACTCTCTGCGATATTGGCAAAGACTGTGCAGAGTGTAAATTGCTCTTAGCCATTTGTTCCAGAAAATTATCATATTCACTGCCACTTGGAATCTATTCCCATTGTTGACTACAATTAAATATTAAATGTGTGTTGAAGTAATTTCATTTTCACAAAGTGCTAACCTCTGAAATTTTCCCACATACAGTCTAATACTAATTTTGTCCTTCACTTCCCCATTTACTTACAAAAATAGTATGTTACTGTCTCAAAATTTTGAACTGCAGTGCTTGTAGCAAGCCTTAAATTTTTAGTCATTATTCCCACTTTATCCTGAAGTGGCATTAAACTCAAAGTGACAGCATTAAAATTAGCACTTCAGGTAACATTTGACTTTTTAATCAATATTTAGTCTGTATGTTAAATGAATACTGATGTTTCTATTTGTGTTTATTTCTGTGTATGCACATTTACTTATGTTTATATATAATGTCTGCAGTTTGAGTTCTTCAAGATCTTTTCAACTTTTCCAAAGTAAGACAACCAGCTGAAATAAAAGAAAGTCTCATACATGAGAAGGGAACATTTATTGAGATAATTTATCTTGATATCTTATGTCTGATCCACACGGTACAGAGGATTTCTCTGAGTAAACTCTTATTGGAACAAAAATGCACTATCTACTTTCAAAATCAAAACAAATCCAAGATAAAAAAAAAAAAAAAGACAAAAAACCCCCTAACAGAACAAAAAGTAACCCCTTTCTTCAAATAAATCCACAGCAATCTTAAAAAAAGTCTTGTACTTTTGTGATATCACAATATCCAGTAAATTCTTCAAAAGCCTAGGTACTCCTTTTGTAAATCATAAATACAGAAAGAAAAACATGTAAATAATTCTAAATCTATTTTCGTAGCTCACTTAGGATCAAAATTAACACATTTGAAGTATACTTATCTGTGACATAAAAATCTGTGAGCATATGGCATAATGGAGAAACTGAAATATCCTTTTAGCAAAAATTCTGCATCAACTCCCAGTAACACCAGCTTTTTGTGAACATCCTCTGTAATATTTCAAAAATATCAGTAGATAACAGCAAAAAAGAATCCGTAAGTACAAAGCGACATTGTATTCTTATTGTATATTTCTACTATATTGCTTAGAGATACAAATCACTGCAGAAATAGAAAACTCTAAAACATTGGTAGCATAATGGTGAAACACAATGAGAAAGAATGGTAGGGAAAATCTATGGTCCTGGAGACTATCACCAGAAAAAAAAAAAAAAAGTAAAAAATAAGGATCTGCATCTTTAAAACTACATTATTATTATTACTGAAGAGTGTTTAGGATAAATCCCTCGTGGTGTGTTTGGAGAGAAGCAGAACTGGAAAGGGGAGGCATATTTAGTAGCATGTTAAAGTGAAAGGACTCCTCTGCATTCTCCGGTCAGTAACAGCAAGCAATTTTCAGCACAGCCTCATGCTGGATTAGATAGGGGAAAAAAAAATCTATTCTAATCATTTCTTAAAGCTCACTGTCTTGTCAGTTCATAGGTGAAATATAAAATGCAAATAACATTAGGAGAACAACCAAAACTTTCTAAATATCTTAAGAAGGAAACTGACCATGGGTATGCTACTGTAGAGCAAGTAGTAAGTTGAGACATATGATGTGCACATTATCCAAAAAGAATCAAAATTAAGAACATCTTTTAGGACTAAAAGGAATCAAGCTTTTATGAAATAAAATATGAAACACAATTGATATCCATCTATTTTTTTAAATCAAAGTAAAAACTATTGTAGATTCCTTGTTTCAGGATTTTTATGTGTTCCTAACATTATACAAGATGGTTTTGTGGATCTTTTGTATGGACTGAATGGTTTTTGGTTCTGCTTTTCAACTAGAATATCAAGCAGATTATATTAGTGCTGTGGTCGTGGGCTTTGGGAATTGTTTATTGTCCCCTATATTTATACAGATGGAAAACTATTTCACAGGGATCTGTAGAAATGAAAAACAGCCACATTCCACTCCCATGTCTATACTTAAGGTGGGCAACAAAAAGTTAAAAAGGACAATGTGATTATAAATATTTTGGTAGCCACTGGATCACTGACATCTTGCCCATAAAACTGAAAGTGATGGACTTCTGGGATTTCAAAGACAGTGATGCTACTTACAAAGGGCCCTCCATTTCAGAATCCCCAGCCCATCCATTTGCGTTAGGAGAGCTCTTAGAAAAAGCCCCATCAAAGTCAAGGAGGTACAGCATCAATTCTGTCAGCACTACCTACTTGAAACTTGGCTAAATTGGCACAGTTAGGTATCACAGGCACTGCCACTACAATTTCATACCATAGAAAACATAGGGAATGGAATAGGTAGAGCAAGAACACCAGAAAAAAATTAGGTAGATATTTATTAGATTCTTAAGTCCATGTAAAGCCAAAGAAACAATAGACCTTATATTAAAATTCAACTGGAGAACTATAGACTCAGCAGGTTGGCTAACACTGGAAGTCTGTGGATTATCATTTAAATACACCATAGAACTTTTTTGTTGTTGTTGTTATCTCCAGAAAATACTACCCTCTCAGTGACTTCTAGAGGAACCTTTGTTCCTTTAAAATGCTCAAAGACAAATAAAACTATAGATTGGCAGAAGTGCTTATTTCCAAAGAAGTACACAAAAACCTGAGGTCAGTGTGCCCAGTGAAGTTCAGGACAGTCCATGAATTCCATAAAGAAGACACAAATTGTGAGGAATGAAAGTGGACCAAAATGTAAGGCACAAAGGAAAGGCAATAAATTGATATCCAGAGAGATCAGTGATCTCAGACTGAGCTCAAAAGCCATGTTTAATTTTCTTCTTTGTCAATCAGCCTGTATGAACGTACATTTCATATGAAGCCTGTTGTTTTTATTTTCTGCATCATCTGCTGCTGTGTTACTGTGAGAAACAAAATTCTGACTAGACAGATCACTGTTCTTCTCTAAGATGATAACTTCCCCATGACAGGAAGCATCTGTTTGTGGCTAACTCCTCATGGTCTTCAAGAAATAATCTTTCCTCTGGCAGCTCCTGCCATCAACACAGTCTTTTCCCTGGCTGTGCTCATTTTGGGCCACATGACTTTTTTCAGAGTAATGCTCTAAATAGTTAAAATTTGCCTAGTAGTGGGTGCACAAACACCTATGAGATTAATTCTGTGTGTTGAGACCAGGGGATCAAAAGTAGTAAAAACAATCTCAAAGGTGTAAACTTTTTCAGTGTAATGACATTTTTAAAGTTATTGGTTTGTTATTACAGAGATGATAACAAATGATTCCTTCTACTTTTACTTTTTGGTTTTATGTCAATTTTGAGTGGTCATACTCCACATTTACCCAAGTGGAATCATACATACTTGACCCAAGTTTACATTCTTCTGTTTATTACATGTTTTAGATCATGAAAATTAATGAGTCTTTCTCAGGATGTGCTCAGAATGTTCTGAGAGATAGAAGTGTTTGAACAGATAAAAACTTGTACTTCCAGTTCTGTTGTTAGCCAGTTGGGTGGGTTTTAATTCAATATTTCTTTTCTCTCTTCTCTATTTCCCTCTCAACTCCTGTTTAAGGTGTTAGTTTTACTGAGTAGCAGCTCTCTCTTGCTCAAGGAGACCTTCATCCTGATTAGGTCCTCTAGGCATTCCTGAAGTATGTACTTATAATGCATCATATGCTTTCCTTCCCTTTATGATTATCTATTATTCATATTGCGGTGGTGTCTGGAGACCAATAAGTTAAGATTATGACAAGATACAATATATGGGTAAATACTGATGGCAGGTGGATAGGTAATATAATAAAGATGGGTGTACGTACATAACTTAATGGTGTCAGTAACTAATAGTGTTCCTCTTTTCCAATTAGATCTAATGAACTTTTTCAGCAAAGTAACGAAAATGAATTTGTAGCAATTGCATGGTAGTTTTGCCTTCTTTAGAGTTGACATATCACATTGATATTTTGCAATTTATTTAACAGTTAAAAAATTATTAGTGGCATGAAGATTTTTTTTCCCATTTTTAAAATTATTGTAATCTACCAAGAGTTAAAATCCAGGAAATGTGGAATACTATAGAAAAAACAAGGAAAAAGAAACGCTGTCATTAGCTGCTTTATTTAGCAATGAACTAATTTAATAGAGGTTAAATCTGAGTTCAAAATATTTGAAAATTTCAAAGAAAACAAAAAAATATTTTTGACAGGGTTGGGAAATTTTTGTTAAAAGATTTTTTTTTCCCATGTTTCATGGTTATAGTAGCAGTGACATGAATAGTTACAGTGTGTGAATCCACAACTCTGTTGTTGAAAGAGATTTTATACCAGGCATTTCAGGAAGAAATATCTATGGTAAGTCCTTGATGCAATTTAATCGTCATCACAAAATTAAGGTGTAATCTAAAGTTTGCAAATCTTTTTTCTATCTCAGGGCTATTTAAGAGCAGCTTCTCACTGTCTGACAATCTCAAATAGGCAGAGAGATGAAAGAGACAAAGAGGACAATAATCTTTACTCACCTATAGTCGGATCATGATAGTCAGGGAACCGATGGCTTATGAATTGCATTGTCATTGCTGGAGAGAGAAAGAGAGAGGGAAGAAAAAATGATGATATCTTTAAATAGAAACAGGAAATAGAACAAGCAGCTAATTCACTCACCCAAGTATCAGCTTAGAAAGTGAGTCCAAAGTTTGTTTTATGTCTACCCCTGCAGCAATGCATTGGCATTGGAGTGATCACTAAAAACTAATAAATGAAGAAAAATATGAATGAAACTTCTTTATTGGTCTTATTTTCTTCCTCCTTAAAGCTCATTATATCAATTTCTGTATTAAAATGTTATATAATTTTAGCACTTGGTAAATACTGATAATCTCATATTTCATATGCATGAAAATTGCCATGACAAAAACATGAAATATTATTTACAAGGCTGATTTATAAAATTTTTCATAGTGTTACAAAATGTCACTAACTGCCGTGCCTGACGCTGTGATTTCTGGTGTATTTAGGAATTCATTAAACTTGATGCAACAGATGAAGGCTTCTTTTAACCTCCTAGACCACCTTTCTTCTGCAGAGGTATTTTGTGACTGAATATTACCTGTTCTCAGAAATTTTAGGAAAATTACATGAGACTTCAGGAAAGCTGCATTCTATCATTTGGAACAGGTGACATGCTGAAAGTGAAATTCCCATTTATGTGGAAAGACAGAAACTTTCATATCCTGTCCACCATATCCTGTACAACAAAACATCTGAAGTTCATTGATTTTGAATAACCACAAAAGCAAATTTGGGTATTCAGTGACCGCAGTAATATCATCAGTAATCAGAAGAACATGAGAGGTGACATTATTTTCATTGTTTTTCCTCAGGAATTTGAATTTCAGGTCATTTGAAAAGAAAATGTATCTACCAAACACTGAGAGCTGTGAATAAAAGAATTTCAAAAGTGAAATTGGTGAATTCTAATTTAACAGAAGGAGGGGGGGTGGTGGTGGGGAGGGGGGAAGGGTCAAACATAATTTTCAAAATACTGGTTTTAAGCAATTTTTTTAATGCCATCATTAAACTTTCTCTATAGCTTCTATATGGATATTAGTTTAAAAAACATCCCACCTGTAAGATAACTATCAATCAAAACACATCAAATCCAACGTGAGATTTGGCATTATGTATTGATCATCTCAGCTACTTTCAGAAGCAGATGTTATGAACAAGAGATGAGACATTTTAAAAAGTCTGCATAAAATCACACCTATTTTTCAGACAGACTGCTTTAGTTTAATGTTTGTCCTCCTTGTATTTTTGAGAAACAGGGGTTAAGGTGATAGTTTTATGAAATGATACAGACAAGGAGTATTAAAAATTTATTATCATGTTAATAAATTATTGCATCTTTAGTGTAGACAAATATAAATGCTAAGAAGCAGCATTATAAATTCATAGTTACCCAGAGAGGATAACTGTGCAAGGAAAAGCTCATTCAGTCTATACATATTATAGGGGAATAAATCTACGTGCAGTGACACTGATGTCTTCTATATTATCTGTTGTCAGATGTATTACTTTAAAGTATTGTGAATGTTTGGACACTTTTATTTCCAGGACACCTGTTTTTTTAAATCATGACAGAATTTTAGGTACCTCCATCTGATCACTGACAGTGGTTTATGAAGAATAACTTGATGCCTAATGTGATCAGCCTAGTTTTCTCTTAGAAGCTGAGGCAGCTAGCAGAGATGCTGTTCGTATGGTTTATGCCTACACATTTCCAGCTTTCTGAGGCCATGCACCACAAATGAATTCAAGTTGTTTCACTACCTGATGCTTTTTCTTGCCAAGAATTCTCCTTAAAAAAACACACACACAGACACACAAAAAAAACCCCAAAAACCACCAACCAACCAACCAACCACACAAAAACGACCCAAACAAAACAAAAACCACCAACCACCCAAAAAAAAAAAAAACACCCCAACCCACCCCCCCCCCCCACGCCAC
>JAWWEU010000091.1:68424514-68437378 GCA_035583155.1 Acropternis orthonyx
TGCTAAGGTCAAACTGCCAGTTTTCTTTGTGATAGGTGAGGCAGCACAGAACACAAATTGCATTTCCACTCTCTTCAGTTCTTCTTTTAAATGCCACAATACTGACAGTAATCACTGAGCTGAACAGATATGAGACAGAAGACACTGACGGAACAAATAAGGCCCATTCTATCTTGGTTTTCCAGTAAGATAACAAATATGTATTTGGTTGTCAGCTTAGCTAGAGATGGTTCTGAAGATAGGTAAGTTTTTTACACTGTGCCACTGTGGGAAATGAATCATATGTTAAACACCCTGAGACTAATATAAATATGTTAGAAATTAAAAAAAAAAAAAAAAAAAAAAAAAACCAAACAAACAAAAAAAAAAAAACCCCAAAAAACAGAAAAACTATTTAACAATAGATAACCAATCCAAGTTCTTCAACACCATATTCCTGGTAAAATCTTTTATTAGCAGAAATAAAGCTTATGAGAAAGATAAAAAGAATTTAGAAAGCATGGTCTCCACACACTTTACTAACATAAACAGGTGATATTTTACATTTCCCACATCCCTCGTAAGTTCTACCATATGTTTAAAGGGAGAGCCTGCAAGAAAAAAGAGATAAAAGGGAATGGAAGGAATTAGAACTCAGAGGCGAGTAACTCTATCACCAACCTCTTAATGATTTTTAGCAGCTTGTTATGCTTTAAACCTGAAAAGAATTATTCATGGTATTTGTCTATGGCATTGAACTTTGACTGTGAGCCAGGCAAACATTTGATTCCCTCAGGAACTTTCATCACAGTACAAACTGGTATTCTGTCTACGTAGGTCATTTCCTGAGCAATCATGTCTACTACAGCCTATTTCATCTGTTCCCAATCCACATCCTGCTTTTTGTTGTGACTAAATTAACATCGGTGAAGCCAAATATATTCCCAAGAGTTCCAACCTTGTAAAGTATTCGCTGCTTATAATTTTTATCAACTTCATTTGCGATTCTCAGACTGAGAAAGGAAACAGCTAGCAATTCCTCAGAATAAAAAATTTAATTTCTGCATTTTTTTTCTGCTTATAGCCAACCAGAAAGACATCTTATTCACAAGATTAAAAATGTATTTGAATTACACCATCTTAAAGTATCCCAACACACAAAATTGGTTTAAATATTACTCGACACCTAAAATACTAATACTTATCCAGTACGTACAGTGATGTTTTAGAAACATATGATGCAGCTTTGCAAAACAGTTTGATTCGTAGTTATTTTTAGGTAAATGAAATTCAGGAATAAAGGTTTTCAATCACCAAATAGTCCTATTCTTTAAATATGCTGTCACTGTCAATCAGCAGAAGTGGTTATCTCACTGGGTTTTGCACAGCTTTCTATAAATCCTTTAAATAACACATTGGCACTAACAACTGTTTTCTTTAAAGAGTGAAAATGCTTTTACACTTTACTTTGCACTGAAATAAATCTCACATGAGCATGTTTCAATGATATGTGTATTTTAATCTGTTTATAGTCACTGGCATTTTGTTTTGATTTTTCCTCCTACCACCACTTGTTCAAATGTTATTATAAGGAGGTAGTGTTTTGTTTATATTGTAATGAGCAGTAAAAGCTGAGGAATGAGAGCAAAGGTAACAACTGGGTCACAAAGAATAAGTGAAAACATATAGAAATGCATATATATTTGTTTTCCATCTTGTCATTTTTTCCCAAATTGGGGGAAAACAGAACTTAATTTTACCTCCTGGTACTGAGCGAGACATATCTCGAGCAGTATTGTGACTCATTATTTTGTTTAAGATTCTTATGTGTGGTTGAATGCAGTTCTTCAAAGAACACAGAGGAGTCTGACAAATGCTGGGCCTACCACTGATTTCACTATCTGTTAGGTATTGCAAAGGCTGGGGCCCACAGACTGTTCTGGGTGGTTGTCAGAACGCCATGCTGCAGAAGCATCACTTTGCCTAGCACTCCATAAATTTATATTAATGTTAGATTTACACAGCCTCATCCATGGCTGAGGAAAGCAAAAAAAGGCTGTACCAAGAAGATTTGGAATCATAGAATCAAGGAAAAATTAAGTTTTTTAAAGGCCTCTCAGATCCTGAAGTCCCAGCATTAACCCAGCACTGTCAGGTTCATCACTAAACTGTGACCCTAAGCTCCACATGCACAAGTCTTTTGAATACTTCTACGGATGGTGAATCCACCACTGCACTGGACAGCCTCTTCTAATGGCTGACCATCCTTTCATTGAAGAAATCTTTCCTAATATTCAATCTAAACCTCCACTGGTGCAACTTGAGGCCATTTCCTCTTGTCCTTTTGCTTGTTACCATTGAGAAGAGATTGACACCCATTTGCCTAAAACTTTGTGCCACTGCCTATACAGCTTCCTATTCTAGAAATCCAGTGATGTGGGAAATATGGGACAAGAAGTCCGAGAGGCAGGAGAAAGATTTCCTCTGTGTACTTTTTGGCCACCAGAAGATGCTGGGATACAACCATGGACTATTAGCATGTATTAGGATAATTACAGTGAAAGGGCAGCACCTGAAATCTGCTCCTACTGCACTTTCCTTTTATCCCTTTACTCCCTTATCATTGCTTTACTCATCCGTGCCTAGTTTTCTGTTTTCTCCATCTTTTTCCTATGTCTCTACTTTTTTTCTATTTTCTTGTTCTCTCTTAGTTGTTCACCTCTGTTACATTTCCCCTTCCCAACGCTTGGTTTATTTCTTTTGTAGCTTCTGTTTTACCTTTTTTCTAACCCCTTCCTTCCCCTCAAATATCACAGCCAATTGTCAGTTTGAGAATGTCACCTGAAAACAAACAAAAAAGGTGGAAGGTTATGTGATTTACTCCTTGTTATGTCAGGCATTTAGTAACTTTTAAGTATCTTGGGAAAGATTTAAGAAATGTGTCTTTTGGCTTCCAATTTTATAAGAACAGACCAGTAAACAGAGCACCCACTGAGAGAAAGACTCTGAAGCAAATCCACATTTTTCATGGACACTGAGAAATCCTTTGAAACTGCTGTAACTGAAAGAAAGAACAGGAACCTGGTTTCTGGAACTAATGAGGGGTTACTTGATTACTGCAATGGATGGTCTTCTCCTCTACTCCCAGAAGAGAAATAAAGTCTTTCTAGAAACATAAGGAGAACTCATGAGATGCAGGAACACATCCTTTGGCCATACCCAGGGTCAGATACTGCATGAAGCAGAGCTCTGGCATACTGTGTGTGATGAGTGGTCAGATGACCACGTCACCAGGAAACACAAGGAAGATTATTCACTGTGGAGAAAATGTCTAATGATTACTTTTTAATCAAATTGAGAAAAGAACATTATTTCTATTTAAGAAAGTCCAGACAAATTTTAGAGAATGGGAAATTTTATAGCCCGCCAGGCATCCTGCATGACTTAAGAAGCTGCTTATTTGAATCAACAGACAATTTGACAATGCTTTGGTCTGGTTTTGACCATTCTGAATAAAAATCTGAAACAACAGCACACATTCTGCAAGCTGCTAAAGAGACATTTTTTTAAAGACACTGTAGATCTTGTTCAGCAGGGAAAAGTTCAACATAATATAAGCTGTCATGCAGGTAGCAGGCTAGTAAAGTTACTAAACGAATCACAGGATCTGTCAGAAAATATGAATTTCATCGAGTGCTCCTTGATGTTGGGCATATAAAAATGGACACGAATTACAGAATTGCATTAACATTTCAATGAGACTTCAAGGAAAGAAGTTACACAACAACTCTTCTCAAACTGAAGTCATTGTAAGCCAAAGAACTACATGCATAATTCTATCAGCTGATTGCAGCTTTTACTTTGCCAGAGCTTATGAAATTTATTTTTAAAACTTACAACCATTTCTGAATCCATCTTTGGGTCCCCTGAAGTAACCGTCTAGTTCTTGGGTTTTATCCAAATGAAAAGATAAAAACATTTTACAACAGGTCACTGAGTTAAAAACATACCTCTTTTAGAGGCCAAATACATGGCAGTCCAACTTGGCAACTTTTGGGATAGTGTTTTATGCACACATACAGACAAGTCTTCTTTTGAATATTTCCCACCCAACCTGAAACAAAGGGGTTTTAGCCAGTGTCTTCAATGGTCTCTGGGTGGTGGGTGGGCAAGGCATTAGCAAATCACCAGAGCTTGCAGCAAAGGGGCTTCCACCTCTGAAACTGGGACCCTGCACAGTGCTCTGGTGACATCAAATACCTGTCACATTGGAGCTGTGTGAGCATGATGAGACTTGTAGCTCCTAGGAAAGAAAATTAGACAGGGTTGCAGGCATAAAGGGAGGCTAATTAAAGTCAATGAACAAATTAAAAGTGGAAAAGGATTACCAGAGGAATGGAATGAAATAAAATGGAAAGTATGGAAAGAAAAGAAATGAAAGCAGCAACAGAAGGAAAAAAAAAAACAAAAACAAAAACATTTCTTTATTGTGATTTCAATAGTGTCTCTAATGGAATAAATCTCATCCAAATTCTAGCAGATAGCATGTGCCAAAAATGCTGCAGATGGCTCAGCTCAGCAGCAGGGATGGCTTGGAAGGCAAACAGTTCCTGTGGCTGCCTCAACAGATTGTTTACAGCAAAGATACCGACAGTGCCCAGTCATTGTCATGAAACAGTGCTTGTTCCCTTGTTTGAGACGTCAATCTGGGCATTTCAAATGGCAGATTTGTGTGTTGAAATCAGGAGAGTCCTTGATAGTTCAATTCCTGTTGAGGAATAGCCCAGAAGGTTTTCTGTCTCTGTATAACAAGCAGGGTGAATGGGGAAAACTGAGTAGGACACAACTCACTGAAATCTTCACTAAGTGAAGCCCTCTTTTAATAAATCACGCCCTGAAAAGAAGATTCATCAACATAATCTTCTGTGAGTTCTAGTCATGTGGAATCACAGAATATCCTGAGTTGGAATGGGCTCACAAGGATCACTGAGCTGAATTCCTGGCCCTGCACAGGACAACCCCAACAATCCCACCTTTTCCTGATATCCAGCCTAAACCTTCCCTGTCACAACTCCATGACATTCCCTTGGTCCTTCTCATAATTGTTCACATAGAAGTGGTGTACATCAGTACATCAATACATCCAATTTCCATCCACAGAAAAGAGAACAGTTTCTTTTGCAAGAGGTGAGCTAACAGGTCTGCTTACCTTCCATCTGCAACACTACCCAACACATGCATGAAGTGAAAAGTACTTTAAGGGTGTTCCCTCAGCATGTTTCCAGTTCTACAGGAGCCTTTATACTCTCTTTAGCTCTGTGTGAGGCAACATAAAGGACTTTTCCTCTGAACACAACAAAAAAATCCAGTCTTGAGACCCACTTAAGGGTATCCATTTAGCAGTCTGAACACAAAGAAAACAGTTGGCTATCTACATTAGTAATGCCATATCAGCCAAAATTCCTAATGACATTTATCACATCTCATAATTTTAAGTATAAAAGTATTCCTTCTTTTCTATTAGAAAATTTGAAGGCTGTAAATGTTTTTTTTTTTTGCATTTGGGTATATTTGTTCCTCAGTGTTCAATCTCTAGATTATGTATTCTGTCTTAAATTAGCATATACCAAATAGGCTAACATAACTTTCACAAACCTGTTCCTTTCAAAGGCTATTCCACAATCTGCTCCACTCTGCTTTTAAGCAAATCATTAAGGATATATGCCACTTTTATTAACCAAAGGAAGACAAGACCTGAAGGCTTCATACAAAGCTAACTATACATGTTTTAATTCCAATTTTATCACTTCACTTGTTACTCTCCATTAAGAAATTCTGGTCCCTTTCCTCCTCAAATTTTGGAAAACATGTATTCTTTTCTTGATATCTATTATTTTTAAAGATCATGAATTCTCCATGCCCTGTTCCAAAGTGGCAGCAAACAGCTCACTTTTTAGCCTTATCCAAGTGGATATTCATCACCTGGAGGTTTTGATGGGATAACATGGATAGATCAACACATTCACATTACAACTGCATCCAGTTCCACTTATCTTAAATCACTTGGGTGCATATGCAAGTTGCATAATAAAGAATCATGGACTACTGTCCAACAGAGCTATTTGAATATAGTCATAGTCATTTGTCATCATAAATCATATTGTGTCACCACTCTTATCATCTCGGTTGGTATTCTTTGAACTCTGTCTTATTTATCAGACAGCTCTTAGAATTGAAGAAACCAGAACTCTGGACAGCTTTCTCTGTAGCAAATTGGTGTCTCACGTGCAGAACCCCCCCTGTTAAATACGGAAGGCATAATTGAATCTTCCACCCCTCCAGACATTAAATTACATAAACTGGAAAAATAATGAAAACATCTTTAAGTCAGTTTCCTGAGGCAAATTATTCTGCCCACAAGGTCTGCCCATAGTCAAGAAAATTGATGAATAAGGAATGTGCTTAACTCTTTTAAGTGGACAATGTATGCACTGACGATACATGACGAATATCAGAAAAGAGAGTCCAGAATTATTTGAAGCCTCATCTTCAGTGGTCCAAAATAAGGTAATAATAATAATGGCCAGACTTTGTGAATGAAGAGGGGAAAGGCTCTCCCCATGTGGGCGTGGCCCTTCCAGCCTGCGCAGTGGATTATTTAGGTGAGGCACAGCGTGCACAGATCTGGCCCCACTGTTTAAGTCCTGAGGTCTATTTGCCATGACCGAGCGAGCTCGGACAGAGACAGTGAAATCCTCGGGACCGTCTACAGTACCCAGTACACTAACCAGGGCTGACCCTGCTGAGCATCCGAGATTTGATGGGATCGGAAGGCAGGGAGGCATTTAACTGCCCAGGGGACAGTCCCACTGAAGACTCAAACTTGTGCTGTTGGGATTCAGAGTCCAGAGTGCTAACCATTACACCACGGGACCACCCCTCCAAAATAAGATACATACGGAAATGTAGAAGTTAGGTCACCACTGGAGATGTGATTGCACAGGTGATTGCCCTGGGAGAAAGAGCAAGTAGTTCAGGATTTCTGAAGATATTTCTCTGTGTGTGACTTCTGTGAACTACACCTGAACAAAGGAATCCATTATTTTCAGAGGAACAAAATATAACTGTCCAGAGGAAACCAGTAGGTAATCTTCCTTCTAGTAAGGCTACTAATAGAATAGCATGCAAATTTTACGAATCCATATTCAGAAAACTATGTGGACATATTAGGGCAGTCAAATTAAGGATAGAGAACACTTTGAGCAGGAAAATAAGGTTCTACATATGAGATTGAAGATAGTCTATTGAACAGAAAGAAGATCAAGGTGTGAACTAATCATTGTATACAGGTATTAACAGATAGGAAAATAAGAGAATAGAGATTATTTTAAAGACATTAACAGAAAGATAAGATAAAACATCTAGAAGTTGGAAATACACAAAATCAATCTTGAAACAAATTCAATAACCTATCTGTGAAGGTAACTAAAACATATCAACAGCTTTGTTAACAAAGATCACAAATACTCCAGGACTTTGCACATATAAATTCTTCAGTGCTTCAACTGTTTTGTGGGAAAACTGGAAGTTGCCCTTACCCAAGGTATTCTGGCTTTCACAGGCCTTCTCTACAGTGTGTTTTTATTTACTTTTTTCAAGGAGAAAATGCAACTTACACCACCAGCACTTTGCATACAACATTTGTAATTCTGCATTAGGACTAGGACTGCACTTCAGTTTACAGAATCCCAGACACAACAAACATAACTGGTGGCTTACAGTGTTCACTTAGAATTTCTTCGTCATGGATACATAATTTTCAAGAAGTATTACCAAGTCTTTTGCCAGTATTCTTTTGTCTCCTCTCTTTCCCAGCCTCACAATGTCAATTCTCTGCCAGGTAACAGCCAATTACAGGTTACAGTCAGTACTATGAAGCAACCAAGGGAATTCATATGTCATTTTGACTGGTCAATACTCTTAGGCTTTCAGAACTGTTTCTAAGCAAGAAAGTTTTCCTGTAGTCAGCAAAAAGATACCCTTTCATACCTTCCTATTTTGTTTTGTTTTAATTTTGAATGAGTATAATCATTTCCCGGAATTCCTCCCACCCGCCCCCCCCACCCCTGGCCCCCAGACAGAGAATTATGTAAAACAATTCTTTTCAGAGGAATGCAGGTATGTGTCTTGGTTACTTGCTTACCTCGCTTTCTTTTATAGTTAAAGAAAGACTGGCATTTATGCAGCTGCAGGAGAAGCAGGACCAAACTGAGACACCAAAAATTATATTGACCTTGAGGGGGGAAAAAGCAACTTGGTTTGCCTTAACTGCAATCCACAGCATGCCCAAGCGCTTGAAAGGGAACTTTTTTCACCTGGACTCAGACTGAGCAGTAACTTTATCCTACACCTTCATCCTGGCGACTGGCTTGCCTCAAGAGATGACAGTGTAGCCTGGAAAACATCACATACTAATTTAACTCCAGGGAGTTAACAGCTGGAGTGGGCCAGTTCTCCAGTACACACTCCATGGAGCTACTTCTGTTTACTGGGGCTTCTGCTATGGAGACACACTTGAAATTAATAGGCACAGAATTTGATTTATTTAGACAGAATAAGAGGTAAAACTGGTCAGAAAAATAGAAGGGCAGCTGATCACATTAAAAAAAAAAAAAAAAGAAAATTGCAGATTTAATCTAATTTCTTGTACTGAAATTCCTGCATCACAAACCCCCATGGTTTTCACACATTTTGAAACTTATTTGTACATGTAATCTTGAAACTAATTGGATGAGTCACCCAAAACTGTAGATACTGTCTTTATAAACCACTGAGAAAGGAAAAAAAAAATAAAAGAAAATTTGAGGAAAGCAGTGGGTAATAACTTTTCCTTAGACAGAGTTTTCTTATTTTATTTGGTTGCACAAGTACACCAATTTGTTCATTTGGTTAGTCACTGTGCAACAACCAGGTTAATCATTGATAATGTTTTGCAGAATATGCTGGAGTCAATTATTGTTATTAGTGTAATTGGTTTGCTAAATATAAGCCAGGAATAGATGGTCTCAGGATGAAAAGGCTCTTTGGTGTATGCTTTTTGTAACACTGAAAAATCAGAGACAAACCCAGAGATCTGAGCTGCATCAGGCAAGGACCATGAGAGTATCTCAGTCACTGATTTCTGAAGGTATTTGTAAACAAAATTGCTTTCAAAATCACTGAGATTCTTAGGGTTTAGACCCTATGTCAAGCAACCTGCAGCAGGTGTAAATGGTACTGAGGTGGTCTGAGAAAACCAAGTGTCAGACTCTGCTTTTTCAATTGAAACTTACCTATAATTAGAAATATGTAATTTTGATATGGATTATAATTAAATGAGTGCCAGTAGAAAATTCATTTTGCTGCATTTCCCTTTAATATAATTTTCAGTTTAATTCCTAGATCTAGCCTAATTTTTTTCTGAACTTGCATCAGACTGTACTTGATGTTCTTGATGACAGACACAACCTACGCAAAGTAATAAATTAACATGTTGCTCTGAAAACAAAAACAGTTTTGTTTTCAGAAGACTCAGAATGCATATTTTATTCTATAAGCTATAATTACAGTACAGAAACCAACTCCTGTGAAAATTTACATAGAGCTTTGTACTTTTTAATTAAACATGACTATTACCTGTTTCTTCTGAACTCTGGTTTGGGGTGGGGTTTCTTCCTCCTATGAAACAGTGGCACTGATTTTGAAAAGTGAGGGCTCTTAAGTAAAAATTCTTAAACCATTTGCAGTTTATACATCATTACTCTGGATGTGATGGGCATCAGACTTGGATGTGCTGAGCTTACCTTCTTTTTACCAATTCCTGTGAAATTTCTACCACACTGAAAAGCTCAAATAACAGGACACTGATTGTCTTCCCGGACTGCTCATCACCTTGGAGCAAACAATTGAAGAGACAAGCCTGATAATCCAAACCAAATATTGTATAAACACCAATGTCAAAGAAGGTCCATTGCTGATGTCCTCTTCCTAACTCCTTCCCATGCACAAATACAACCACCCTCAGCCCCTCCCAAGAAGCATGCAGTTTTCAATGCAAAGACCTCCATAAACACAGGATGAAGTGGCACAGTAAGAGATCAGAAGAGGGTGGGAAACAGCAGATCAAAATGCCCAGGGGATCTCTAGAAGTGAACTACATCCAGGGTAAAAAGAAATCTAACATTTCTGTGCCTTGTTTCCTGTGGACTATTCATTCAAAACCTGAATTATTTAACATTGAATGTATTGAGGAATGGAAAGTCTTTCATCTGAAAGAGGTTTCCCACTCAGTAACTTAACCCCAGCTGCTACTGTTTTTATCATGACTTAAATGTAAAGCAAGAGGGAGAAAAAAAGGAAAAAAAAAAAAGCCAAGATATCATCAATGCACCAAATACACATATACATATATCACTTATTTGTCAAAATCAAAAGTGGAAATTGATTTTTTTTTTAATCTTTCATCTTTTTTCTACCCTGAACCACTTTTCGGTTAAATTCAGTATGTCCTGGATAGAATAAATCTAGGTCGCTAGGGCAAAAGAGAGTTCATCTTGTAGAATTAAAGTAGTCATTTAGGCCTTTTTCTGCTTGTAATCAAGTGTAAATTAATCCTGTTTATGTAACAGTCAGAATGAATTAATGATTTATGGAATTACATCAATTCTTCCTTATCTTTATCAGAATTCTATCACTTGGACTGTCTCTCAGGATTCTGCTGAAATAGTTCATGCCCATTACACATCAGGAGTTCATAGCCAGTGGATGTTGAACTGCCCACCACTTTTTTTTATAAACTCTCAACAACGCTCAGTTGCTGGTTTGGTTTGTGGTTTTTTTTTTCACCCAGAAGTTTCACTTTTGTGAAAACAACAGAAATTTTTCATTAATCCCAATGAACAGTCATGACTATCCAGTTAATATTATCTTTATTTCTCTAGAACATGCTGACATGCTATTTTAGTTGTTAATTATGTGGTTCTCAGCTTTGGAGGTGTATCATTATTTTGTGCAATCCACAGATTTGAAGGCTTTATGCTCATGAAATTAACAGCTAATGTCTTCTGATCAAGGAAATTTGAATAAACCAAATTTCTGGTTTACACTCTGATTTAAGAGCAGAACTCTTAAATTTCCTCAATGTACACATAAAGTTTGGCTGTTATGATTCAGTCATACTATAAATTTCATATGGTTTGTAATATTTTTTGGTGAAGAACTTTTCAAAATTACATTGTTCTAACAAACATATGTTTGGCGGGGCGGGGTGGGGGGGCGGGATTGCTGCCATCTTTTGGATGCATTCAGGAAAAAAAGAAAAAATAAATGAAAATTTAAAAAAAAAGTAAAATAAAAAAAGTGAAATTTTACTTAAAGTTCCAGCTGACATATTCTGGATACCTGCTTTACCATGGAAAAGATAATTTGAAGTTGCACAAATTTACTCTGAGGTAAGCAACAGTTTCTTCTTTCTTATTTTATGTAGTGATTACAGAGTAACATCTGTGCAAGAATTGTTTGCTTGGTTAAGCAATACTGATGGGAAATAGCTTTTACTGAAAGATGTGCCACTGAAGCTGAAGCCAAACATAACAAGAATACAGAGATTATGGATAGAGAAACTTACATCCACTCCCAATATTTAATTTTTTGCACCTACCCCTCATTTTGTTGTTTGAGTAAAAATAAAACTTATTTGATCTACACAGTTATTACAGTTTAGTGTCACAGCTTATTTATCCTGGAATTTCCTCGGCATCTATCCTGGATATATTCTGTTATCCTGCTTTTTGTTGTTTCTTTTTGCTTTCTGTTTTTCTTTTGAATTTCCATAGGGTATACTCAAATGCCTGTTGTGTGGCCAGATCAATACACTGACTTCAGGAGACAAACTCTGCGTGTTCAGCAAAGTCTTTGTAAGAACAGAGAATGCTATTTTCAGTGAGAATAAATCAAAGATGATAATATCTGAGAAAAAGAAAACACTGTCTGGAGAAAATAATGACTTGTCTGAAGAGATATCATTGTCAGACACTAGCATACCTTACCAGCTCTGGACAGTGATATTAAAATATGCTGCAAATCTGCCTTATCTCCTGGAGTGAGACTCAGGCAGGCATTCTGTACCTGTCCGGAGAGGAGAGGAGACTAACACCAGCTGAGCCACAATGACACCCACCAGGAAAATGTGAGATAAAAAAAAAGAAAAAGGAAAAGAGAAAGAAAGATGTGGGGAAGAAAACAGAGTCACTGTGGGCATCCTCCAAGCTCTCACTGCACAGCTCACTTTGCAGTTAGTTTCATCTCTGTCTGAGCACAGGGACTGCCGGGTTGACAAGTTACATCCCCACTGTCCAGCACACCATCACCCCTTGCCAAGAACCAGAGTGACATGGACACTTGATGTTAAACCCACAGCAGCAACCTGACTGCTCTGTCTTGACACCGCAGAAACAAGGTCAGTTTTACACAAAGAAAGAATTAAAGAGGCTTGTAACACTTCAGTCAGTAACAAATTAAGCTGACTCATTGCCCCATACACAAACTATACTCTGTTATCCAAGCCATATGCAAGAAATCCCCTCAATAAGCAACGTCCTTGTCATGTGAACTTTACACTCCAAATTCACCTCTTCTCCCCAAAAATGTTGTTGCTGAAACTTACCGCTCTTGCCAACTCCCCCTGCTCCCAGCATCACCACCTTGTACTCTCTGGAGCCTGCTGAAGGACTGCTGGAGGAGCTGATCATTTAATTTTCTAGATCCATCTTGCACGAGGAAAAAGAAGGGAGTGAAAACCAAAGAAAAAGCAACTGGCAGGTGCTTTCCCTGATCTTAAACTACTAT
>JAWWEU010000091.1:68491970-68505723 GCA_035583155.1 Acropternis orthonyx
CGTGTCTCTGCTGCTTCAAGGGGCTACAAACCTGCCCCAGGTGCGGGGGGGTGGGGGGGAGCCAAAGAGCATTCCCTCAAGTCTGACAGGTGACCCCGCCTGCAACTTCAGAACAAGCACCATAGAGAAGAACAACCAGGGATTTGTCATACCCAGCTGAATTCAAACCGTATGTTTTCACAGAAGAGTAAAAGAGGTATGAAAGTTACTGGAGTCACTCTCCAGCTGGGGAGGGATGCCTACTCTGCTGGCCTGCCCCGGTGATGTCTTGGGAGATCTGGTCCTTGCCATGAGACCAGGATCCAGGATGCTGCCAAAGCTTTTCCAGTCCTTGGACTATTACAGCTCTTCTGCCTGGGCATGAGCAGTACTGCCAGGGTTAATTCAGAGCATGTCAAGGGTGACTGAAGAGCACTGAGGGCATGGATAATAAGGCATGAGGTCCTAGGATGTGCCTCTTCCTGCAACTGAGGCTGAAGGGTTCAAGCAGAAGTCAACTGATTTGTTGGGACAACACCTGTGAGTGCAGGACATTCTCCAGTCATGCGCAAAGTGCTTCAGGTGTACAGTGGCAGAACTGGCTTAGCAACAAACACAGGCATAGCAACAAAGCAATAAAGGGCTTAACTACTCCCATTTCCCTTCTTATTGATGTTGATTCACTGATTCTTCTTAACTAGAAAGTTCTTCTGTGCTGCAGCTGTAAACAGTGCTCCAAAACTGCCTCCAGACCAAAGTCGTGTTAGGACAGCAGCTCCGTGGTAGAAGATTAAAGATAGGAAAAAGTCTTTGAGAAATCTGTAAGACTGGAATTAAGGTCATTTCTCAGGAGTCACCAGAAGCAAAGCAAGTAAGTGTCAGTGCCAGTTACAGCAGCCACAAAAGTGCCATGAGTTCAGCAGCATCATGAGACAGCATGAAGCAGAGAGTAGTTAAGGAGGTAGCAAGCTACAAGAACATATTTGAATCTTGTTTTAGGATAAGAAGTGTTGTTCATGTTCATCTCTCATTTTGTATTTTTACTGTGTGTGCAGCATGTTGCTATCCCTGATGATGGGGCTTATAGAATAGTGCTAGACCTCAGGGATTTGTCCTGCAAAGTGGAGAACATCTGTAAGAGCTCTCTTCAGGAGGACCTGTGTGTTGCAACAATTTGAGATACAAATAGTAATCAAAATAATAGCCTTGAGATTTCCCCAGTGGCTCAGCTGCATTATAGTTGGAAATCTAAAGGCTTTCTGGATCTCTGTCCTGAAGAGGCTCTGGAATGTGAACCATGTGATTCACCATTATTTGAGAAGAACTGTACAATGCAAGGAGGAGAAAAGAATTGACTGCATAGGATGGGGCAGAGCAGTCTCACACTTGATACCTGTCTCCTGGGGCCAGGAGATTTTCCAGAGGCAACATACCAGTATATAGCCATGGAAGATGTTTCATTTCATGCATTTGGCTAGTGGATACTGTAACTGATTTCTGTGACAAGCATCAGGGATCTCTTACAGATGACTGGATGTAGGCTCAGAATGAGTCATTAAATGGTAAAGTGTATCCCAGCTGCAGTTGCCTTCTTTCTTCCCTAGCTTTTGGCTCTGTGAAGGTGAAGTTTGTATTTGTGTACAGCACTTGAATGAATTCTTTCTTTACCTTAGCTTCCAAACACACTTGACAAACTTGTTCCTGGCATGACCTCCTTGTCTCAAAGGAAGTGACACAGCCTAATTGACCAGGGGCTTTTTTTGCTTCTGGAAAGCAACAAGAATGACAGCAAAATAATGTAACTTGAATTTTGCTTCTTCCACCTAATATATCAGAATTCATTCTTGCTTACATCTGCATAGCAGTCCACATAAGGCTCACATTTTTGGCCACGGGTCATGCCCTGGGTTCTAGTCTGAACGTACGGTAGAATTCAGGAGTAATGTAAGTATGCAGCAGGCAGCTAGGAATAAAAAAACATGTGATTCTTCTATGAGAAGTGGAAGACTCTGCAAGTCAAATATTTCTTGATAGAAGCATGAGAGAGGAGACTAGGAACACAAAAAGTAGCAGAAATCTCTGGAAAAGAGACATTGGTGGGATAATTATTTTAGGATGGGATGAACAAAAGCAGCAGTTTATTCTTGTCTTACACAGATGGCACAACATACAGAACCAGCACAAATAACTTACAAAATCTCATACACCATGCTTCCTCTTGAATAGCTTCTATTAAGTTACAACACCATAACGAATCAGGTATTTAGTTACAACAGATCTCCAGACATGGATAGTCTCCCATTCAAGGAGTTATTATGTTTGTAAGCTACTTAGACAAACATCATTTTTTTTACATGTTTAATGCAGTACAGTATCCTTAACAGAGTTCAAGATATTCACAATGAGAATTGAATACTTTATAAAACAGCAGAATTTCTCATCTCAATACAGATCTACATTCTCTCCTGCCTTGTCTGGTTTAAAATGTGTTACAAGTCGTCTTTACTCAACTTTCCAAGCGAAAGGTTGCTTTAAAATGGAAGAAAAAAAAATTAAATCTCTTTACGGGTTTTTTTAGATTTGATAAAAGTGCCTCTGCTTCCCTTTTCTGTTCCCACCTCCCAGCCCCCAACAACAACTACCATTTAGTTGGCAAAAATATTTACCCTCAAGCTGCTACAGAAACTAACAAAAAAAAATAAAAATCATGACGACTTGTTGGATGCAAAATGAAAGACAATCACAGCCCAGCATTAATTCAAAAAGATGGAACAGTTATCTCCTAATGTCAGATTTTGTTTCCATTGGAGACAGATGACTTCAGTCATCCAATTTTTTGAGATAATGTACTACTTATGGACCAATATACAAAACCTCCATCTTTTTTTTTAATTACAAGCTGTCCCACTCTCTTTCATGCAATCACTTTCAGTATAGTTCTTTCCTTACTAGAAATTGTAACAGCCCTGGTTGTGCAATACTTAAACTCTCCCAGTCTCCATTGGATCAAACAGTATCCCCTTATCTAACCTTATCCATGGTCCCAGTGACATTGCTGGGTTGACTTAGAAGAAGAGTTTTGCTCTGTGATTGCACTTCAAACCCCACTGAAGCCTGTGGGCATCTTTCCTGTCACTTCGTGGCTTTGGATTAGCTCTGCTTGAATGTGGCTGGCAAACTCTAGCCCTTAAGCAGTTAATCAGCTTTCTAAAGAAATAATCAAAAAAGATTCCTCTCCTTTATACATACAATACGCAATATTTTTACATTGAGCATTATCATAAAAAGCATGTGTATGTTATTTTGAAAATGTATTTTTACAGAAATCTATAAACACTGTTGTATCAAACACATTCTCAAAAACTGGAGAAAATACTGACACAAAACCTGGAAGAACTTCAATGGAATTCTTCCAGTACTATTTGTCTACTTGCATATTTCATATTTCAGTGTCCTTTCCTGCAAACATAGTTTGGCCATATGAGAACAGGTAAAGTAGACAACAAATCCCCAATAGTTTTTAATAGGACCTAAGTCTGTTGTTTAATGAAAGTAGTTTGACATTCAATGTATGTTTGTGTTTTTTTCAAACCTGGCATGCCCATTTGTTACCTTTACTCACACTGAGCAATACCTTAATTCCCAAAGAGTTTCATTCACTTCAATGGGACTACACATGACAAAATGATGGATGTAAAAATACTGAAAATGGTTTTCCACTTTTTGAATCCTTCTTATGTCAACAACTATAATCATTATCTTCTTCTTTATATATATTGTAATTGAAAATGAAGCAGGACTAATATTTGCAAATAATTCTGTATCAGAAATTAGTGTACAAACTTTAGGAAATATTCTGCTTATAGTTGTGCTATAGTTCTGACAACCTACAAACCTATTTGGTTTTACCAAGACTAAATTTCACAGGTCTAAATGCTTTATTTGTACAGTTTTAATAGTTACACTTGATATTTCCCCAGCCTGACACAGTTTAAGTTTAAATAGAGATGTGTCACACTGACATGAAATCAGGATGTTATTTTCCATTACCACCACCAATTTTTCAGTACAATCAGTAATGTACATTATTTGATACAATCTAAGTGAAATGCACTTTCCAAATACTTTGTTTACATAATACTCAAGAAATTATAATGTGAACTTGGTTTCCTGTTCGGCAAAAGTTTAAAAATACTTTAAAGTTTGTATACTGGTACTGACTGTAATGGCATTAGTTACAATCCAGGAAGTTAACCAACAGAATAAGGTTTTGTTCTCTGTCTCACTATATTTTTCATTCTTCAATGAAACAAAAAAAAAAAAAAAAGTAATTCAAAACCAACCAACCAACCAAACAAAAAACCAAAAAAGAAACAGCTTTAAGTACTACTGAATGGTTAAAATATGATTGGTGAAAAGTGGTTGACTGTAATATTCTGTATGTTACCTCAGCTCAACGGAAATGTTTTTCTATGACTTGAAATATTTAAAGTGTAATCCCACCTAGAGGAAAAAAATTCAAGCCATATCTAACCCCAAATTCTAGCTATACTGTAACATGTACAGTCACCCGTAAAAGGAGCCCTTTTAACAAAAAAATGTTTGTTAGCTTGCTCAACAATTTGAAGAATGTATTTATTTTGGTCACTATAATAGAACAAACTATATAAATACATATTTAAAAAATCCAAGTGTAAGTAATTATATAGTATTTCCACACATAAAACAACTAGTTGCACATGATGTGGTATGTAAAACAAAATGTTGAAAACTTCTTCATTCTTTGGGATGATCAAAGTATGAATAATAAAAATTTACAAATAGTAATTAAATTTTCATATAAGTAGTTTTTTGATGGAGGGCCAGAAGGAATTCCCCTCCTAGGCACCCTCATTCCCCATGGCTTTTATAGATTCATCCCCTTATCAGTAAGCCATAGGTGGGGTCTTTCAGAGCTAGTGCTATATTGTAATGAGGTTATCTTCTTCTATATACAATACTAATAAAGTTTCCAATGACTTTTTCATAAAATATAGTCTGTTCCTATTGAAGTTTACAGTGCTTCAGAAGTTACAGGCTATTTAAACTCTAGAATACTATGAATCTGATCCCATTATGTTAAAGCCTAATGAAAAAGAAATTCTGTTATTTACTGTGAAAATTTAGTTACCTTCTCTTCTGAGAATTCAATTCAGTTTTATTCCAACCCTCCCCACCCCCACCAAAAAAAAAAAAAAAAAAGGAAAAAAAGTAAAAAAAAAAAATCTTGTAATTAAAAACTTGTGGTTATACATAGCAAAGGGAAAAAAAAAAGCAAACCAAAAACCAAACCAAAAAACCTGCTCCTTTTCTATGGAAATATATATGTAGTTTTTAAAGTTCCAACCCCTCTCTAAGCCACTAACCATCACATAACATATGCCACTTGGCAATTTGTCTCCTAGGATATTCACAGATCTCTTTCCAGTGCTCTCCACCTGTTCCTTCTGCTGAAGATCCCAAGGTTAACCGGCCAATGACCTCATTCCTTGACCCCCTATCTGAATCTAAAACCAGAAACTCAATACTGATATCATCAAGGCCCTCACAAGGAATGTCAAAGACAAACAATTCATTGAACACTGCATTGGGGGTGCACTTCTTCACATGGGTTTTCTTTTTAGAAATTCTCTTCTTAGCATGATACAGATTCACTTTGACGTAAGGGTCTGAAATGAAAAGAAAGGGTACATATCAGATATTGAATAGTGTTTAGAAATTCTTGATCTAGTTAATGGTAAATTCCCTAATTGTCCAATGTAATTACATCACAATTAGTAGATGTTTCAAGTTATTAAAGATGATTCATCTTATCTAATCTTTTTATTTATACCTGAATTAACCCCTTAAAGCGTCTTTTATGGTCACCAAGATGTGATGAATATAGGCAGTGAAATTCAGACTGTGATCAAATGTAGGTGTCTCCTTTATGAGATAAATCCTGTCCTGCAGTTCATTAACCCTAACAACATCTCTACTGCCTGCAAAGGTGGTCTGAAAGTGCATAAATTTCCTAGGGCTCCTGAAAAATAAGCATCATTACATATTTATATGTAACAGAAATAAGTTTTTCTCGTGTTCTACCAGGGAATAATCATCAGTGATAAAAAGACTTTTCCAAAAAAAGCCCCAGAAAGGAGAGAATAAAGTTTGGCTGAGAGAATGGATGTGATATTTCTGCTGTGAGTCTACCAAAGTCAATTAGCTGGATTAAATTGCTGCCACAGATTGTTGTTGAACAAATTTGACATGAAAAAAATTTACATGTAAGGGTATGTTTGTTGTTAAGATTGTATTTAACTTTACACCTGTGCTGTATTACTATTGAACAAGGAAAGGGAACATGTCCATATTTTTAGCTGTCAACTAACTTTGTGTGTTTACATTCCTCATTATTATTCAATTGTTGTGGAACTCCCTTGTTATTGTCTTCAACAATGGCCATATTTCTTCCTTCAGAGGAATCCTATAACATTTTTAAAAAATCATCCCTTTCAAGTATCTTCGCATTTATTCAGTGCAAATGTGGGCCTGTTTCCAAGTTTTCATGGTGCAGTGATGTAGTACAAAATCTTTTCTACTCAGCTCAGAGAAACAAGATATTCTATGTAAGCAACCACCTTTTAATAATCAAGAATGGTTGAACAGTTTGTTTTTAAAAAAGTAACATTAAAACTGACCTGTATTTAGAAATCTTATATTAAATTATCAGATGGAAATGATATGATGATTAAAATGTATTTTTCCTTGAACTGACAATATTCTACCAAGAGTGGGATATAATAGAATACCTCTTCACTTTCATACTCTATCACCATAATAAACATTTGAAAAATAAGTCTTGATGTAATGAAAATGTACACTGGCGTGAAATACGAGCATTGAAAATATCAAAGTCCATCTGTGGATTCATACTGCTTTTCATGTTTTAAAGGGATGTTTTCTGACATTTACCCCTGACCAGCCACTAGACAAGGAAAGAATGTTCCACTTGATTTCATTAAGTCTGTTCAGAGACCATAGCACCAGCAATTGAGAAAACCAAGGAGGTTGTGAAAATGGAACAACTTCTGAGTAAAAAGAGAAAAATTTCCCCTTTCTCAAGGACGTTGAATTACACAATTGTTTAGTTTGTCCCATAAAAACACCATTTCACCCTCCTGCTTGTCCAAGATGAATTTTGGGATGAGGGGAAAGTCACAGATGAAGTAACAACCATCCTGAGTGCAGGATGACACCAAAACATCTGTTGAATCTGGACTTAATGATGAACAGAAGATAATGATAAACTGTTCAAATGAAGTAGGTGTCCAAGTACAGCATGGCTGCCTACAGAAATACCATATTCCCATTGTAGTTAGTGAGGTTTTACAGAGGGAAGCAGAAAGAGCAAAAAAATTATAGCTTTACTCATAAGAGGTGCAGTAAGCAAGTGTGCTGTTTGCATGTTCTATGGTGTCCAGGAGGTTGCTCTGACCAGGAGGGCTTTCTTTCATCATTTTTTCCACCTACATAAACCTCAGCCAGTCTCTTGAGATCAGCTTGCTGTCATGCTGTCTTCATGAAACCTCCACTATCTCATGTGACTTAGGAATGGATTGTTAAAACTGCATATGCTACCTTTGAGTGGCGTAAATTGTTGACCTCAATTTATATCCTTTCTCCTTCTGATATGTGAACAAAATTGAGGCCCAAAGGAGAATTTAAATGGAACTTGATGGCAGTTATCTATAGCTTTGTTGCATTGGATCCAGGATACGTTTATTTCTAGATAAATTGCAGTATTTCTTTGTATGAGAAATAGAAAAAATATATTATTGGCTGTAATAGTTAGTATCCAGTTTCCAAAAACTACTTCATCTTCTGCTTCTTTCAAACAATTCTGTGAAATGAAAGACTATCAGTTCTACAAAGAATCAGCAGCAGATGTGCTACAGTAGTCATTTTTCTTCTATACTGTTGTTTTTGTATGGTAGTCTTATCCTTATATGTTGAACATCAAATTTTATACCGTTATTATGTTATCTAGACTTATTGTGCATCTAAATGCAATTCTAGAATTGGTTTCAAAGGAAGATCCACTGACTGAGAAATGGCAGAAAACAAGGAGAGGAGAGGACAAAACCTGATCCATCTTAATGCATCTAAATTTGGAACATGATAAAGCATGGGTGTTATATTACACCCTGCTTGCAGCACTAGCACAGCTCACCTTTTCACCTTGCCAAAGAAATGCTAGTGATCAGTGTTCCAAATTCAACACAGATGTAACTGGTTGCTTTTCTTGGTGCAAGGCTGAGATAAACCATCTGATGATCTCACTCAATACTGGTCTTCTACAAATAAACTGAATTTTTGTCATAAATAAAAGCTTTTAGTATCTGCAAACAACATCCCATACTTATGGCAGATGGATTCTGTTCAAGACAATCATAAAACTCACTGTTTTTCACTGCTAACAGATGCCACCTTTTTTTGATGTGATTGAAGAACAAATTTGTAAAATACACATCCTAGAAATAAAATATTGACCTAGATATGAATAAAATTAATAGGCTGTAAATAATAGAAACACAATTTCTGTATTTATGGAATATTTTTAGTCCTTAAAATGCCACATTTCAGCTGTATTCTCTCATTCTGTTTTATACTCTTATAGCATATTCATTATTAAAACCATTACCTGATAATCCTGACACATCAGATTTAGGTAGATGCCTGGCTTTTAAAACAACAACAGTGAGTGTGTTTGTTGTAGACTGATAACAGAGAGACACCAGTAATTCTCCACGCCCAGATGACTTCTGAGGAAAGTAAAGGAAAAAACAAAAACAAAAACAAACTATTTTGAGCAATTATATTGACAGAATTAAGATTTATGACATCACAGAACTGTATGGTCTGAAACTGTGCAAAAGGATATACGTATGGAGGTGTGCTGCTTTACATGATAAATATAATTTTGCCTCTACTGTAGTTAGATAACTTTTCTTATGGTTTGCTATTAGATTGAACAAAAATAAATAATAAATAAATTAAAATATAGGTTAACATGACATCATTTCCTTCAGAGGGCAAAACTGAAATCCTAAATCTTGAGAAAAAGAATCTCAGTAAACAAAAAATATCTTAAATAAAACAAAATTCCATATAGATATATTGGGGGGAAAATTTAATAGAAGTAAAAATAAAATATATTCAGGAAAATATTTTAAACAGAAAGTATTCAAACTGTTAGAGAAATCTTAACCCCTGATACTTTCTAAAGCAGTATAATATGCATGAAGTAAAGGTGAGAGTAAAGATTTTCTCTATGTTTATTAAATTTGAATTTGCATTAGTAGTTTATTTCACAGCAAGAAGGAAAACAAGAGAAACAAGAAAAGGTAGTACTTCTCTAGCAGAAAATCCAATAAATTATAAAAAAAAAAAGACCAGTGATGTAGTTATATTTCTTTTAATATAATGATAGACTTGCAAAATAAAAGTATTAGTTATAGGTATGTTGTCTAAGAGATGTTTATTTGATTTGGCAGGATGATTTCTCTTTGAAAACAATCAAATTGGAAGTCAATACACATTTCACTTCCTTAGTAGAGATTAAGAGAAGTGTGTGTGATGCATGTGAATTTCCATCTTTCAGCTCTGATGGCTGTAAATGTTCCTTATATTCTGAAATGAGACAACAGGTTATGAAATATTTCTATCCCAGTGAAGTCAGTATGTTTTACCATTGACTCCAGTAAGACTTTGACTTCTCCCTCATGTCTTACTATCTTTAGTAAAGCTGAAGCCCCCGTCACAGTTCATGAGAGAGAAGGTAGTAACAGCACCAAAGTGCAAAACCAGATTACTGCATCAACAATATGGTCTCTAACAGGTTCCAGTTCCGTAAGTAAGACTATCTACATTCTTTAAAATTGCTACACAACCCATGTATTTGAAATGAAAAATTTACATTTACTTCAGGAAAATTTAGGAAAGAATGATATCAAATAGAAAAGGGGAGGGAAGGATAAGGAAATAATATATAAGTATTTGTATTCTTTCATTTAAAAGCAATTAAAAGCAAATTAGTGTGGGTTGAGGCCACTTGACTTAATATAAAGGAGCCCACAAACTTGCTGGACCAGTTGAATAAGCAATTAGGGCTTAGGACGTTAGAAATTTCTTCCAATATGCTTATTGTAATTTTTTTAAAATTGTATTTATGTAATGGATTTCCCATACTGCCATTACAAAAGCATCTCCATCATTCACATTTTTCATTCCAAAATGGTGACAGCATTACCCAAGAATCATAGCTAACACTAGCACACCATTTTATAAAAAGTTTAGACAAATAATATGTTACCCTAACATTTCTTTTGATGATCTCTCTGTCCATGAGCAGCCTTCCTTCTGAGAGTTCAATTCCAGCGAGGGGAATGAGGACTTCTCCAATGACATCATCTCTGGAAAATCTATCAAAGCTCAAGACCATGAAGTGAAGTGTTAGGTCTTGAATTTGGCTATAGGGGATCCCATAAAATGTGAAAGTCTCATCAAAAGCTGGATCTAAGGTTTTTCTCAGCACTCTGGTTTTCACCTTGTGCTTTTTCTCAGGCAGGATTGTCATTTTGATGTAGGGATCAGAAGTCATTGACTGTTCATCCATTGCTGGAAGCCCACGAGCTTCTTTGATGTTCACTACAAATGCCTTTTTCTCAAAGTTGTACTCTAAGGAGAAAAAGAGAGTTCCTAGCTTATCTTGTTTGTCTTCAGATGACAGGGAAGTGATGGATTTTAAGCTATCAGGGGATACTGAATCTTTCTTCCTTTCTGCAAAATGCTTAGGAGATGAATTTTCAAGATCTGGAGAGCTTTGCATTTTTGTGGTTGTTTTGGGGAAGTTGCCATTCAGATCTCTCTTCTCCAGGTCTAGATGGAGAGAATTCTTTGGCATTGCTGATTTGTTCTTTGCTTCATTTTTATCATCTGCTCCAAATTTCTTCTTGCTATTGAGATTCTCAGGGTAAATATCAACCCCCTTCAGAACATGGACAAACTTATATGGAGGGGTCTTATTGGATTTAGAAGATTTGCGTTGGCAGCAGATCCAAGCAAACAGGGAGACAGAGAAGACAAGGCCAAATGCACTAAAGATACCAACAACTGTAGGAATTTCATCTGCAAATCAAATAAACAGGAACAAGCACATAAGCAGAAACGCCTTAGACTCTGTGGGATATTTAATAAAGCAATAATTTAGAAAAACAAACTGATATGAGATGGTAAAAGCAGCAGGATCGACAGACTGAAAGTACTTTGCATTGTACATATTGCTCGCCACCTGCAGGCATAAGGGTGCAGTCCCACACCAAGGCATGCTTGTTAAACTAGTATTTTTCCATACAAGGAGTGTTAGGGAGGAAAATACTATTCCCATCCCAATAATAATCACTGTTTGTAATTTCTCAGCTATCTCAACCCTCTGTGTGTAGTTTCTGAGATTATATGTCTGTGAGTAATATCAACTCTCAGGTTTCACCTTTGAGTTTATGGAGCTTTGTTTGTTAGATAAAACATATTCTGAAATATGCATTACTTATAGATACATCATCTGCTTTTCATACTGTTTCCTAGAATACTTTGTACACTCAATTAACTCATTTTTTTGTGGTCTGATCCCATAATTACCTGGAGGTATCTCTTGAAAGAAGTGAGTTTAATTGGAGCTTATAGCACTCAACAGTTTCACTGGGATTTTCAATACTTTGCAGGAGGAAGTCTATCAAGAAAATTTAGAATAATTATATACCAAGTGTCTTTTCCAGATGGATGTGACATTAGGTAGTCACATGTGAGTTCAAAGCTGAAAAAACCTGCTATGTGTATCATTGATAACCCCCAAGCTTTGGATTTAATACACTATGAATCAAAGCTTATGGTGAGTTTACAGAAAGAGTCAGTACTTCTTAGGAGTATATAAGAAAAACATTAAAACATAATTCTCTTCTACCTTAACATGAAGCCTATACTTTAACTGAATAAAGAGAAACCTGAGCAAGTGCTACAACCTCCATTGCCATGTGGATACATTACTTACATGTAGAGTATCATTAGCCCTTCAAAGCATGCATCAAAGGGTAAATGAGCACATCTAATTGGAAATCCAATTTTGCCCATAAGTAACATTAGTAAATGAGTTTAAACCTCCCACAATGTAACAATTGGAGCTTAATCTTTATTCCCTGCAACAGTGGATGTCCAGTAGAATATTAATGGATGACATTGTTTATGCATAAAGGCAATTATGTAACAGTTCTGGTTCGTTCGCAAATGATTGTTCTGGATGAGTAAAACAAAACTATAACCCCATTACATATCACTAAATCAGCTTCCTCCAGATAAAAGCTGGACAGATACGCACTGCCACAGTATCTTTGCTTTTTAGTGGGGTGATTCATAAAAAAATCCACAACAATACTATCAGAACAAAGTAGGACATAATGTTCCAGCACAGAAGAGACCAGGCCTGGCTATTAATTTCTTCTGACAATATTTGTGTCACTTTCCATATGCCTACAAGCTGTACCAGTCTATATACTCAATTGTAAGAACTTAATGAAATGACTGAAAACCAAAAAGTATTTTTCCTGAATTAAGCACATGGCTTTGAGTTTCAGGAACTCCCTGGGCTTCAGGAATTTAAATATACATGGTCTAAAAGTAGAAGTCTAAAAGTAATTGAAAACTAATCAGAATACTTTAATAGCTTTTAAGAATGATCTGCACATTTACAATACTTCCTCATGAGATGATGGACTTCTTATAATAATGGATATTATGTTTTACTTTAATTCTACGAGTACTGAAAGCAATGATAGAATCAATTTGATGTTTAAAATATTAATTATCTTTCTTAAATAAATAATTAGAGAAGCATGATGTCACAAGTGTGGTTAGAAATATCAAGGGGTTGGATTAGGAAAGAAGATGAAATGGTAACTAAAATGGTTTTATATTTACAACTAGTTATGTTACAACTTGAATTTCTTGCTCTTATTATAATGTAAATCAATTGGTTAGCAGTCAAGGCAGTGCATTAATAGGAAGCATCACCTATTGATTTTGTGAGAAGTTATTATTTCAGTTATGTGATATAAATCTGGTTTCTCTTCACTTAAGTCAGTGGAATGATCCTTGAATCAAAACAGTGCTAAAGCAAATATAGTGTACACTAGAGTCAATATTTCTAAAGCAGAGTTCAGAAATCTTTCCACTTACTGCTTTTCTGAGTAAAGCAATTTATGTATGTATTTCATAATGCACATACATGACTGTTTCTGAAACTTCTGGTATCACACTACATCCAGCACATAAAAACGACAATACTGAAAAGTTCATTGTCATCTTTGCTATTCTCAAGGAACCCAGTTCGCTCCAGATCCAGCTGTTCAGCTGAAAACACTAAATCTTGCATTTTCATCTTCCTAACAATGTCTTTTGCAAGACTACCTTTCATTTTAACTAATGACTGACCTACAACGAGGGGGGGAAAAAGAATGACAATTATTGCAACAACAGCTTGAAAAAAGATTTTCTCTGTGGCACAGCATGCATTTGCATCATTTAACTCTGAAGCCATGCTACTTTAACCAAGACACAGAAAACAACCCCAAATCTCTCTCATCCAAAAAAACGCACCTACACAAACCTCATTATCTCTTCCGGGACTTTATCGGGGGGGTGA
>JAWWEU010000091.1:68527055-68557332 GCA_035583155.1 Acropternis orthonyx
TCTTTTATATCTGTACCTATATGTGTTGTAGATTTGTGTAAATATATGTATATATATCAGTTTCAGTTTTAAGGTTTTTTTCCCTCACTCCTTTGTTGAGGCACTGTGCAACCAAGACAGGCCTTGGCATTTTGCCAAAGTAAAACCAAAACAATAACATGGCCCTAAGTTTAGAGCTCGCTGTCACAATATCCCTCTTTTTCCTTTTCCTGTCCCTGCTCCCTCCTCCAGTCTAAGGCCATAAATGCCTTTGCTTCTCCCAAATACTTTATTCTCTTAAACTCCTGCTCACCCAGCACACTTCCATGCTGAGTTTCTGCAGAACTATCTGCAATACTCCTAGTATATTCTTACCACACACACGCATGCTATCCAGAATCAATCACACAAATAAGTCATTCCTCCAGCATTTATGCCAGAAGTAGACATTGAAATCATCACCCGTGACCCTACAGGGTCCAAACTAGGTCTCTTCTTGCCAGAAATCTCAAATTTAAACTGACTCTTAGCCAGAAATTCTGCTTTGGGGAGCTTCATTCTGATCACTATATTGAATATCTGAGACAAACTCATCAAAAAGCCCCAAGCTTTTCTTCCTAACAGTATTTTCAAGGTTCCCTACAGAAATTAATCCTTGTTTTTGCACTCTGTCTTGGTTTAAAGATGAGTATGGAACACAATCAGGTCATGGTTTTAAGCTCCAAGGTAATTAGAAAAAAATATTAGAGTTTGCTAAAATAAGAAGAAATGTTATATTCATAAAGGGTAAAGCTGTCTCAGGGACTTCTTGCACAAGTAACCACAAAATCTGACCCAGAAGCCATCCTTTACCAACGCAAAGGAACATAAAGTTTTAGAAGTGTAAAATAGCTTTTCAGCTTCAGCCTGAACAGGGTTAGTTTATTTCAGTATCATCTGTTTGAAGATATCCAGGACTGGTACAAAGCAGATAAGTTAAGTCAGGACAGCAAGTACATCGACTTTGAAACACTGAATTTCTAACAAAATGTTGAACAGCTGAAGGGAGTAAAGAGGAAAACAAGCAAAATTTCAGAAAACATTTGCTAGGAGACTGAACAGCTTGCAGTTGCTTTGCTGGAAGAGTAACAGCAGAGTGAGCTGATAGCAATTTTCAACTACATATAGTGCTGCAAAAATGAAAGAAATTATTTATTTTCCATGTCAGAGATCATATTTTTGAAATCTCGTCAAAGATTAGCTAAGAGTAAGTGATACCTTCCTGACTACAGACCTCTGGACATAGATTTCACAAAAAGCAACAGGACACATAATCCTACTTGTGTAAAATTGATGAACTAGATAATAAATTAAGATCTGTTTCTTGTCTCTTTTAAATTCATAAGGCAGAGATAGAAAAGCAAAACATCACAGTAAAGTGAAAAGTTGCATAAAAGCAGAAGGGAAGGGGATGCCCAAAATATGTACAGTTTATACATTTCCAAATTCAAAGGTACAACTTAGAAGAAAGAATAGAGTCATTACTCCAAAATGTGGTGAGACGTGAAGTTTGGGAACCACTGCTACATGAACTGCTGCTTGTGTCCTGCAAAAAAGTGAAAAAAGCATGTCTTATAGGCAGCTGCCAGAGATGTGAAGGAATGACAGCTGCAGCATGATCCTGTTAAATCTAGATTTTCTTCATGTGCTTCATGTGCCAAAGAAAGCCACCTGTTACTCAGCAATTTTCACGTGCTGTCTGGGACCAACATCCCTTTCTTCTCCACGTGAATGGTGTTGCCAGCTGCACAAAGAGTGTTACTGCTAATTGTGTTACAATTACTGTTAAATAGCAATATTAGAAAGGCAAAAGGTGGGAAGCATTGTGCTGTTCCTGAGATCCTAGTTTTTCTTCTTGTACTTTGAATGGCATTTCTGTACATCAGTGATCTACTATTGCCAAGTTTTTCATTTGATACAGGCAGAACTTGAATATCCTCAACAACAAAGAGGCGAAACAAGCATTTGTGGAGCCTTTTTGACATTCAAACAGAATAGGAAAACACACTTCATGAGGAATAACCTCTAGAGAGAAGGCTGAATATAGGAGGTTTACCTTGAAAACAGGTAATGGGGAACTGCTACTATGGAGAATAGACTCAGTGGTTCTGGTCACCTTGTGATTAGATGGTGGATTCAGTCATCTTGTCTCTACTTAAGCCAACCATCAGTTTGACACTGGCTTTGAAATACAGAGCTAAAATAGTGCCAGTGTATTCACTGAAGGGGATACACCGATTGTAAGGGCAGAAAGGGTAACTACAAGGAAATAAAGCAGTAACTAAACTGAGAATCAGCATTATACCAAAATGAAAGTCAAAATACAAACACATTATGTACATAATCAAAAAACTAGTCTGGGATAAGTGAACTGTCTCTCAGTGCAATAGAAGTTTTATGCTGGATTTGATAACCTTCCTTTTTATAATGATAGTATGCTTTCCTGTGAAAACTGTTGTGCCCCTTGAGAAAAACTCTTCTTTGAAAACATCTGATTGGGAGTTCTGACTGCAAGCTCCTTGTTAGACCTCATACCTACAGAGAACAGACTCAAAACTTTATTAAAAGGGCATTGAAACATCCAGTTGACTAATACGGAAGTGTGGGAAGAACTTTGAGCAGCTATAAAAGGCCATAGGACAAATTAACAACTAAACATAAGTGAAAAATTTCTAACCAAGTGGAATGACGGTGGTTTTAAAAGCAGTCTTTTTGTCAGTCACAGGCATGTTTAGACTTGGGTGTTAGTACTCCTTGATCCAGAAAGGTACCAGAGTATTAAAAAGGCACTGAAGTTAATGGAACATTTCATCTAACTTTGGAATCTGAAATTATGTGCTTGATCTAAACCATCTGTCTAAGTCTGTTCAGAAATACTTCTAAAAGGTCTGTCACACTGTTGGTCAGAGGCTTCAGAAATGAACACTTTGTCCTCTGTAAGAGAATCCTTTACTGTGCCAGAAACTCCAATAATGACTAATTTACACTAAACACCTCCTTTGACAGCTAAAATTAAATTAATCACACATAAACAAAATTATAATTACCAGGAAAATAATTCTGTGTGTAAGCAGGGATCAACATTCAGAACCCTCGGCAGGCTGGATGGTCACCAAGTTAAAAAAAAAAACAACAAAACAAACACCAAAAAAAAAACCAAACCAAAACAAAACAAAAAAAAACACAAAAAAACCCAAAAAAACAAAAAACCTACTAAAATTTAAATCAAATTACTTAACTTTACTTAACTTCTTAAACAACTACAAGACTTGATAAGTCTAATAGCAGTAGCAAAGAGACAGCACAATAGTTGACTGAAAGGTCTAATATTGAGATCTGGTTAAAAAGTCTGTAACTGAAGTCTGTTAATCTGTCAAAAAAAAGGTCTTTTCCCACAAAAGGAAGAAGGTCAGAAATGTTTTAATTGGACAAGAATAAATAAAAACTACTTGTAGTAGTACTAGCATACTGGAAAGTAATGGAAATCAAAGGAGATATATTAATTGTTGGACAAGATGTAGTTTCATGATAAATTTTCTTGTTTAAGTCATAATCACTACTCATAAAGGATTACTTCATAACCCAAATGTCTAAAATAAAAGCTGATTTTTTTCTCTGTGAAGGTTTCAAAGATCCAGTTGATATAAACTCCCTAATAACCATTGCAGTTGGTGCATCTGTGCACAACAGCTAAGGGACCAGTGGCTGAGGGGCATTGAAAAAAGAATTACTCTTGAGTACTCTAGGATTTTAACCAAATGTGAGTTTAATAAGGTAATTTTTACATCTAGACAACTAAAATGCAGCTAAAATATTAACATCTTTGTAGATGTACTTCTGTAGACTAAGTAGGCAATAAACACACATGCATTTTTGGATTTCGTTTTGTATCTGTATTGAACAAGAAAATTTTACGTATCTAATTTTCAAAGGAGACCTGTGACTTTAGGTGATGGCACTGACACTCAGTGTATAAAAACCAGGCATTTTTCTGAGTATCACATATGAAATATCTTGGGATTGAAAACTGAGTCCTATACCACAGTTATAAGTAAAAGTAAAATTACTGAAGTCATCTTCTCTGAAAGGGAGGAAACATAACACCACAAAGATCCTAAATTATAAAAGACTCCCTCCTTGCATGCACACCCTGGTGCAAACACACCTCTAATATATGTACCTCCTAAAATATACAGACATTTAGAAAAATCTTAGTCGGTTTGAAATAGCGGGTGGTAAATCAGTCAGCTTTGCAAGCAGGCTATGCAGGGGTAGAAGGAATAATTCGTTTATAAGGGACACAGACTATCACCTTTTGCAACACTAGCATTACCATTTAAATGGTCCTTGACAAAGATCTTATTTTGTTCCATTTTATATTCATGCTTAGCAAACAAACGCTGAATATTCATTAAACAAACTTGCTATAACAAACGAAAAAGTGACTTCAGGATGTTATCACACTCTGTGTTCTGAGTGTGATAAATAATTAAAAACCTGTTGGCACACTGGTGTGTGTTTTTATGTTTTATGTATGTATAAGACTCCATATCTGCAGCAGGAAGCAAAACTGTCTTTTCCTATAAATACTTATCACTCTTGGATTTGGTAAACCAGAGGTTTGAGTCTTCTTTGCAGTTAATCAGCATTGTTCTATTTAAATCGGTAGAACCCCACTGATTTCAGTAGGACAGTGCTGATTTACACCACTGAAATAAATGTTTCCAAAAATTTAATTCCAAAAGAAAGGAAGAAATGGCTGACTTTGAATTGAACTAAATATTTTTTACTTATGATTGAGCACTGGGTAAAAATAAAAAAGTGCAGTAAGATTCAAATTAGAAACTGTATCATGCTTTGCATTAGATAAGATTAAAATGGTATTAGTTTTACTGCATATGGTTCATATAGATAGTGTGGAAAAAAAAAAAAAACGACACAGAAAAAAAAAATTTGCACTGAAATACCAGTTCCCCCCCCATCCTTAGTTAGAAAGAAATTGCAAGTGCACAAAGGCAAGCATAAAATCTTAGTTGCTTTAGTAATTATACAGTATTTTAAGTTAAAAAAGATTACTGTGTTTCCATTTGGAAACAGCAGTAAGGAATCTTTTTTTTTTATTCTTGTTTTGTTTTGTTTTGTTATTACTTGAATTCACAAATTGTTCAAGTTAATCTGAATGTACAGGTTGATAAGACATGTTTCAACTGATAAACAAGACACAGCTTTACTTAAAAACTAAATCTCATTTAAAGCCTATAGAAGCTTCGAGTACTCTGTTCCTTGTGTTATTCTGAAACTTGTACCCTGTCAAGCTAATAATGTATTCTCATTTTTATTATGCACTGAAGATAAGATTTCCCCTGCACTGTTAACCACTTACTCTCAGGGACTGTGTGGTCTGTAAGGACTTTGCACTGTCTTTCTCTGACTTTCAGTTGAAGAAGAAATGCCATTGGACAAATTATATGGAATGCAATTATTAGAAGATGAAGGGCAAGTCACTCACAGTGGAACAGTTGGTTTGGTTGGATTTGCTTTTTTCTTTCATTTTATTCAATACAGGAAACATTTTGAGGGGCTGGAGTGTGTCCAGGGAAGGGAACGGAGCTGGGGAAGGGACTGGAGCAGCAGGAGCAGCTGAGGGAGCTGGGGGTCTCAGCCTGGAGAAAAGGAGGCTCAAGGGGGACCTTCTGGCTCTGCAACTCCCTGACAGGAGAGAAGAACCTAGGGAAAGTTGGGCTCCACTCCCATGGAACAAGGGACAGGAGGAAATGGCCTCAAGTTGCACCAGGAGTGGTATAGATTGGATATTAGAAAAAATTTCTTCACAACTAGGGTAGCAAAGCATTGGAACAGACTCCCCAGGGCAGTGGTGGAGCCACCATCCCTGGAAATGTTCAAAACACATGTGGATATGGCACCTGAGGACATGGTTTAGTGATGAATTTGGTGCTGGTGTCAGGTTAAAGGTTCAGATTCCCTGATTTTATGATTCTATGGTTCAATAAAGAGTTATATGACATTTTCGGTGTCTCTGTAGACACAGAATCATTTAATGACAGAGTTAAGATTCTCTTCTGTCTAAAAGTTGCAAGTTCTCTTGTGCTTAAAGATCATCATATATAAAATGCGTATGTATTATTCAAGGGGGTACATGGTGTACAGCTATGTGTACAACAAAGTGCTTCTTTCCTTGCTTTTCTACTTGAATAATCAGGAAATGTGAGTTTCATGGAGTCCACAAGTTTATCTGGAGTAACTTAAATTCAAACTGAACTAACTAAATTTATATCTCTGTATCAAGGAAAGGCAATCACTTTGCTTTCATGTTCTATAGCTCAGTACCACTGCTCAACAGCCGCTCACTTATTCCTCCTGCTCTGTGTTAGGGGAGGAAAAGTAGAGCTAAAAAGCTCGTGGGTCATTTAATGGACCTATAGATGAGGAGTCTAAGTTCCTTTTCCTGGTTAAATGAGGGTGGCCAGTTCACCTGTGTTGAAACTGCTGTTATGAGTGAGGTGAATCAGTCTGGCAGCACCATTCAATACTAAACCAGACTTTACCCAACTACTAGTACTCATTGACAAAACACCTTCTTATAAAGGTAGGAAGACTACTTACCCCTTACCATCACAGACAAAACAGACTCTACTTGGGGAAAATATGTTGATATGTTTTAGATAGTAATAAAGCCCTTATGACTTCACATTTTATTGCCAATTAAAATAGATTTAAGTAGGGAGAAACCTCAAATTCTTATAACAGAGTCCAGTCCTGCAATGCCCCCCACTTCCAAAACCTGTACATAGACAGCTCTGTTTTATTCAAAGTCACCAGAAGGCAGCATTACATTTAATCTGACAGTCTGTTGAACTATATGAATACGCAGTTAGACTGAAGTAAATGTTTGTTGTGTAATTCTTTTTAACAGGCAATGAATATTACCAAAAAAGCCTGTTTTGTCCAAGTCTCTCTTTGACAGAATCATTTATTAGATGCAAAGCTGCTGCCTGCAGGTTAATATGCATGCAAAGCAAATTAAATAATTGCCTATTGTCAAATCACAGCAACATGAAAGGATCTGGAAATGTAAAAGCAGGCTAAGAAAAATGGATAAATGACCAAAACTATGGGATTTGATGGAGTTCAGGTGCTTAGGAAAACTGGAAAACATGAACTCTCTACAACCCTGAAGGTATTTAAGCAACTTTTTAAACTGTCTTTCAAGGATGATCAAATTAAACAGCAAGAAAGAAAACTAGCCTCTGTGTAAGATAAAAGGTATTTAAATGTATAAACCTCATGGTTAAACCTGTGAAAAGTAGGAAGAAGGGGGATGAGGGGATCACCCATATCTGGTTAATATTATTTGAAAATGCTAAATATCTTTAAAAAATATGAAGCCCCACTGATACCAAGTAAGGTCAGTGACCCTGACTGAGACTTGACTGACAAGTGAGGTAACTGCTAATTTGCCCAGCAAAATCACTTTAATGCCGTTTTTTCCCAAATTAATGGTTCTGTACTCATGGCTCTACCATGTACAAGCTGTGTTTATGCTTCAGGGATATAAGCTAAAAATTGTCACCACATCAGCACTGTTTTAATCTGTTCTAGTTAGTGCTTTTATAGCCAGTGCTCAAGAAGTTTGCTAAATAGAAAGGGACAGGGATTTTTCTCAGCAGTTTTCATGGATGAAGATTTTCTTTTTGGGGATAGGGCAGCTGGATAGGGAGTTTAGTCACATGAATGCAATCTATATCCCTTTGTAAAGTCCTTGACTCGTTTTTTTAATTTTTTTTCCGCTGGTATTGACACAGTTAATGAGCAAGGACAACAGAACAAGTGGCAATACTGGTAAAAAGGATTGTGAGTAATCTTATTCGTTTCTCAGTTCAGCCTCAACTGACACAGCTGAGGAACCTTACATATTTATATATAAGATACTATAATATTTATATATAAGAGACTATGACTCCAATAAGCGTTGCCCTATTAGCCATTTATAACAGCCTAATATCAGTGGTTAGGGGAAATCCACCATGCTGATTGCAATCAGTCTACAAGATTAGAATACCATGTAAGATTTGGTTAGTCAGAATTTTTAAAAATTATATCCAAGTCTTCTGGTTTTCACATCTGCTGAAATAACTCCTGCCTTTGAAAACTGCAGTTGTCACATGACTAGTGATCTTAGGTATATGCAATTTTAACCTTTAACCATAGTGGAAACTGAAAACTTTTTTTTTTTAATTAAATATATCAAAATCAAAATGCTTGTTTGAGTTGTTATAGAAAGGGGAAACAAGTATGGATAAGATTTTTGTCCTCCTCTTGAAAGTTTAAAGAGTTTACAAACTACTTCTCTTTGTCCAGATCTGGTTCACACTTCAAATTCTTATACTGCTCAGGATTCATTCTTAGAGTAGTTATTATTACTGTTCACTTTGACTATTACATCTGATGTGTGCATTTCCTATCCTTTGGGGGGAAATAAAACTAAAAATAAGGAGTTGAGTTGCATACAAAGAGTGTGTAGGTAAGGACTTTCTGAGGGTGTAACTTTATTTTCAGGTCAGACCAGAGAAGGTTTATGTATTACCTCTCAGCCTTCAATGCTTAGCTGAAGCCAGGCCACGTTTGGCTCTTGAAAGGCTTGTTTGTGAAATACTGCAATTCTACTGCTTCAGAGGAAGAAGAATCCTATGCTGGGGACACAGAAAACCAGCACAATTGGAGTATTAAAACACAGAAATAAATTCATATAACTCCTGAGAGAGGGGTGGGAGACCAAACAGTAGAAAATGAGAGGGTGGACTGTGAAGTGACAAACACAGGGTCAGAGGGGAAGGAGCATCATAGCATGTGGGGGAGGATAAATGCAGGGAAGTGAGAAAAAGTATGGACCCTGGGAATGGTTTTTGGGTGTGCACGACAGATTGAGTGAAAACATAATTTTGCAGAGCACATTCTTTTCTTTGCTCAGTGTTCTTGGATCTAGAGTGAAGAGCACTGCTCTTTAGAGTATCTCAGTTACTGGAAATACTACCCTCCTGACCCAGGATCCTTTTGAAATAATAAGACTAAAATTTTCTCCCCATACTTATAACCAGCAGCTTAGCTTAAATCTTCAAAAATAAGAGCTTCCAAAAAATACCTGTCTAGATGAGATGAAAAACCCAAGAAATAAATGCTCCCATGTTTATATCTCATTCCTACCTTAGGATGCCTCGCAAGAAGCCTTGTGCCTTGCACATGGGGTACTTCATGTATCAGATGCTGAGCCTGATTTGTCATCTACAAAGGTGGGATGCATCTAGTGTAGAGTCACATAGGAAAAAAACCAGAGCTGCTACTCCTTAAACTGCAAGTGCCTGAGGTAGGATATTTTGTGGTGAATTTTGAAAGCCTCCTTTAGCTGAAGCCTTCCCCTCACCAGAACAACTTCCTTACCTCCACACCAATTAGCTTTCCTTTCTCTTACACAGACTATATGGAAAAGCAGGTCCATGAGAAAGCCCAGAAAGCAGGTCTGAGAGGGAAAAATGGAGACAACAACAACAACATGAAGATGACAGCATGCAGTGGGGAAAAGGATGAAGTCAGGATGGTCTGGGTAAAACAAAGCCCTACAACCCAGCTGTGCAGGTGTGAAAGAAATACAGGGGTCCTGTAAGTGCTCTGTGCAGAAAAATACAGCAAGTGGTACCTGAGTGTAACAAAGCAGCTGCCAAACACAGTGGAAAGCAAACTCTGTTAATGGATTCTGACCTGGCAAGGATTTCATGACATAAAAAAAGGGCACATGGTGAGGCAGGAAGCTCTCTTTGCAGGAAGCAGTGAAGGAGAGTTTAGAAAGAATCTTATTTATTTTCTTTCATATACTGAAACAGTGTCCTTGCATAGCCTCATACATGGTCTGGCAATAGCTACACATTCCAGGCACTTGAAACTACAGTCATAATCTTCAATCTACTGTAACAAAAGATGGCTAGTAAGCACCCTACCAGGGTAAATCAGGATATGAAATTATGATGCAGTTGTTGTTATAGTAACTGCATACTTGCGCAGTGTTTCCATTTAACAATCATAGATAAATTATTCTTCTCTCAAGAAAAGGAGGAGACAATTACAAGACCTTTCAGAGAGTTGAACTGTGCACTTATACTTTCTGAGTTTAGATGTGATATAATATATTAAAGTTTTAAGTCTGTATTTCCTCGTTACAAATTGCTTGATTAAATTTGTAGAGAAATGGGCAAAACACTTGCAAGTCACAAAACATGCCCTTCCTAGGTCTGATATCATCAGGATGTTTATTATTACTTCCTGATTACTCCTACAAATAGTTTTTTTTCCTCTTGAAGAAGTGCCACAGATCAATGAGAAAAGCAAAAAATAGTGGCCCCAAGTTCCCCCATAGTTCCCATTTTAACATTTACAAGACTTGGCAAAAATACCCAGAAATCAGAATATTCCACTACACAACCAAAACTTTGTGATTATTATGTTATTTACCATTGAATAAACATACACACAAACAGAAACATGAAGATTTCATATGAAATTGATAACAAGAAAATATATAGAAAGAAAATTATTAATTAAAATTATATTTAACAAATATGAAGTTCATTATTACAAAAAATTATAACACTCAGTGCAGAGTCATCCTGATTCAGTGATGGTTGGAAATAGAAGGTAAAACTATGAAATAAAAATAACAAAGAAAACAAGTGACAAAAATATATTAGTTTATTCAGCATCATCACTGCAGAGAATGATATACCTGTATCAGGTGAGGATGATTACCAGCTTCATAACCTATCTGAAATTTAAAAAAAAAATAAACTCAGCATGCTAAGATAAATTGTATCCAGGAATATTTGAGTAGATGACTGAAATAAATAACTAATAAATAAATAGTCACTTTTAAGAAAAAATAAAATTCTAGGTAAACCTCTAGTTCTGAAAATATGTTAGAGTGGTACTGATATTCAAAAAGGATGAGCTGAAAATCCTAATAATTATAGGCCAGTTACCCAGACATCAGACTCAGACAATATAATGGAAAAGTCAATATGATTTTCCATTAATAAAGAATCAGAAAGAGGGGCTGTAATTCACACCAGTCAATGTAGTTTTATAGAAAATGCATTTTGTCAAATAGTTTAGATTTCATTATTTGATAAGACCACAAATTTGGTTGATAAAGGTAGCTCCGTATATGGAATATATGTGGACTTTGGTGTGGCATTTGATTTGTATCAGATGAAGAGGTGATTAAAAAAAAATATAAATTGCAGCTCTCTATAGGTCATTTTCAATGAGTTCTGAATTTCCCAGTGAAAACCTTTTAAGTGTTTGGTAATGGAAAATAATCACTGACTACACTAACTACTGTTCTTTGCTTCAAAAGGGAATTGCTGCAGAAAAACGACTACCAGTTAGGATGGGATGACACATAAAGAGGGGTGACCTTCATTCCCTCTGAAACTTTCTAATAGGAGGTGTGGGTAACAAGGTAAAAATGGACAGAATGAAAGGAAATGACCTCAAGTTCTTCCAAGGGAGGTTTAAATTGGATATTAGGGAAAATTTCTTTAGTCAATGGATGGCCAGGAATTGGAACAGGCTGTCCAGTGCAGTGGTGGAGTCACCACACACAGAAATATTTAAAAGATGTGTAAATGTGATACTTAGGGGTGTGGTTTGGTGGTGGAGTTAACAGTGCTGGATTAATGTTGGACTCTATGAACTTAAAAGTCTTTTCCGACCTAAAAAAGTCTATGATTCTATGATTTTTTGATTCTATGATTCTTTGATAAAGCCAACCTAGCTAGCAGTGATCAGGATTGGTTAATTAGTGAGGTGCATTTGTGTTAGATAACACTAAGCAGAGGAAAAAGAAAATTCTATCCCTCACTTTGGCTACCAGTGAGTGGCAAAATTGCTAACAATAGTGAAGTAGAGCAATAAGTAGGTAAGTGGAATTTTTGCGACTGCATATGGCAGTACTGCAACTGGAAATAGAACATTGCATGAGGTTCTTGTGCTTGTACCTTACAGAGGAACTTATAAACTGGTGATGAAATAAAAAAGGAACAACCCACTTTGACATCTACCAAATACACTCTGCAGTGGAAATATTGAAGCCTAAGTGAACTACTTTATCAAAATAAGATTGATAAAAGTGATATTTTGTAAGCCTGACAAGAGAGCTTAGTGCATAACAGGAGACATTTTTCTTTAGTCGGACCATGACAAGAAATAGCAACTAGAAGGAAAAAAAAAAAAAAAAAGAGGAATTTCACTTTTAAAACTTGAGACTTATTTCCATCTTGAAGGGTAATAATGATCAGCAATCATTAGCAACAAATGATGAATGACAACTTGATTGACATAGAAGAGGTCAGAGATACAGAAAGTCAAATGAAATGATCCATAGTTAAACATTGAGGCATTTAGTTGATTTGAACTAGAATTTGTCATAGCATTCCATTATTTGTACATCACAAAATAGCATGCAACAAGAAGCTCAATATGCATCTTAAAATCATCTTCCTTCTTACAACTGCATTATTGTTTGTAATTCCATTTTCTGAATATTACAGCAAGAAATTGTACTTCTTGTTGTACTTTGCATATAGCTGTGTGTCTCTGGTTAAATCATATCCATTAGTCCCTTTGCAAGATTTATCAAATATGACATAAAAGGAAAAATGTAGAATCAAAGGTTAATTTAATGTTACAGAGATTTTTCATGGTGATTTAGTATTAATGATGGCAGCTTATGAACCATGTTTAATTAAATGAATGTGGGAGATAAAAATCACCCTTGTGTTTAGCTTCAGTTAAGATTATAGACTCTGAAGCTCACAAGGGGTTATGAATAAACTTTGTTCTGATCTCTAGTTTGGGCTGTATTTAGCTAACAGTGAAGGTATATTCTATCATCAGGATAAACCTGATCTTCAGATGTCTTAAAAGAAGGGTGGCTTCACTGAAATTTTCTTTATTGAGGTAACTACAGTGAATTTTGCCAGTTGCACATCTAGCGCATTTTTTTCAATGGGGTCTGGCAAACAGGTAACTTTTTTTTATCTGTGGCACACATTGCTCACAAAGATGATGCTCAGGCCATTGGAACGACAAGGTCCCTTAGTTCCTTGAGAGGAAGAGCTAAAAAGACACATCAGAGATTGCATCTCCTGCTGCTCCTATACCATAGAAGTGACTTCTTTAGAGTTGCATTGGGAAGCTGGTCTACAGGAGCAGTGATTTAAATACTGTGTTTAAGCAGTGTATGACACATGTTTGTAGAATTTCATCATTTCACTGTGCAGAAAATCACTGCAATAAATATGAAGTAGTAAATACCCAAAATAAATCTAAAAAAAAAAAAAAAAAAAAAAAATAAGGTTGAAGTGAAAAGAAAGACAAAGGATATGCTTTCTTCTTTTATCTGCCTGGCCAACCAGAAAGTAGTCATCACTAATAGTTGCATTCTGTGAATATGCATCTCCATCTTCTACTTCACGTCATAGAATATCCTGAGTTGGAAGGAACTCAAAAGGATCATATAGTCAAACACCCGATCCTGCACAGGACAACCCAAAGAGCCACACCATGTGCCCAAGAGTATCCTCCAGACACTTCTCGGGCTCTGCCAGCCTTGGTGCTGTGCCCACTGCCCAGGGGAGCCTGTTAAGTGCCCGACCACCCTCTGGGGGAATAACCTTTTCATGATATCCAACCTAAACCTCCCTGACACAGATCCATGTCATTTCCTCCTACACACAAGAAGGGTATTCATTCATTCATTACCAGAGACCTGCACTTCTGTTTGTCTGACCCTAACAAATCTGATATCACAGTCTCTCTGTTTTGAACAATTCTGTTTCAGCTATAGCTCCACTGTAAGGAATACAAACACTCAGCAGGTATAGAAAGATGTCTCCTTAAAAATATCAGATACCTGGGCTGCTCTGATCCCCAGACTCCCATTTGTTCCTGAGCTTCAGACAGTCTGTATCATCTGATACTTTGATTTGCAGCTGAGTACATAAGTATTTCCATGTGATTTTTTAAAGTCTCTTCTCTGTCACCTTACCTTCAGATCTAATTTTAAACATGATACAGAATTTAATAAAAAATAAAAGCATCAAAACTAATTCAAGTTGAATTGTTGGAAGGAGGTATTGTAGTGAAAATTGGAAGTTAACTTCTACAGAGAGATTTTTGCTATTTTGTTTCAAAACAAGTAACTTAGAACTTTCATTCCACAGAGCTTATCCAAGGTTTTAATTCCTTTGTTTTAAGAATTTTTTATATACCTAAACTAAGTAAGTATAAATATATAACATAAATATAAAAATCTATCTAAATCGACCTATCTATCTATAAAAATTAAATTATCCATTATATATAGCTATCCCTTCATACAAAGATTAACATTTATAGGATTCCACAGTCTCATGTGCTCCTTGTAATTTATTGAAAAATTGCTACAACTTAGAGATGACACAATTCTACTGGCACCATCATCAGATACCTTCTACTTTAGACTGTTGGATAGATAGGAGTTGTTGCTGTGGCAAGTAACAATTATTAATTCAATAAAAATTTAGTTAATTTGCTGAAATTCCTTGGACACTTCCTATGAAAGCTCTGCTTGTTCTTACATTCTGACAAAATTGATGTGATTGAGACTTCCCTGGACAGCAGAAGTGGTGTGATCTTACATTTATGCTTTGAGGCCCCAGTATAAAAAGAATCAGGTATAATTTAAGTATCTGAGGGTGAAAAAGTACCAAGAAAAAAAATGAATATTGCAGTACAGAGATTAAAGCACAGAAATATGTGAACTAGTCATAATAGAGTCTTTACATGTTGGATTATTTATTTAAATTCAGCTGCTTTATATTGATTCTTTTTTCTTTTTAAGCAACTGAGATGTCTCTCTCCATCTCTACTCCCTGCTATGTTTCCTCCACAGACAGATTAATAAAGAAGAAGGTTTTTTGTTGGTGTCACATTTACTGGTGTAAATATGTAATCTGGGAGACAATATAATGCCTTCTGGAAATAAAAATTATATATATGCTAAAGAGTGTTGGTGATCTGCAGCCCCTCATAATTGGTTCCCAGGCTGCTTACACTGCAGTGCACATGGCACCATGGAAAGTTTCTCTTCCAGAAAGGCATTCCCAAGAGCTCCATCTGTAAAAGAACATTCATCTATCCTGTCAGACGGAGGATGTCACTGCTCAGCTGTGCCTAAAGGAGAACTAAAGTCAGTACTCGAGGAGAGTAACCACCCTGTAATTGCCCAGCTTTTAATACCAGATGCTGTCCCTGCCCATGGCAGGGAATGCAATAAGATGATCTGTGAGGTTTCTTCCAACGAAGGCCATTCTGTCATTCTATGAATCTCAGCTCTACCTCCCAACACAGTCACTTGCCTAGCTGCTGCTAGCCTATGTGGGTGTTTCCAGAAATACAATTTCTGTGAAGCAAAAAGAAAAGAATTAGTAGGGAGATTTTTAGGACTGTGTTTAAAAGAGGAAGTTTCTAACTTTTATGCCAATGATGATTTCCTGACACAGTTCTGTTTCTCATAACTTATTGGATTATATTATTGGGACAAACTGAAACAGCAATCTAAATAAATGGGAAAGGTGATATCACTTGAGCCACCTTTTAGTGTGTCGGCCTGACATTAACCAACTAAAGTCTGTACATTCTGACTCAGACACTTACCAATACCATGGGATATTGAAAGTAAATTTTACTGTGAATCACACCATTGTCACCTTTTCCAGTGTTGGTTGTGCTCTGAATAAGTTTGTTAAAGCTTAAAACCCTTCTGAGTTTAGCCAAAAATGATATTTATATTCTCAGACAAAGATGCTAATTTAAGATGGCGAGAGAAGAAATAACTAAAAATAGGTTATGAGGTTTTTGATGATGTACTTTCTCTTTTCTCTTCTTACTTTACACTACCTTTGCTGAGATAATTTTGGTAGATTGCTAATCTTTAGAGACAGATATAAATCATACTGTTAAAGAACCTCATATCATGACAGCAGAACTACTGCAGCCTGCAACTCATACTGTCACAAACCCAGAAAAACAGCTCCTTCATATGGAAAATCTGATCCGATGTAGTTTAGGGTCTGGGATGAGGGTGGGCAGGCCTTGGCACAGGTTGTCCAGAGAAGCTGTGGCTGCCCCATCCCTGGAAGTGTCCAAGGCCAGGTTGGATGGGGCTCAGAGCAACTTGGGTTAGTGGAAGATGTCCCTGCCCATGGCAGGGCAGGGAACTAAGTGGTCTTTGAGGTCCCCTCCAACCCAAACCAGTCTATGATTCTGTGATTGTACACACCAGTGCAACTATATTGATCCAAACTCTTTTATTAATTTGGCAAGAATCAGTTTTTTATTTGTTTCTCTACTCAAATTAGAAACAGATTAACAAAATAAATTATTTATAAATCAAATGACACAACTACACCTAGATTGATGCCAATTTAACAGGATTAACATTAAAAAATAAAGTATTTGATTTTTACATGCTTTTTCATAAACCCAAGGTCTATTGAGGTTAAATTATTGTCTTTTCCTCTTTTATTTATTTAATGAATTTGTTAAAAAAGCAAACAAAAATTTCATTTATTTAATATTCCCATGTAAAACATTATAAAACTGATTAAGGATAAATAAATAATTAGTATAGCATTCTATTCTAACATTATAGTTTTATTTCAATAATTACTTCATTGAAACATTTGTAATTAGCTTGCAAGTAAAAAAACTTTGGTCCTTCTTTTTCCTAGTGAATAAATTATCACTCTATTTTACTCTTACCTTTGCCCAAATATGTTTGACAGTTCAAAGTGTATTGCAAAGCCATGACTGAATTAAGAGCCAAACTTGTATTCCTAGTGATTTATTTTGGTGTTTAGCCATACATCCAGGCTTCCTAAAGAGAGAAAAATGCTTCTTATATATCAAACCTGGTGCTCATCTAAAGCATTAACTTCCATGAAGGTGGCCCTTGTAAACTGGTTGCACTTTTAAATGTACTTCTCTACTACACTAATTTACTTGATACTGTTACAAAATCCCTTGGATTCATCCCCAGTGGAACTAAGTGGTATGAAACTTCACATTGAGATGATAAACACAACCTTAAAAGTACATAAATACTAGTTTTGGATTAGGTTTAAAGATCAGCTTTTTTTTGAAAAACTTGGTTTCATTAAAGGAAACAAATTCAACACTCCAGTGTTCTGTGTTTTACTAGTCTTTGCAATATTTTATATTATGGTTGTTTTCTCACAAAAAATGTCCTAATAGCATATACAGACCTTGAAGATATTTATACTCTGTATAGGTTTTGGAATTTAACATGTTATTTTGCCCACTGATGTAAATCAGTTTACAAAATTACTTTAAATAAATTTCAGGTTTGTTTTTATTATTTCTTACCTCATTTTTTTATATACTTTACCATTTTGGAGGGGTTTTGTTTGGTTGGGGTTTTTTTGTTCGTTGTTTTGTTTTTTGATATGTTCTTTAAAAATAAGAAAGCCAAGTTCATATTAAAACCAGTGATCTTTTGAACTATGCTCTGTGAGGACAGGAGGTTTGGTGGATGGTTGTATATTTTTTTTTTCCTGAGTGGTTATAGGTGATGCAGAAAATAAAAAGTAAATTGTTCTTTTCATTCTATAATTTTTCCTAATGTTGTGCATCTGCATCAATGGCAATATCAACAATATTATTATTGCTTTGATTTTTGTCCTTACTGAATTCATAGGAACAGGGTTTAGTGGAGAAGAGAAATGAAAGACTATTTTGCCTCAAATGCTTAGTGTATTTCAGCAATTTAATTCCCGACATGAACTATAATTTGCCTGTAAAGGGGCTCATTGTTTCACCATAAAGGTATGTCTGAATTAAAACTAGACTTTCTGATAGTAATGCCATAAGAGTCTTTGATGTACACTGTTACTAATCACACTCTTATTCTGTGACTTGATAATTACTGGTGGCTAAGTTGCAACTTTCACAGAATCACAGGATTAATTAGTTTGGAAAAGCGTTCCCAGCCCATTGAGTTCACCCTGTGCCTTATCCCCACCCTTTCCCCCAGCCCACAGCACTGAGTGCCACATCCAGTTGTTACTTGGACACCTCCACCACCTCCCTAGGCAGACCTTTCCAGTGCCTGACCATCCTTTCTGTGAAGAAATTCCTCCTAATGTCCAACCTGAACCTCTCCTGGTGCAATTTGAGGCCATGTCCTCTTGTTCTATTGATGGTTGCCTGGGAGAAGAGGCTGATCCTCACCTGGCTCCACCCTTCTGTTAGGGAGTTGTAGAGAGCAACAAGGTCCCCAGAGAACATCCTTTTCTCCAAGTTAAACAATCACAGCTCCCTCAGTTACCCTTCATAGGACTTACCCTCTAGATCCTTCACCAACTTTTTTGACCTTTGAACTCAACTTTTGGGTCATCTTGCATCCAAAACCATAAAAGGTGACCACAAACCAACAATGCATATTGTTCAATTATTAACTTGATCACTCAGTGTATATTGATTGGAATATTGCTTTCAGTTTCCCTGGGAGGTACTTTGTTATTTTTAGTGTGCCTGTCTAAGTAGACGTGGAAAATATCTAAAACAGTTGTTGCGTGTTCCTCCAAAGAGTAGTAGCACTTAATGCCTCCACAGATTTGTAATTAATACTTCTGCAGTTTTAATGCCTGATTTGCTTTAAATACCAGTAGATTGACAGAAGCATCTCTTTCATAACACGTGTAGATTACAAGAATCTGAATTGTGAGAATTTGGCCTGGTAACAATATTTGTTTCCACCCAAGGTGGTTTAATTTATGTTAATTCTCAACTCCCTGCATATTCAACACATATGATTCATCAGGCATCTTTGACTGTATCTACACTAGTAAATAGAATTAATGAGAATCGTTTGTATGACATGAAAACAAGGTGCATACCTTTTTTACATTCATGTATCAAGCTAGATTGTCTTATCTGCTTCTTGCAGCAAAGTGTGGTCTGGTCCAGACTGTCTTGAGTGAAGTTGTGGCTCCACACAGGGGAAGCTGGCCCAGGAAATATTTGTGATAATGTTCCATCCTTAACCAAGCAGGATTTGAGATAAAAACCAGCAATATTGTCCTGGTTGCGCTTAAAGATCCAGTCCCAATGATAGAAAATATATGTTTTCTGGAGTTACAACCAACATGTACAGGAACCTGCAGATACCTGAACAGTGTTATAGAGATAACAGAGCCAAGTTCTTTTTTGTGGAGGATGGTGAAACAGTAGCAAGAAACAACAAAGTGTGACTTAGTATGCTCAGGCTGGATAGGAGGAAAATATTCCTCACTAGCAGTGATCAGATTGTCACTGGAATGTCTTTCCCAGAGAACTTGCTGAATTTCCATCCTTGGAGGTTTTTAAGACTCAGTTAGACAAAGCCACAAGATGGGCTTGCCTACTGTTAGTAATAGTCCTGCTTCAAGTGGGAGGTTGGGAAGCCATGAAGTTGAAAACTGGCAATGAATATATAGGAGAGGGACTAATAGAGTAGGGATTTAAACTTCTGTCATCATTAAAATCCCAGTCCTGGAACACAGTTCAGTCTTGACATTTGTTTGCATGTGTTACTGAATGTTCAGTTTTTCTAGAAGGGCTGTGAGTGTTTGTGTTATCCTTCAGTGGTGCATTTTGTGGTTGGATCAATGTCTTTGAAAGGAGAGAAAGTGTCCCTTTTTCCTGAGGCTAGCTGAGGCTGGGCAGACAGAAACTCTCCACATTAAAATCATCTTCTAGAATAGGTGAACTAAAGATGATCCATGAGTGTGAGAGATCACCTCCAGAATTATGCATTGTACAGAAAAACTCTCATAGTAAATCTGCACCTCATTGCAAGATGTTGAACTGAGGGTAACAGTAATAGGAAGAGATCCATCCAGTAAGAGGGATGTTGAAAACTTTCTTTTTATTTTGCTTATACATAATTTTTGAGTTTTCCTATTTTAAGTCTGTATTTTTCATTTATTGCACCAAAAATTAGATTTAAATATTCAGAAAAGTTTTGACATGCTCATCTTTAAGAGAACAGACTCATCAGATCCACTTTGTTCCATCACGGCATTAAAGGTATTGTTACATCTATGGGTAACAGCAGTCTTTTTCCTGAGGTTCATCTACAGACAGTGATAAGCTGTTGAAGCTTTATTGCCAGTGACTAAGAGAGAGAGAGAAAACACAGCTGTTCTTTTGCTGAGCGGTCTCCAACAGCATTCTCCTTGAGAAGCCACAGTCCAGGCCTTGGACAGGTACACTCTTCTCTGGGTTAAGAACTCGCTGATGGCTGGACCAAGAGGGTGGTGGTGAACAGTGCCACATCCAGCTGGTGGACAGTCACAGGAGTGTCCATCAAGGCTCAGATTTGGGGCCAGTCTTGTTTAATATCTCTATCAATGACCTTGGAGAGTGGATTGAGTGCATCCGAAGTGAGTTTGCAGAAGACATGAAGTTGGGGAGTGGAGGGTGATCTGCTGGAGGGCAGGAAGACTCTGCAGAGGGATCTGGACAGACTGGGTCAATGGGCTGAGGTCAATGGAAGAAAGTTCAACAGGACCAAGTGCTAGGTGCTGCACATGGGTCACAACAACCCCAGGCAGTGCTCCAGGCTGGGGGCAGAGTGTCTGGAAAGCTGCTTATCAGGAAAGGAACAGGTAGTGCTGGTAAACAGTGGCTGAACATGAGCTGATGTGTGCAGAGGTGTACAAGAGACCAGTGGCCCCTGGGCTGTGCCAGCCATGGGGTGTCAGAGGCCCAGGGCAGTGCCTGTCCCTGTGTTGGCACTGCTGAGGCACTGCCAGCCCCGGGGGCAGCTCTGTGACCCTCAAACAGGAGAGACACTGAGGGGCTGGAGCGTGTGCAGGGAAAGGAACGGAGCTGGGGAAGGGGCTGGAGCAGCAGGAGTGGCTGAGGGAGCTGGGGGGGCTCATCCTAAAGAAAAGGAGGCTCAGGGGGGACCTTCTTGCTCTCTGCAACTCCCTGACAGGAGGGAGGAGCCAGGTGGGAGTCTGCTCCCAAGGAACAAGTTGCAGGACGAAGTTGCACGGGTGGATGTTGAGGCTGGACATCAGGAGAACTTCTTCACAGAAATGATTGCTAAATATTGGAACAGACTGCCCAGGGCAGTGGTGGAGTCACCACCTCTGGAGCTGTTCAAGAAGCAACTGAATGTGGCGCTTAGTGCTGCGATCTATTTAATGAGATGATGATTGGTCAAAGGTTGAACTTGATGATCTTGGAGGTATTTTCCAACTATAGAATTACTGTGTTACTGTGATTCTATGAAAAATTCTTTCACTTATTTGACTAAACGGTTGGAAACCTACATTTCATGAGCATCAATGCAATAATATCCAAGGGACAGGAAAAGTTAAGTTACTCAATCAAGTCAAATGTATCTGAGCCAGCATGTAAAAAACCTTTCTATCATTAAGTTTGAAGATGTCTGGAAATACCAATACATATATCTTTATTTATTTAAGAATATATATTTTCTTACATATGTAAGAAAAAATGGGTAAACTGAGCATTGTCTGTCACTTTAAGTTCTGAGTAAAATTATGGAGCACACAAAGAGTGACACATAAAACCGTAAAGGAATAAGGAGATGATCAGCATCCATCATGAATTTGTCAAAAACAAGCCAGTCAGAGCAACATATGTTACTTCTGAGAATTTCTTCAAGGCTCTCTTGGGTCCAGAAATCCTAAATGCTTGATGGATCTTACAGTGTTTGCATAACAAAAGTAATGACCACACTGAGCTAAAAAATTACTATCTCAGAAGAGAATATGGAACTCAGCTATCAAACTGATGCAAAAACCCAGCATGCTGTTCAATAAAGAGTGGTGGGAAGAAGATGTCACATTCACTAGATGGATCATATACAAGTTCTGTAGATAATGCTCTAGATTTTAGAATATCCTTGGTGGAAAGAAATAGTAACAGCCTTAAATTACAAAATAGATACAATAGATACAAAATAGATTCTCCAATTTTAAGTACACAGTTTTTGATTAGCCAGATCATCATCAAGTACATCTTAAGCACAATCATTAATAGATTACACAATGTGGCTATGGTTCTTGCAACATTAACAACTCGTGAACATAAAGAAAAAAATAGAAAAATATCCATCAAAAATGACATATAAACCACTGATCTTGCCTTAGAGATGGGGAATACAGTGGAGACAGCTATGATATCAATCAGTTCTGTGCCGCAAGCACTGATGCATATACATCTCTTTTTGTTGACTTTTAGCCCTGGTGAACACAAAAGAGAGAGATGTGCTGAAATATTGCTATTGCAGTTAGTCTAACCTGGCCAAAGACACAGCCTCTTGGAAAGAGCTCATTCTTACAAGATAAAGGACTGAAAAATGCAGAATTAGAACCAAGTTCTAAATAAAACTGTTTTTTGCTCTTTCTTGGGATATGACACATCAAGCTTCTATATTCTTAAAAAGTTATATATAGTTAGCCACAGTTAAATAGTCTACTATAATCTGCTATATAATTGGACATAAACAAGTAGTGTGAGGATGATAACATGGTAGCTGTGCTTTTGTTCTTTCAAAATAGGTGTGGCGAATCACAAACTGGGATGTCAAGCCCATTTCTTCTGTCAATAGAGCACATGAATGAACTGTAACCACTCGTCCACTCAATGTGAGAGAAGATTACATAATAATATGCAATATAATGTCCCACCTGTCATTTCATTGTCCATTTCTGGTCTTATCATCAACTGCAAGAGCAAAAGCTGAATTGATTTGCTTGTATGTCAAAAAGATTCATATAGAATTAAAATGTGATCTTGTATGCCTTTAATAGATGTATTGATGTGATAGGAACAATGGTAATAACAACACTTTGCAATTCTGTGACTGCACTCTGATGATACCAACATGATTTACAAACACTAATTACGTGAACATTTCAAAGACCTTGTAACAAACATGATAGGCCCAGATACAGCAATTACAATCATACTTCTCTTTCAGAAAATTTCTGAAAGATTTCTACATAATCCATAACAAAGAAAATACAGGAATATGAGCATTTTATCAAAAAATTAGTATGCTGAAGATACAGATATTATCTTTATCCTTATTAAGTTACTTCTTTTTCTTCTATGTCATTGTGTCACCACACAATGAACACTTTAATTTTTTCTTTCCTAATTTGCAAAACAAAAGTAAGTTTGCAAATGGCAAACTTTGCAGCTCATTCATAATCGATGTAAGTTGCTTATTAAATATTAATTTGTTGGGAAAAGCTCAGAATATTTACTTTCCTCCTCACTCTGTGTTCACTGTTTTATGTCACCTGTAAGCTATTTTTTCTCTCATTTGACAGTTCGAGTTTTATGGTGTATTAATATGTTTAAATTAGCCATTATGCAAATAGTAAAGGTGAAATTTACTTCATATAAGAGTGTTATTTCAAAGTGTGGCATGCTTTACATACAATTGCTCAAATATTTTAAAAAAAAATGAATAAAGAACAATTCTCAGAATAATAGCTGAATATGCATGCACACAAGGAACTAACTTTCTGGTTTACATCTAAAAACATCGATCTACAATCTCCTCCAGGGCCACACTGCCTCACACCATTCCATCATCCATTTAATTTCCTTCAGTGCAGTGTTATTCTTCTAAAGAAACATTTTCTGCCTCCCTCCTGCCCTTTACCTCTACTTCACCTTTTGAAGTTAGACCTTTAGATTTGGCAGAGATAAGACACATTGCTTCAAAGCCGATGTCTCTCAGCTTGATGTTGCTTTTGTGTATTTTTCATATTAGTTTTGCTGCTCAAGCAAACTTTATGTGATCTGAGTCAGGGTGTCTGAATTACCATCAGAACAGGGATTTTTTTTTTTTTTTTTTTTTTTTTTTTTTTTTTTTTTTTTTTTTTTTTTTTTTGAGATCCCAGACAAATGAGTAAACTTTGTGGTAAGAAAGCATAGAGCATGGCCCTTCATCTTCTCCATTTCTAGGGAAAGCAGAATCTTCTTGGCCACAGCCATGGGCCAAATTCTAAGTTCCTCTAGTACCATCCATGAAAACTAAAGCAAATTATAGTATTATAGAAAATTTTGGAGGACACTGAGTTCATTTTACATTGTCCATCTACTATCAGTATAATTTGAAGTGACTGATGGTCTTGGACTACCTGTGTAACTGCCATGAATAAACATAAAAGCATGTGTTTTTTCAAGTGATTCTGATGTTAGCATTACCAATTCTCATTATGTGTTGTTTGTTGAGTCCATTTAAACAAAGGGATATTACAGCAAACTGAAAATTATTTAAAATCATGAAAAAGTCTCCTAGTTGATGACTATTGTTGTTGATTATGGAAAATTCTCAGTAGAAAAACAAACATTATAGCAAGGGAAACAAAGTCTCAGCCTGATGGAAGTATAAAAAGATGTGAAGAAATATACAAATGGCAGGATGTATATTTGAAGAAGATGAAAAAATACAGGTAGAGAGCAATAGTCAAGAATTTGACAATGTGTGTGTTAGTTACCCAAGGGTTTGCTTTCTAAATAACAAACCCAAATAATTTAGCAGAGCACCAGTTAAAAGTTCTTCAGCAGGTAAAGTTACTTTTTAAAATTACAAAAATAGTGAAGACTGTTTCTTTAAAATGTCATCAGTGTCCATGGCTGTTGTGACTAGAAAATATGAAGGGATAACTTGTGGTGGGCCAAGTGTTCATCATTGTATTAGGATATTAGGAAACTAAAATAAAAATAAATTCTTTTACTTCCAGAAACTAGAACTTCTGATGGTGGATGAAGAAGGAGAAGCTAAATCACAACACTTTTGGGTCCATCTCTCAGTTTGTTCTGTCACAGCTGAACCAGTACAGCAGCACAACATCCTTGCTGCTGCCACATTTTACTTCATCCATGGAGTGCTGTGGTTTTAGACATGATGCCAGAAATGAGTCAAGACCTCTCCCTCCGTGCCTGAAAACCAGGACTACATAATTTACTACAAAGTGAGCACTCAGTGTTTGTCAAATTAGGCCATTACTGCTGCAGACATCAAAGTGCTCATCAATAACTGCAGTCCAAAGGTGAGCATTGGAGGGCATGGAATTATTTCTGCACAAATTTTATGACTGACTGGACCTCAGAAAAAAACTGGCAAGTGTCCCCTTTCTTTGTTTGCAGTATGCTTAGTCTGAAACAGGATGTTTTCTAGCTGCTGTTATCATGCCGAATTAATAGCAAAGAAGAACAATTAGCATCCATTTTTGGGGGGTCCTGAATCCACTGTCCTCTAAAGTTGCATAAAAGATTAACTTTGGTTTAGACAGGTGGAGAAGGAATCATGTTGCAGGGAGTAAATGTGAATAGAAGTGCCTTTAAAATGGACAAATATGAAGCTTTGTCATAAACCATGGCACAAAACAGTCTGGAAAATTCTCCTGTGTTCTCTGCCAGATAATTTCACACTGTTCTTGGTTAATTTTAACTATTTCTAAAAGACTACTCTTCTTTGGAGCAGTCTGCTTTATCCATTTTTTGTCACTGAGGTCCAGTGAAGATCTTACTCAGCAGGAAACAGAATAGGAAATAAGTCTGAGTGAGGGCAAAGTACTGCATCTTCCCACAAGTTCTTTTTATTCTTTCATATTTGTTGGGCAAAAGCAATATTTTTTTCCACATTACCTAGATCCCCATGTCAAAAAGTCTGAAACCCTACAGTTCTACAGTATTTTATTTCAAGTTCTGTCTACTAACACAGCTTGGTGATCTAAGTGTATAAACATTTAAGCAAAAACAAATCCCTTCTGCTTTCCAAGGCCCAGTCAATTAAGTTTTTGCTCCCTCCCATTAAATGTTGTGCTGTCTTTTCTTTATTTTTCCAGAGGAAGTGAGAGAAGAAGAAATCTATATGTGTTTCCTGCAGCATAATCCAAAACAGTGCCTATAGGAGGTCAAGCTAAATCCTGCACCTTGTGAGTGTGTAATTGTCATGCCATCAGAAAAAGCATCTGATTTTTCAGAGGGACGCAGCAAGCTTGAATGATGTTTAATACACTAACCTCCTCATGGGCTGTTTTAAAATACAGCAGAACCCAAATGCTGTGTGGTTTTTCTGGGGCTTTTTTTTTTTTTTTAAATAAATGTCAGTGTTTCAAAACAGAACCATGTCCTATAATTAAATCTATCACAACATTTATTTTAGAGACCTCAAATTTGTAGAATTGATTTAATGGCTTATTTTGTGCTCATCACCCCCCTCTTGTGGCATAGTTCACCAAGGAAAAGGGTTGCTCTTTACAATTACATTGAGATAAGCCTGAATATTACCTGCTTCCAACATCAGAACGTTTCTAAGTATGTTTACATTACAGTATTATGAATTGTTAAGGATACAATTTGATGTCCCAGAAAAAATAGTGCAATTTTACACTCAAATAGCACAGAAATGTTATCATCTTCTTAGACTTTATCCACCTTAACTCTCACCCATTAAGTGACTGTGTAGGTTGTGTTGTTAAATGGACGTGTGAAAGTTAAATATTATTTTTAAAAAAATCTTTTGAAAGCAGGAGATTTATTCCTTTTTTTATTTGCATGAATGTTGTCATATTAATAACATTTTGTCTCTAGGAAAAGAAAAAAAACCATACTAAATATCAGTTCATTGTAAATGTTACTGTAACAGAAAGCTGTATTGAACAACATAGTGCCTCATTGCTTAAAGGAGTTTGCAATAGTTATAGATTTCTCCCTGGGGGCAAAACATATTTTCAAAAACCTATTTCTTCAGTTTGTTCCCCTCACTTACTTGACATTCTTTTATACAGACTGAGTTATATTGTTTGCTGTCAGTCTAATATGTTGTTGGACCACTCAGATGACTTTCTGAAAAATAAAAGATTAAGGGAGGGGGGGAGGTGGGAAACCACTATGAAAAAACAACCAACCAAAACAAACCTCCAAGACCAGAATTTGTAAGTACAATCATGAAACTGAGCCAGATGGGGATTCAGACTAAAACTATGTATGAGGTGAGCTTTTCAGAGACGGGTGCATGTACACATGTGAAAAGAGACAGTTGTGCACCAATACTTTTTCTTTCCTCTATATGCAGGCTGGCAGCCACTTGTTTAGGGGGATAGGACAAGAGGAAATATCCTCAAATTGTGCCAGAGGACGTTTAGATTGGGTATTAGGGAAATTTCTTCACCCAAAGGGTTGTCCAACCCTGGCACAGGCTGCCCAGGGCACTGGTGAAGTCACCATCCCTGGACGGATTTAAAAGAAATGTCAATGTGGCACTTGAAAACATGGTTTGGTGGTGGGCTTGGCAGAGCTGGGTTAATGGTTGGACTCAATCTCAGAGCTCTTTTCCAACCTAACTGATTTTAATAATCTATGACTTACAGAGAAGTGGTGGCAAAGCAGTTAAGGTTCTGATACCTTCAACTGGATCTTCTTTCTGGACTCTGACTGACAATGGATTCTAGTTGTTCCAATGTGAGTAGTCACCAGTCAGCACACTGGGAGCAAAACAAGGCCTGTAACAAAGAACTCTGCATCCCTTTTTCAGGCACCATATCCTACAGACAGTGAGGTTTGCACCTACCAGAACGGGAAGGGATTTCTAAACCTGTTTTAAACTGTCCAATGTGTCAAAGACATTCATATAGAAGTGAGTTGTCTACTTATCTCCTTTGGGAGGAATTGCAGAAGTTTGCTGGGTGATCTTATTCTCAAAGCACACTGGAAGTCCACAGAGACTGCTCAATAAATCTCTGGTGGATGAGCTTAACCTTGGAATTACAACACATTTATATGTGCATTAACAGTATCTCCACTAACTCATTGGGAGCTAAGAATGTCTCTCAAGAAGATCACTATCTTTACCTCCTAATCTAGCTCTGAATCCTACCCTAATATACCTTAAACATGTCAGATTATTGATCAGTTTAAGTTTCTAATAGCTATGGACATGCATTGCATTCAAGCAGATTTAGAAAGGGCAGGGTCCCAGTTCTTTTGAAAAGAAAGTTCAAAGGGCAAACAAATATTTTCTGCAAAATCAGATTTTGAAAAAGTCTTTAAAGAAATCAGTATTTCACATTAAACCATTTAAGATTCAGGGATTTATACTGGAACACAAACATTCCTGATAATGCCTTTAGCATCCTTTTAGCAATTTTCAACTTTTTCACTTGAGAGTTGTTGCCTGACACTGCTTGTTCATCTGCTTAGGTCATCTGTTCCTCACCATGGAAACTGGGAAATTATTGTACATCAGTGATCTGAAGTATAAATATATGTATTGTCCTCGCTGCAGTCTCTAGAGTGAGGAAATGAGGGTTGTCTTACAACATGAAAACTGCAAGGTCTGTAGCCAACTTCATTTCTGTGTGAGTGGAAGTGTCTCAATCATAGTTCGTAATTGTTCAAAACGCCATTTGTGTCTGTTTTCTCATAGTCTCCCTCTTGCTGCTAGTTTCATATTTTCCAAAAGACATTAGGCTGAGCCAGAGGGAGACTTTTTCTTGAGATATTAGCCTGCTTTGTCGGGAGATCAAAAGCCTCAGATCTTGATCTACTTGGTTTTGATCTGTATTAGCACAGTGGATGGCATGTTGGTCGCAGGGTCTGTGATTTTGCTCCTACAGGCAATAAGATAAGTCCTCTCAGAGATTACAGCATCTGTGTTTTCTTGGCCAGGTCAGCCCATGGTGGGACATAGAAAGTGTCTGCAGTTGCTTGGTTAGGAAGAACCAAGGAAATTGAAATAAATTGCTCTCTTGAAGTTCCTCAAGTGGCTTGATGCCCAATTTTATTTGTCATGATGCTATAGTTCAGGGACTGGAGGAGCTTCAAAGGCTGCAGAGAATTGAGTTAATTTTATGGACCTTGTTTTTGATTTAGAGAGCCAATACAAATATCATTGTAACTTCTTTATGCTTACTATAAGCTCTTTTAAAAAATGCATGAAAGCAGAGCTCCATTCTGCCATAACGAGGCACAACACACTCTGGCTATATAAAAATGATACATTGAAATGCTTTCTTCAGAAAATAGCTTCTGAAAAATGTAGACTTTAAGACTTGGTATCATGTACTGCTCGTAAAAGTTCCAATTAAATGTTAAATTACAAATATATATATTTTTGTTATTTGAAGCAAACAGACCTTTCAAACTTTGTTTTTACTTTGAGATTTTCTCTCTGCTGGGATAAGACTGTTTTATTACAGCTTATTTTACAATCAGCTTTTTATGAGATCTGCCACTGCTTGTAAACCCCAGGGGTTCAAATACAAGTGGACAAATCTCTTCAAGGTTTGCTTGAAACCTGTTAAAAGCTCACCATTATTTTCCTCTTAGACTCAGGTCAGAACTAATTTTCTGAAGACCTTTTAAACCTCTGCCACTGTAGCACCCCAGGTAAGAAGTGAAGTGGAACTGGAGAAATATGATAATTTGAGCCAAAGGAGACAAGCTACAAAAACAATTCCTTGAGAAAGGGAAGAATAAAGAAGTCACTCTTCAAAATGTCTTTTTGGTAACATTTCAGTAACATTTCTGTTTCTTTAACAGTATCTTGCAGTACTTTCAATATTTTTTTTTTATGTCTTATTTTTAAAATTTATTTCATGCTGCAGGCAGAGCAGAAGGTGGCAAGAATATTTTGATTGCTTTTGGCCTAAATGCATTTGACAGGTTGATGCTGCAGATAATCACTACACTTCTCTTTTCTTGCTCTGGGAATAGAATTGATAAGGGGACAAGGCTTGGTTCCTTTCCCTGCAGAGTCCCAGGTAACAGAGTCCCCACATAATAGAGTCCCCACGTTCCTGTCATGCCTCCCAAATAGCACGGTAAAGATCAGGTGAACCAGTTCTCAACCCCGAGTTCAATACCAGGGCCAGCGGCGCATGGGCATTGTGAAATTGTTGTAAATCAGGGCATGTCAGGCTGAATCATGTCCTTAGGATGCTGCTGCCCTCCAAAGACACAAACTGGTACTGCTGTACTGCTGTGTGCTCAGGAATCTGCTGCCAGTAGTTTTGGAATGAAATACATAGGCAAATATGTCATCATTCCTCAAGTTCCACTTTTTCTGCTAAGGCTCTAAAATAAG
>JAWWEU010000091.1:68566950-68578230 GCA_035583155.1 Acropternis orthonyx
CCAAATGCAGCCAAAAGGAGATGTGACCAGTGGTAACATTAACAGAGTAAAATGTGAGTGTGTAAAAATAAAATACCATGAAATACAGAAGCAGACTTTGTGGACTTCACACTCTAACTCAGGGAAGCTTGTTTTGTTCTTTCAAAATGCTGACTAGCACAGGCACCTTCAGTGTCACCAATGCTAAGATATCTTCATACGGTCATAAAAAGGAAACAAAGCCAGAACTGCTCAGCCAGCAGAGATGGAAGCCAAGAATAAATTTCATACATGTTTTTACATTCTCCATCTCTTTCCTGGAATCACATATATATAAGGTGAGACAGAGTAGATGCAAAATAGTGACCCAGACCAAAGTAGGAAAGGAGCTGAGCAGCATGCAAGAATGGATATTACAGCGCAGTCAGATCAAGGACTGTACTGTCTGATACTGATGAGAACCCACCCATATGCTTGACAGTCCTGTCCTGGTGTTTTTCGAACTGGCTGCAAATTGCATCAGTGACAGCAGACCAGTGTGCTGGGAGGAAGCTCTCAACAGAAGCCTAAGAAGCAAATCAAGTATCAGGAGAAGCTCACACAGCAGCTGCAGGCTGCTATTTGTTCCTGAGAAGAAGCCCATTCCTTTAATCACAGATATCTACTCTGAGTATCCTCTGAAGGGGTGTCCATTTTTTTTATTGTAGCATGCTATGTACATACAGCACCAGTGAAAGGTAAAGCAATTTGAGTCCCCTTGGGAGGCATATATATATATATACTGATTCAATAATTGTTTGATAACTCATTTCCTATCTTTTCTTTCACAAACTGAGACACAAAATGCACCAAAGAAAAAGATTTGCTAAGTTAGATTGAAGAACTGCAAGTGAAGTAAGATTTTTACACCTGCATGCATACAAAAACAACAAAAAACCCACTTAATTTTGTTTTGTGTAATAACACAGGTAACATAATTCAAAAAGTCTGAAAGTCACAGTTATGTTTCTAGCCATTATTTTCCTGAAAACATCTAAGGCACTAGCACCAAATGTGGCTTTTAAAAATAATTAAATCAAAATTTTAAGCTTATTTAAGGTAATGGTGCAACATGAATCAGTCTTTAAGCATATAAGTAGGAGTCTAAGAGCCTTCTTATCTTTGGTTACCATGCCAACGACATCTAGCTATCAGATTACGTCATTTGCTTTGTTTTATAAGCAGGAATGAGTCCCCCATCTGCAATCAGTGCTGTGAGAATTCAATCAGCAGACAGCATTGTGTTTTTTAAGAAAGCCCTGCTGGCAGAAATAATGGTGCCTTGTGGCACATCCCAGCTTTCCATAAAAAGTGCTATAGAAAGCTTGATAACTTGGACGAGTCTCAAAATCAGCAAGCCACCTCCTGAAGACAAGGTTGCTCAGAAAAACAAGGGTATCTTTAACATTGTCATGACTCCTGATCGCATCCCTAAATTTTTCATCCCTTCTCTGGACATAGAGCATCTTTCCTTTCAGCAGGAGCCAGAGGAAGACACAATAGAGAATTCTCCTGAGAGAGAGGTCTCTGATGAAATTGTTCAAAAGCGCAGAACAACTAGAAGCAAGTCTGAATCCTACATCAGGAAAGAAGCGATGTGTAAAGGAGAGAGTCTGGACAGAAGAGGAACCCTGTGTTTCACAGACCCAGTAACTTTCCCTGAAGACCTGGAGAGAGCTGCACATCACTGCGACCCAGCAACAAGAGCTGCTTTCTCTTTGCCGCACCTTTCCAAAATCACTACCCCCTACGGATTTCTCACACTGGGTGAAAGTCCAAATACCAGGAGAAAAGAGTCTCTCTTTTTTCAGCATGACTCTGAAGAGCTTAGAATCCTCTTGTCCCAAAGGAAGAAGACCCCATCTCTTGTGAGGAGCTCATCCAGCCCTTTCAGTGAAATCCAAGAAACCATGGAGTGCATAAAACCTTCAGACATCCCTTTTAAGACCAGGCAGTCTGTTTCTTGGGAGTCGGTCTGCAACAGTCAGCTTTCTCCTCTGTGCTACAAGTCAGACTCTGAAACACACCCTGTGAAATGCGAGAAGAAGAGGTTTCAGGTGACATTGAAGAGACACCTGGCCAGCATCAAGCCGATGAGATCTGGCAGTGGGATGAACTGGCTCTGCTAACCCACACTGAGCTGTACTGGCTCTTAAGTCCTGTGAAAATTTAAAAGAAGCGAGTGTTCAGCACACTCTCAGCATTGCAATCTCCTGGTAAAGGACACTGGACAGACAAGCAACCAGACAGAACTTCCTCACACTTGAGAGGTTGAATTAATCTCCTGTTTCCTAAAGTCACACTTAGCAACTTTGAATCCTTTACAATGCAACCAAGGACATGACTAACTGAAATAGGCCATTTTCTGAAGGGAATGCTGTCTCTTCTGATCATAATTGTGTAATCTCTGAGAAGGAAGGAAAAGATTATATCAAAAGCAAACTACCAAGAAAGAAAAGGTCTTCTTTTAGCATAGCAATGTTGGTGTCAGACTGATAAAAAAACTGAAAAGAAGAAGCATGCTAGCTAGTCAGGTAAAAAATGTGGGCTTTTTATTATTTCTAGTATTAGAGTGCAAGTGAAAACTAATTAAGAGTTAATTTGTCCCAGGGTAGTTGCAGCAGGTAGTTGCACACAGCTGTTCATAACTCCCAGCAGGAATGTGCTGGCTGAGAGAGAGGGGAAGCCAAGTGCCTATTTGCTCATGACAGTCAATAGCAAGCCATTTTCTGTATTTAACGAATCTGCTTATTTTATCAGTGCTGTAGTTAGCCTTTCAGCATGCTTGGAATTAGATGGAACACAATGTGGTTTGTTTACCTCCTTAGCAGTGTCAAAGTATAATACCATTCTATTTATATCCTGTTATTGTTCCAGTTATAACTAAACTGAATAAAATCTCTTTTTCTTTGTTAGTCTTATTGTCATTGCTGTTACCTTTCTCTTACTTTTTCTCTTTTTCTTCCCACAATTTTGTTATCACCTTAAATTAAACTAAGAATATTCAGTGTCCTCAAAACACGTTTCAATCCTGTTTGTTAAACTCGAAAAGCCACCAGTAACAGCTAGAAATGTCTAATGATGTCTAAACACCAAGCTGAAAAGTTTTCTTGTGTGAAAATATCACCATTTAAAAACTGCTCATCCCCAGCTATGCAAAATTTACTTGCCACTGAATTACAAAGAAAGACAACTTAAAGTACCTGTGAGACTGTTCTGGGGTAAAGATCTGTCCCAAGAAACAGAGTTATCAAAGAAGACATCTGGTAAAATCCATTATAGCTTATAGGTTTATTACTTTAGTTAATTAGTTTATTTAATCTATTTTTATGTCTAGAATATGGGTAAAGTCATCAATGCCTGTAGTAAAAAAACAACCAAAACCCAACTTTAGCTGACAGTACTATAACATTTGAAATATAAAATATCCAATACACTATTTTGTATTGAATTCATTTGTGTTGCATAATCTGTAGTAGACAATTAAAATAGTATCAGGGATCTAAGGAAATCAGGGAATCATGGGAACATGGAAAAAGAGCTGCTGTCTAAAGAGATGAGATTGTGCCTTTTTTACAGACAAGGAATAAATTCTGTTCAACAAATACAGCTCAAGCAGCCCATGAAACTCATGTTCCAGATAATCAGAAACGAGCTGGCAGTGCTCCCCTGGCTGTGCAGCAGCACAGAGGCCATGGTGTGTGAAATGAAATATGTGTGTGAAATTGAGTAAACTGTGACAGCAGTACAGGTATCGAGGCTTGGGACAGCCATCCTGACTCCCTTTATAACCTAGAATATGATTCATCTCATCTCCTACAGATGACATCTAAAACTCAGCAGGTGTTTACTCAATAGGCTTTGTCCAGAAGAATACCAGTTAAAAATCACCACATCCTTGCAGGAGGCCAAAGGCAATGCTTGGGGTCAAATCCTGAGTTCTCATCTTGAGGTTTAGTAATAAAGGTAATTACTCTGCTCTCAACATAAAAACAAATATGAGACTTTTTGTTTTGTTTTTGTTTTTCTGTAAACCTCTTTTTAAAATTAAGAAAAATTGTAATTGGTAGGAATACACTGGGCTGGGGAGAATGCAAAAGAGCTTTTAAAGATGTGTTTGCCATTTTAGCTTGTCATTCATCAGATTCGTATTAAAGGTGACCATGACCAAAAATTTAATCGGTTAATGGCTTTGCAAAAGATCTGGAGTACAAATGAGTGGCACTGTGCACACCATAATCCACACTAAGTAACACGTATGCAGGCCTACACAAACCTTGTTCACATTATCAGACACATCAGCTACCCTTACAATATTTTTCATGGAGAAAATATTTACCACAGCATGTTAGAAGCTGTGTCTTTTCAAGCAGCTGTACTGTACTTAGCTTGCCTTAGATACAACCAAAATCTGAAGACCCTATCCAGAATTCTGATGCATCTTTCAGTTGCACCAGCTGGCTGCAAACCAGAGCTTCTGTCTGGGATTCTCTCATCCTACAACTTAGAAGCATAGAATCATTAAGCTGGAATAGACCTCTAAGATCATTGAACCAAGCCATTAACCTAACACTGGCAGGTCCAACACTAAACCATGTCCCTGTGTGCCCCACCTACATGTTTTTCAAACTCTTTTATGGATGATGATTCAACCAGTTCTCTAGGTAGTATATTCCAATGCCTACCCACGCTTTCAGTGAAGAAACTTTCCCTTATATCCAAACTAAACATCTTCTGGTGCAAATTGAGGTATTTTCCTCTTGTCCTGATGCTTCTTCCCTGGGAGCAGAACTTGACCCACCCACCCCACTGCAGGTCCCCCCTCCTGTCAGGAAGTTGCAGAGAGTGAGAAGGTCCCCTCCGAGCCTCTTTTTCTCCATGATGAGTCCCCCCAGCTCCCTCATCTCCTCCTCATATGACTTGTGCTCTAGACCCTTCTTCAGCTTCATTCCCTTTCTCTGGACACACTCCAACACCTCAATGTATTTCTTGGCATGAAGGGCCCCTTTGTTTTGGTCATTTTTCACCACACATCCTACAAATACACAGAGGAGAAACAAGGTGGAGTATACAAGTTGTTCCAAGGTCTCAGTCACAGTTAAATGGATGTTTGGGGATTGGATACCAAAGTGCTCTGCGGCTGCTGACTGCTGTTCTCCACCTGAACAATGCTGAACAAACAAACCCATTCATCAACTTGGGAGCCGATTTCCTTTACATTTCTAATATTCATTCAGATTAGTCCTCTTTTTCTACTACCCAGTTAAGGAATTCTTCTGATATTGCTTTTTCTGGTCTTATCACAACAGATATGAACGGGTTTGTTAAATCTCAGTTTGATGGCTTTCACAGTTTTTGAGTTCTTCCCTGACAGTGGGATGAAGACAAGGAAATGGATGAGGGTTATGTGGAACTGAGTGTAGAGGGACAGTAGATTCAGTGATTATCATTCATCATTTTAAGAGATTGAAAAAGGTGAACAAATATGGGAACGGATTTTGCAGAGACACTATGTAGTCTTAGGGAGTTCAGCTCATAACTTGTGAGAAGGAATCTGGTGTATGCTCCTCTCTCTATATGATGATGGCTACTGAACTGCTACTCTTTAAGTCACCTGCTTCTCCTGCCTTCCAAGACACCAACAGACCTGACATTAGACATGAAGCTTGTTATTTGTGTTCTCAGTCTGGAAAATGAAAGTATTCTTACTAAGGGATATTTCATACTTGGGTGTCACCCCAAATTTTATTGGTCATGGAAAAAACAGTATTTCAGGATTTATTAATTCCTAATTCTCCATGATAGAAACTTCCTTGTATGAGTGACTGAAATGTTGGAGGCAAAACACGAAAACTAATCACCCAGAAAACATGTTTATTTTAAAAGCAGCCTTGGAACAAGCTTACAGAAAAAAGGCATACATTGGGATATCATGCAGCAATAAGAAATTAGAATCAATGACCTATAAGGTCCCTTTCAATTTACATGCTTGCAGTGAACAGGCAAGTTCTCTAGAGCACTCAGGCAAGGCAAGGTCTTACAGGAGATCACATATATGCCTAAGTATCTTTTCCAAGTCCATTTTATGTAAATACCTATTCATGTCATTAAGACTTGTTCTTCACTCAATTACATGCAAAATTACAGCAATGCTGGAGACCATCACTGCTTCAGCAAGTACTTCATAAGAGTGTTCAAGAGTTGGATTTAACCCAAGGGGAGTCCCTAGCGCAGGATCCCCTCTGGTGTTTGTGCACAGGGAGTCCAGCGGCTGGGTGGAAACGCTCCCCCAATCCCCCCGACTAGGAGGTCCCACGGAATCCCACAAAGAGTCACGCAGGGACCAGAAGAGAGAAGGGCAAGAGAGAGAGTTTACTACACAAAGCTAGGGGTATATATAGATCCTGGGGGGATCCAAATTCCTCCAATAAAGGGCCAAAAGGGATTTAGAATACCACCAATAAAAACGAAGGGTTAACAGCCAATGAAAAGTGCTACTTAAAAACCAATAAGAAGTCTACATAAGGTTTCTACAAGGACAGAGGCTGCATTCTTTTGCAAGCTGATAAGGGTCTTCTCAGGGAATTTTGGGAACAAGAACAGTGACTTTGCAGAAAAAGAACAAAAAATCCATTTTGTAAGACATTTGAGTTAGCTTTTTCATCTTCTTCACAAGTCATTTTCTAACAATACTTTTACCATTCTAAAGACTGTTTGTTTATTGCTACAAGGGAGGGTTTTTGGATTGATTACTCTTTAAAAAAGAGAATTAACAGAATTTTAAGAAAGCTTTGTGTATTTTTGCTTGTTTTTGATTGAGTCTTTTTCTTTCTTTTTTAATTTCCATCTTGGACTAGTTGAAAGAACTGGTTGAAAACTCTGTGGATCTTGACCACTCAGAATTTTGCTTAAAATACCTTGTGCAAATTTTATTTGCCTGAAAGCAGGAATTTCATGGAAGTCTGAGCTAAATCTTAGTTGGATTTATTATTTGTGCCTTTGAGCACTTATGTTACCTTCCCTTCTCATTGTTTCTTATCAATCTCAGTTTAAATTTGACCTGGATTTTTAAATTTCTGACTATATTTCTCTGTCATATTACACTATAGATCACCATGTTTTTCTAAATTGCTGCATAACATTAGTCTCTCCTGTTTAAACTGCAGTCACATTTCATGACAGTTATCTGTATTTTGCTAGTGTTTTCTTCATTCTGCATATAGTTCATTTGTAAATGGCTTTAGGATATTTCCAGCTCCATGGCCTATAAATATAAGTCATAATCATTATGGTGCAATTCCTATTTTATTTTAGAAGCTTTTTTTTTCTTTTTTTGTATTGTGCAACTGAGGTATAACATAGTGATTCCTCAAAGAGATTATACCATTCAGACTTCTCTTTTCCACAGTGATTTTTCTTCTACTTTCTCTCCATGTGTACTGCTGTGGATACCATCTTACACAATGGGTAATGTAATGACCTCTATTCATTTATTGCAAGTTATACAGTGTTGTGAACTCCATGAAATATTTAACACTAATAAACAGGATGATCATTACTTTAATGTATAATGAGAAAATAAATTAAGTAACTGACATTTAAATAAAATATAAATACTTTATGCAGTTTCTATTTACCACATCATGGCAGTAATCCATTTAAAGTCAATGAACAACATAATTGAATGGCTCATGTAATGCAAAGGTCTTTCTTGAGGGTTTTTTCCCTGACTATTCACATGGAAACTTAAAATTTCCTGACCTCTTTTAGGACCCTTGTAAACACAGAAGTATTATTATATTTCCTATGTAATATTTTCATTTCACAAAATATGAGAAACATGGACACTTGGGACATGCCACTAAAAGGTAACGCAGGTTATGGATTATAGGTAAATGGAGTAATGAAGAAGAGGCTGAGACCACCTTTTCACTGTTGTTCTGTGGCTACTCCAGACTTGTGTAGTAACTGGTAATAGAGGAAGGTTTACACAAAAAGAACTCACCATCTTAGAGAAACACTGACATTTTTTCCACAGACAACTAATGCCCACTCACCACATTGTCTAGCAAGGACAAAAATAAAAACAAGCACTTAAATAAAATAAAAGCAAGTTTTCATAATAATAAGCACTTTCTTTTCTAAAAAGTCAAAGAGAAATGTTAACTAGCATGAATATTCATCATGGTCTGTGAAAATTTTGCAAATGACTCAGTGCAGCAAAAGCATTTGCATTCCATGCAGGTTTGTTACTTTGGAATATGTGTTGCATTTAATTCTAAATACCATTTTCACTTTATTAAAAAAAAAGAAAAAATTTCAAATGTCCCATGTAGTACTTTAATAAATATTAAAAGTTGAAACTTCAGAAATACAGGAGTAAACAGTAAAAATGAACCATTCTGAATACACTGTTTTAATCAGCTGCAATGTTCTTTGGCTTTTCAATTATTATAAAATTTAATATTTGAAATCAATAATTATTTATGTCATAGACTTGTTTTTTGCGATGGAGAGGACTCTGTAACTCTGAATATTTTATGGAAAGGGAAAATATCTCTATTTACATAATACAAATACACATAATTTAAAGACCTACAGTAGGACCAAGAATTTCCTGCCTGAAAGGTCTCAAATCCTTGGTCAGTGATTGCATAATCTGAGAAGGGGGGAATATTATAATTTCCCCTGTATGAATCAGAGGTACCAAAGGTTATGATCTTCTGATAATATATTAATATATTAATCAGTCCTGTAAGTTGTACAGGCATTAATGGGGAAAGCACTATTATCTGCTTCTAGATGAGTACAGAATTGTCTTAACAAATCTGCATTAGCGTATTAAACAATATCTGGGAGTATTTATCTATGCACTTATGTGACTTAGAATCCTTTCCCCTATTCACTACTACCTACAAAGGAAATGACCCAAAAGGGAAGTGTACCCAAAAATGAAGCACAGCACACCAAAGCAGCTCTTGGCCAGTGTAGACAAAAGTGGTCATGAGATTTCTTTGCGCTGAAGGCAAACACACATGCAGTCATTGGGTCTCCTCTCCTCGCCTTGCCTAGCCTCGCCTCGCCTCGCCTCCTCTCCCATCTCCTTCACTCCCCTCCCCTGTTCTCCTCATACATGGGAGTGTAAAATGCAGTTAGAGCATTCCAGGTCTTCCCTTCATAATGTCAGGAATGAATGTAGAACATTCCAGGAATCCCCCTGTGAATACTTGATAACAAATGCTCAAAACTTCTGTGATAAGAAATTAATAAAATATGTTTTATTAAGACATTTTTTTGCTTTCTTTATCTTCAATTTTAACCAAAGGTTTGAACTCATAGGCACCTGCTGAACTCAAATATGGGTACTATTTGAACAATTTCTACTTTATTCTGAAGAGATGATCCAAACTCTTATAAGAGATGATCTAAAATCTCATAAGAGATGGGAAGAAGGTGTAGTGTTAACTACTGATATGTTTTGCCATGCTCATGGTGAAACATGCAATCCTGACCCAGTAATTTTTATTTTCACTTCGTTGTTGTGCACTAAAGGTTCTGGCTGAAGGAAAGAATTAAAGTGCAGACATGTACCGTAAATGTCAAGGTTTAGCTGATAAATCACAAAAGGGATCACTGCTGCATTTTATAATCAAGATAGATTTAGCACAAAACCAAAGGAAACTTCGCACTTTACATAAGCTCTAAGTTTCCACCTGCTTTTTCTCTTTCCCTCACAAGTGGATACAAAGAAAATGTAAGAAAACCTTACAGCTTGCACTGCTCAGCTGAGTGCTTCAAGTTGTGTGAGCTGATTGTGACCACCAGTTTGAAGACTGAAGATACTCTGAGTCATACATTATTAAGCATTAATAAACTGACAAAGGAAATGTTAAAAGCTTTTGCAATAGTTACAACAGACAGTGTGGTTAAACATTACCAGTGGTAAGACAAAATTATTCTTCTATTCTAGCTTGCTCTTGGCAGTATAGTTACCTTTATTTTACCTATTTCAAGTGTAGTAAAAAGTAGATCCGTTAAACCAGAACAGAACAATGTCAAATTGTTAGACATGTGCTGTCAGTTACAAGTGGAATCCCATTTTTCCATTTGGTTGCATGTGTATAAATATGACATTTGTATCTTCTGAGGTCTGCACAGCATGTATCACTATGCCAGGCAGAGACATTTTTGCTGAAGGGGATGTTCAAAGTGGTCACTGTGTCAGGGTCATCAGGCACTGAACATGTCACTGTAATGCATCCTCCCATTTCAGCTATTCAAACGATAGAGGTCCACCTAAATGTGTGGAAATCCTGTGATAACAAAATCTAAGCTAGTGTAAACCACCAGAGATTTTCACCAAGGGAGACTGAGTCACCAGGAGCTGAAAATCTAACCTAGAATGTCAATGAGAAGATACCTAGGTCTCCCTGAACATGTTTCAGTGCACCAAAAATGACTGGAAATGACCTGCAAAGACAAGACTCGTTTTGTATTACCTGAAACATTTGTAATGTAAGTATATCCACCTAAGATTTTCCTTATGAAAAAAGGAGATAAATGGCAATTTTTGGAGCATCTCATCTGATTTATCCTGAATATTTTCTTTAAAATTACATGAAGACTGTACTATAAATATTTGTATTAATAACAAATAATTAAATGAGCAACTTAAAGGAATACCTTCATTTCAGCTATTAGAATTCTACAGTACAGAGTCATGACTTGCATGTCAATGCTTGTGTTAATTTAAAGCAATTAAAGACAGTTATAATAGACAACCACATACACCCATATGATCAAGAACTTATTGGTGAAAACTACATGATTTCTATTCTTAAATTTCTGAGGTTTGCCAGTGCAGCATGAGATCATCAAAGATATCCCAGCATTTCCTATACACAGTGGACTTCTCTACTTCAAATTTATGCTGTACAGACTTAAATTAGTCTTTGGTATGATGATGTCCTCCAGCGGAGGACTTGCATGAGTGAAATGATGTTCAGTGGTGGCCACTTCAATTATTTTATCTTACATATGTGAAGTACAAATTAGAAGTTGAAAATTGGAAAGCTCTTACCTTCACCAGACACCCAAATACATGTTGATGTAAAAGTAGTTGTGTGGAGTACAAATCCCTGTAGTAACAGACAAACAAGTTAAAGCTGCTTGCTATAACATCTAATTAAGAAAAACAATCCGAATCCACACATGGCCCCCTGAAACACTGTCACCCAAAAATTAAACCCCACCACCCCCCCG
>JAWWEU010000091.1:68624891-68640928 GCA_035583155.1 Acropternis orthonyx
GCAGCCCAAAAAAAAAAAAAAAAAAAAGTATTTTACTTCCCTAAGAGCAAAACTGCTGTGGATATCTCAGTACAGGAGCAGTGAGGGCTAATCTTTCTGAGCTGCAGGAGTGAGGTGCTCTCAGCACGGCTGAAGGGAGAAGAAAGAGAGCACATTGGGAGCTGCTCTTTGATTTATAGACGAGCTGATGTCAGATGGGATGAAATATACCTCATTGGTCACTGAAGTCAGCTGATACTTGTCCATAACCACATGACCCATGAAATTGGGGCCTATCTAAAACTAAAACCTTAATCTGAGTTTTTTGAGGTTCATCAAACCCATCACACTTCCTTATAGTTTCTAGTTTATAAGGTTAGAATCTACGAGATGGTATGGCCAGTGTTGCATACAACCATAGAATTAATGAGTAACTTGGGTTCGAAGGGACCTTGAACACCACCTAATTCCAACCTCTCTGCCATGGGAGGACACCTTACACTAGACCAGGCTGCTCAATCATTACACACTACCTGGACCTGATCAAGTATGGTCCAATTAGTGCTAATAGCACCATAACCAGGAACAGCTAATGAGCAAGTTCTGACGGAAATTAGACAGGTCCTATGAGAAAAATATTTGGGCTGATCAACTGAGGACAGTCAAAGAATGTTGCTCATCTGAGGATCCTCTCTTTCATCTTACCAATTAAAGAAGATAAAAGGTTTTTCCTTTTCTCTCATTCTCTTGTTTTTCCCTAATTTTTAGTTCTCCTCAGCCCTATGGTCATTTTGAAATCAAGGTGCACTATCAGCTGTGGACCCCACAAACTTGTCTCAATTTTCTCTGTGCAATATGACACATTTATTAGAGATAACCTGTCAAAACATGTGGAAACACTTTGATTGGCAGCAAGGGGAGAGTACTGGCAATAAAGCTTCAGCACTGTGGCAACAGGTAGTTAATTATGAATACAACACTGAATAAAATGGAAAAGCCATTTTATTTTGAAATTTCACACTTTTTGGTCTCAATTCCTCGTGACCACATACTCCAAGAACCTAGATGATGCTGGTGATGTGATGAGAATTCTTGCAATCACATAGAAAACAAAGGGCATAGCCTATTTTTTCACATCTCCAGGGTTCTTCTTCAGCTGGCATCCACCTGCCTTTTTTGGATGAGCATTTGATATCCTTAAGAAGCTGAGAAAGAACATGATGTTTTATCTCTCCATCCATCACACTTCAGCAGGTCCTTAGGTTTATCCCATTGTACTTTCTCTCTGTCTGCCTGCCTTATGGTTCTGTTGTTTCTCTTCCCACTAGCACTTCTTAAAGGCTTGAGTCATATTTTAGACTGTCTCCTGTTTCAGTCTGTGTGCAGGTAGTCACTTGCTATTGGGCGGTCCTTTTTGTCCCTACATACTTTCCAGTAAATTAACAGTGTAAAAAGCAATTTGAGAACTTCAGCCTTTGCAGAAGTCTCTCAGTAAGGGATACAAGAGAAAATGCAGTGAAAGAAGCAAAGGCATGAGTTTATTGTGTTTGGGTGAGACAGTGTGATTCAAATAATCAAAAAATTCACATAAAGAATTAATAAAATTCTAATGAACAAAGGTATGGGTCTCATAAGGCTAGCCAGACATGGTAGTAGAACTGCAGAGAAATAACACAGCCAGACATACACAGACCACATTAAATGTAAGGATAGGGGAAGTTCTTGTGTCATCAGCTGATTTGTTAGAGAAAATTCAGAAGAAGGCAGGTCATGAGCAGCAAAAAAAAAAAAAAAAAAATTTAATATAACATTAGCCAACCTACTGATTAAGAAAACGTGTATTTTTAAAGCATTTACCTAAAAAGAGTTTTTCTAATTCTGAAGTTTTCATGTCACGTTATTTCATATATTCTTCCTATACATCATTCACTCCTTTCATTTTCTTTCCTTTTCCTGTGGATAATAAACAACTCATTCTCACTTTTGGCCTTTAGTTTTCCTGCACATTTTCTCCTTGATATTCCCTTGAATCTATCAGATCATACAAGAACTCTCCATACCCCTTCTCTCTCTTGGTCTCAAAACATTTTAATCTCCAAAGGTGAATAGTGTCTCACTGATTACAATAAAGAATAAGAATTTAAACTAATATTTTATACAAAATTCTGACGATATAAAATATTTAAAGTACCAAGTCCATTAAAGCTAAACATTATTTTAAGGTCAAAAGGCAAGTACAGTTTTTCCATATTAACTATCTTCATCAATCTGCAAAGTACTTGCCTTTGATGTGTTAATATTAATAGCCTGTTATTATCATCTAGGTTAAAACAGGGAGTATAGAATATGTACCTTCATAATTGCCATTAGTCCTGATGAGGCTGATTCTTGTACATCTTCAAATACAAATCCTCCAGTCTGTAAAAATAAGTCATGTGAATGATCATTTGCAAGAATTAATGAACTGCATAGCTCCTTTGTTTAAGGGACTGTGGAGTTAAAACTATAGACAATGTTAAAAAAAAATCTTGTTACATTTCTATTATTAATTTCAGGTTTCGAATTTTGGTGGCCAATTGTTTACTGGAATAAGAACTATCTTGCAAAAGTTAGATCAGGAATATAACCCTTAAATTATTTGCCTTTATTTATTTCTTTATGACCATAACAACTGCTGTTACCTTCATGCATTTTAAAACAGTAAGGTTTATTATCTAGTTTTATTTTCTGTGTTGTTGTATTTCACTTTCTGCATAATTGACCTACTTTGTGGAGGTCAAGTTTCTAATGATGCAGAGAGTTACATCTGACATTAAGATTATGAAAATACTACACTCAGACTTGGGGGAAAAATGAAAAGGATAAAAGCAAAACCTTAGGTTTTTAAATATCCTGTTAAAGGCCTAAAGTAATAGAATATCATAGCTTTCACTTATTTCTCACAAGGACAAAAATGTAAGTATTATTTTTGCTAGAAATAAAAAAGCGGAACGAAGAAAGATTTTACTGTCAGCTGCTGTCCTTGGGTCTAGCCAGTGACCTTGTTCCAACTGGATGTGAATACAACAAAATTTGCAAGTCTTTCTCCTGTGCTACTACTAAATGATGAGTGGTAATTATGAGAAGCATCTGGGAATTACCTAGTATTAAAAAAATAGATTAGCAGACATGATCAGAATCTTAATACATTCATTTCCTATCTATTTTTCTTTATATGTCTTGGAATATTAAGAAGGAAAATAGTAAGTGAATGGGGAGGTATTTTATATTGATTTTGTTCATTATGGATTTTATTAACACCCCCCTCTTTAACCTATATTGTGTTTATGCAGGAAAGGAAAACTAAGTTGAACAAATTGGATAGGAGGTCTAACAAAATGGCTAAACTTTAAGTAGGGGCATATTTTTTTAACAGCTGGGGTAACAACTGAGGCATCAGATAAAATGTAAAAGAATTGTTCTTTGGGTTTGGATCCAGAGTGCACTGCCAGGGTAAATAGCATTTAGATATGGGTAAAACCAGAAAGAGAAAGATAAAACAGCAAGGTAAATGAGTGCTCTGGATGATATTTGAGTATGTAGGAAAGGACAGATCTGATACTACTAATGCTTGCACAAAGGACATTAACTCTCTAACGAAGAAAAGGAGAGAGGTTCAGTGGGTCATCTGGAGAGGGTCCATATAGAGCATGGGAAACACCTTCTAAGTGGGCAGGGGAGTCTGAATGGTCATAATGTGCTTGTCTCCCTGAACAGGGAAAAAGCTCTCCTACTACCTAATGATGGGATATCTCCCTCTGATATGCTTTCTTGCAAATAATGGAACAAGAGAAATGCAGTCTGAGTAACTATTATTCAAGTTTCTCTTCAGCAAAGTGTGAGGAAGAGTATTAGAAAAAGGTTCTTCCCCCAGAGGGTGGTTGGTCACTGAACAGCCTTCCCAGGGCAGTGGGCACGGCACCAAGGCTGACAGTTCAAGGAGTGTTAGAACAACACTCTCAGGGGCAGGATGGGATTGTTGGGGTGTCTGTGCAGGAGGGCCAGGAGTTGAACTTAAAGATCCTTGTGGGTCCCTCCCAAAGATATTCTGTGTGTGATTCTATGATTTTAGGAAAATTTGTTCATCAAAAGTGTTGCATAACATTGGAACAGGCTCCCCAAGTGGTAGAATCACTGTGCCTGACAATGTTCAAAGGGCACGTGGAATGTGGCACTCGGGGATAAGGTTGAGTGGTGAACTCAGTGGTGCTGGGTTAATGGTTGGACTTGATGATCTTAAAGGGCTTTTGCAATCTTAACAATTTTAAGATTCAGTGATTCTGGGCATAAGCCATGTATTAAAACTTCAGGACTGGTGACCTGGCTGAGCATTGTTTCTTTGTTGTTGGTGTTTTCTCAAAGGGAACACTAAAGAATCAATATAGTGGGGAGGAAGGGGCAATAGTCGTGCTTATTGCATTCCATTTAATATATAAATAAAATTCATACCTATAATAAAATCTAAAGTCCAGATTTTCTAAGAAGCAGGAATTAGAATATCTACTTTGCTGTTTTTCACTAATCATTAACTCTCTGATGAGGAAGAAAAGACATTTCTACATAAAAATGTAAATACAATAAATACACTTTAGGAAGACAACAATAGACTCTTGTTTCCAAGAGAAGGAGTTTCTTTCTATAATTTTTTAAAAATAGAACATTGGTAAAGGAAGATTTAAGAAGTCAATACTTCATGTAGTCACAAGAAAACTTCAAATCAGAAGCTTAACAGTAGGATTGATTTCATATTTTATTCTAGAACAAAACAAGACTTTGGATAAAACTTAATTAAAAGTCTTTATAAAATGTGTCCTAAGATTCCTTGGACTTTTTTTTTTTTTAACCAAATTTTAATCTTCATGACTGAATAAGCAATAATGTCATTTAAAGTGTTCAAGGAAGGTAGAATTGGACGAACACTGTGATTATGAAGGAAATATATGCTAGGGGAATTTTTGAGTTCTCCTTGAATTGCTTCATCACATCATTCAGGGTTTTCTTCCTCTATTTTTTGCATGTCTTTGGCTATAATATACACAGTTTTGTTAACTCTTATGTACTTCAAATTCTGCTGCTCGATCACAGTGAGAAAACCTATTAACAGACTTCTTGCTAACAGAGCTGAGCTGTATTTGTAGGGATAATCAATGAACATACCCCCTGCTAGAAAAGCTTCTCATTTAACTTTCAAATAGGTGGCAGGCAATTTGACAGATTCATTTACTACGAATCTAGAAACGATTTCTCATGTTGTCCAAGATTTACACGATATTCCGAGAATGTATTTTCAGAAAAGCTTTTTTTAATGCTAAATCTTCAAGCCTTTGTAACATCTTGTTGAATTGCATCTTTGTTATTAAGAGTAGATCAGTCATGTAAATTGCCTTAAATTTGAATACACTTTAGGAACATGTTGAAGCACTTAATGCACTACGGCTATTCTACTAAAGCACTAGATCTATGCAGCTGATTAGGTAGACCACAGTAATGGAAAATTTGGACTGTAAAAAGACCCCACAAAGTCTACCCTTTTGTTGAGGCAGCTTCTGTGTGCCAGACACAATCCACCCATTAAAATTTCCAGAATTAATATAAGAATGAGTAGCCAGAAAGCTTCTAAATGAAATCCAGGCAAATTGACTTTGTATAAGTACAAAGGACTTTCTAATATCCTTGACCAGGCATGTGAAAGAGAAAAAAATTTCAGATCCATACATTTCCCTGTTTGCCAAATGTGGGGAACTGCGATGGGTTTGCAGATCCCTTGGCAGAGCAAGAAGAATTTGACCTTGGCGAGACTGTGTGCCTGTGAAGATACATCCCTGAGCTAGAGAACTGTACAACTTGCAAGTGCTGAGAGAACTCAGAAAACTACAAGATACGGGATAACAAGATGGGTGAATTTGTACAGAGACAAAAGGTTATAACTGTGGCCAATGAATGATTGTTTATATGTAATAAGCACCAATAATGTTAATGCACGTACACTTAGAAAAGATATAAAAAGTATCGTGTTAAGAATAAAGGGGAATTCTATGCCTGACTTTCTTGTATATTTTGTCATTTGTCCATCTCAACAATGACAGCCAAACATGTAGCATGCTTCCACATTAACAAGAAAAGTATATAATCTCCTCCCTAATGAAATTTAATAGCCCTTCAAGCTATTTGTATTTAAGCCCAGTATAAAATACCAAATAGATTTTGATCTCTGTTGCTGTGGAAGTCAGCTGGATTGCAGCAATGATACCAAGGCCTGCACCACAGTTCAAGGATGAGAACGGCAATATTTGTTCAGTAGTTCAGTAATGATAATGTTTTCCTGGATCCCAGAAACCTTGAATACACAAAAATTCTTAATAAATCTCAAATGTAACTACACTTTCCTGGCTACTTCCTAGCTTTTGATTTTTCATAAACATTATTGACTAGTGGATCAATCATGACTAAGAAGGTTTCCTATATGTTACTTTCAGAAGTTTTGCAGATTTAAACACTTATTTAATTTCAGATATCAGACCTACAATTAAAAATGAGAAAACAAAAGATGCTTTCATATTTATAAGCTGTAAAATATTTTACTTCTCTCTATGAATTTGAATTATCATCTGCATTTTATCTGGTGGTTTCTGCTTTAGCAATATTAATGCCAGAAAAATTATAAAATATACATTATGAATAAAAAGTTATTTTTGGTATTGCATTTTTGGCACTGTTAAGATTCATGTTTGCAACGCTGAAATGCCTAGTTTTGGACTGCTTAAGTTCTGTAGTCACTGCACACCAGATTACACATGATCTTCTGTGATTTCAGAATAAGAGAGAATTTTGTTTCTGTAGGTCCCCACATAATATTTGATAGTGATTGTATTGTTTATAGGGATGGTGGTGCCACAAGAGTCAGAAATAGTTAATTCACTCAGAGGGTTACAGACAATGAGAAGGGGGTTGTGAAACAGAGTCTTGCCTATCAGTGAAACAGGCCTTATAGCCTCTAAGGAGGGACCCTGAACCTGTGCTTTTATTCCATATTCTGGGATCTTCCTATTGGGATGGTGTTACCAGTTTGATTTAACTAGGTAATTATAAATCTCCATAACTCACTGGAGTGCCTTGTCTGAGTTATTTGTTCAGTGGAGCTATGTTCTCAGAACGTAACATCCATTTGAAAATTTAAGATGTTCGACATTTCTGAACTGTGTAATCTCTTTGTGAGGTCTTTGTAGTCTCCATATGAAAAACTTCTAATACTGATGTTGCACAACTTTGTGAAAGCAGCTGCATGAATAAGTCTCGCCTACAGGAATGACATCTAGAGAGATCAGCAGGTTGCTGGTCTCCCTTTTTATTGTTCCAGAAAGAATTACAACTCCATTATCAAAAATCTTCACAAGGAATGTACTATAATGTCATACATTTAAAAGTAGTGCAGATTTAAAGAAGGGCATCAACAGAAGGACAGTGTAGGACCTGAACACAGCACACATTTCAGGGGATTTTTACTTTGGTATAAGCATATGCAAGTCCAGTGCAAGGGCCTGAATGTCCATGTGCAGCTGAAAAGAATTAGGTCAGTACCTCTTTCTTACAGGTTAAAATACTTCCCATCCAAACCCAAACTCTAATTAATCTACAACTCTAGTGTATCTTCTCAAAGTCTTCACCCTCACAACTATTCTTTCACGACTTTGTATTAACCAACAAGTTAGGGGCACAACCACTTCTTTCTTTTCAACCAGCTCATTTTCCAGACTCTTTCATAATGAGCTTTGTCTTCCCTTCCTACATGTCTGATAAGCCATTCCACTGTGTATAGTCCGTATGGATGAAGTCCCCTAGTACAGGGGCTCTCTGGCTTTCCTTATCCATATGTTTATTTTAAGTGAACCCATATGGAAAGTATGAGCCCTGAACATGTTTTAGTTGCATGTCAGAAGACCATGAATGTACTATGAATTCTTTTGTGATCTTATTACCATGAAAAGAAAATACATGTGCATAACCATGGCCCCTTGTCTGGAAAATCTGTATATGGCCTGAGGAATCTGATGTCATACACCCATCTCACAGGTTATCCACACCAAAAGAGTAAACCCTCACTATTATTAGAATTTTAACAACTCTAAAGTTTTCAAAATCTAAACTTTTAAGAAACAGAAATTCAGGATAACATTGAGTATCTTGAGACTGTGTCAAATTTCAGTGCACACATCTCTGTTTCAGAGTGCAATAAAGTAACTTGAAATTAGTTTATTATATTGCAGGAGGGAGCCATTTTTCAGTGTTTCCACCTGCAATAGGAATAATAGGCAATTAATATTTTATAAAACCCTGTGGAGCATGTAAAGCAGCAATTACTGTATCTATGAATATGGATGACAGAACTTTCAACATAGCTGTATACATGAAAGACTTGATCAAGATATATTAGGATAGGAATGATATGGGATACAATGCCTTTGAAAACCAAATTTCATGGCATTTTTGTAGGAAATATTTATTCAGCTGTATGTATAGGATATGATAATGGAATTTTCATGATCCTGTCATCTGGAAAAGAAAACACTTGGGAATTTTCTATGAAACTCATTATTCAGCTAAGGTTTTTTAAGACAAAATGATCAGAACATATAGACGTATTTGAAAAACATTGATGTGATTATGCTATTATTATTATTATTATCATCATCATCATCGTCTTTGTCATCATCTTCATCATCATAATTATCATTATTATCATTATTGTGGGATTTTTAATGTTCTGCTGACAGGTGGTAATTGTTTCTGTCCAGTATTTTTAATTTCAGTGGCATTCACTAAAATTACTTCAGCATTAAAGGGAAGAAATATAATAAAATTCTTTTCTCAAAAGTCCTCTTAAGTAGGGAACAGATGATGGAAACTCCATTCCAATACATTATATTTGTGCTCATGGGCAGCTCTTACCCAGGTGATGGATCTATTCCCATGAAAACTTTAAACATAGGTAAAATGTAGTCTTGTGCTAAGCACAAACAGTGCATGCCCTGACATAAAACAAACCACGAACAGAAAAACATGCTAGAGTTGTATCCTGAACCGCCTGTGAGATCTCCACCAGCCAGAAATCATCAGCACTCTCAACATGCATTCAATACATTGAGCTGCTCTGACTTTTTCTACCTATGCTATATCTCTCAAACCACTGAAACCAATCACTTGTATTGCTCTTTATCTGCTATTTAGAGCATTCAAGTATAGATCACAGATTTCCCCAAGTGTGAATACAAGCATTTATTTTACTGTCTGGTGTATTCTGTGATATCTTACAAACTTGCCTCTGTGTTGAAACAGGGAAGGGGAAAGGAGCCATGGAAGCACTGGCTACCAGGATTAAAGGATGCTGAGATGGTGTCATGGTTTAAGGCTAGCTGGGAACTAAACACCATGCAGCTGCTCACACTCCCCCCTCTCCCCCACCACCCCAGGGGAAGGAGAAGAATTAAATGTAAAACTTGTTGATTGTTATAAGAACAGTTTAATAATTGAAAACAAAATAAAATATAATCATAATAGTAAATAATAATGATGGTAATAAGAAGCGCAAAAAACCCCAAACAAGTGATGGACAATACAGCTGCTCACCACCTGCTGAAGAAGGCCAAAGCCCATTCCTGAGCCCAGATCAGTTATTCAATTCCAATCTTCGTGGGATTACCCACACGGCATCACTTTTTTTTTTTTTTTTTTACTTTTCCTGTAATTCTTACCTAAACAGGAGGAAGGGATTGTGTTCCTTTCTGGGGACTAGTGCCTAAGGAATTGAAATAACTGCTTCCTTTCACCATTATCTTATTTCTGAAATGCCTCAGTCAGGCTCCAGATAATGCCAGTAAACTCCGGGAATGCCTGAGGCTGATGCATTCCTCCATAATTCTGTTCACAGGTTTTTAAAGCTGTTTACCTTTGATCTAGCTTCTGTTCCCTGTTTCATGGGTCTAATCTTGTGATCTACCCTCCTCTCTCTGGATTCAGGTTTTGTTTTTCAGCTGATGTTTCATTCCCACGCATTCCATGTCTGTATTTAACAATTCTGTACATTAATTCTACCTATTTAGGGAGTTGCTTAGGAGTACTATTGCCCTGTTTTTTAATATATTAATTTTCTCCTTTAATCTTAGGCTGTTATACAACACAATTTGTTTTAGTAATTGCTAAGGTTCCTCTAAACATTTGTTTAAACATTGCAAAATCTACTGTAGGGTGTAGTGGCACAGTGCAGTTCTACACTTGGGCCACAACAACTCCAGGCAACACAACAGGTTTGAGACTCTTCAGCTTCAAGAGAGGTCCCTACTCAAGAGTCAGATCCTGGCAAGTGTAACCTGCTACTGTGCAGGAGACCCTAGCTGTCCACTGTTTATGGAGTAAGATAATTGACTCATAGTCATATTTCCTTACTGACTACAGATATCAGTTTTCTTCCAAACTTGGCTTGAGTAGATCTTGTCCAGCACTGTGGTGAACACATTGTTCAATTCAGTCCTTGGTATTTGTCTCCCCCAAATCCACTTTAAGTGGGTGCAGTTGTTAGGATCAGACACATCCATTATGAACACCAGTGGTGGTTATCACTTGAGCAGAGTTAGGGAAATAAAGGTCAGGCTGGAGGGGTGGGCAGGGAAAGAACACCATTACAGATGGTAGAAAAGGATAGACTTGAGGATGATTTAGTATTTGGTTAATTATTGTACACAAAGCATACTCAGCAGTTCAGAGCATACAAATGGTGACAATTTGATGGAATTTCTTTGGCCACAAGTTTCAAAATTTGCTATAGGTTTTGTATTTTTACCTAAATTTCATAGACATGCTAAAGTCTGCAGCTGTTTTGAGCACTGTTACAGAAGGAGGTTGTCCCAGACCCATAGGAAGTACTTGTCATTTTAGTTTTCCTGTTGTGTTGACTATAGGCTGAATTTGCCTATGCCTGTACTAAACTGAACTAGTCTCTCATATTACCAGGAGAGTCACAAGCACTGTGGTTTCCCTGGTCTCACACCCAAATTAAACTGTGCCGTACCTGAGTGGCATCCTTGGACTTGGGAAATGAAAATAACTGTTGGCTCCCATCATACAGATATATCCACAACCTACATCAGCTGTGACCTACAGAAATGGTCTTGAGCCTAGCTGGTATTCACTGAAGATGTGTCTGTTGTCTCTTCTGAGTGAGTGTGTGAAGACAAAAAATGCCTCCTTCATTTCTAATCGCTTTTGCCTCCTGGATATTTATTCTCAAGACAACACAAACAGCATTTGTTTATTAGTATTTCTATGCCTTGAGGACTTGTCAGCTCATTTAGGGCTATCAGGAAGCAGTCAGAGTAGTGTTCCCAGAAGAAGTAGTGTACCATATATGTAGCCTAGGATTCTACAGCATTTAACCCACTATGCTGTGCTATGGCAGGTATATGAGGGTGGTGAGGTCCTGGCATGGGTTGCCCAGGGAAGCTGTGGCTGCCCCATCCCTGGAAGTGTCCAAGGCCAGGTTGGACGGAGCTTGGAGCAACCTGGGATAGTGGCAGGGAGGTGAGACTGGAACCCAAACCGCTCCAGGATTCTGTGATTCTCTGAGCCCCTCAGCATGACTGAATATAAGGGGCTGCATTATCATTTTAACCAGCAAAGCCATCAAGAAGGAATTAATACTACATTTAATTTACCATATCAAGGTGAAATATGACTTTATTTTAAGGCAAAATTTTCTGGGCCTTTATCTGAAACCACCAAATAAAAGAAAACACTGACATTGGGCTAAGGATTAGAATCGTATGATTGCTAATGAAAAATAAATACATACTGAACTAACAAGCTTGTGCAAATTAAGTTGTAGTTTTTTTTTTTCTTTTCCTCTCCTTCTTAACACAGGGTATAATATTCTATTTCATTAAGTGATTCTATCAGAATATTAAATTTTTCCATTAGCAGGATTAGATTAGGTCTTAATATTAAAGCGTGTACGTCAGTCCAATTAAACAAGATACGTTTCCTAGCCCAGCTACTATTCTGGTATTATTCCAGCTAAATACCTTTTTCTTACATTCAGCAGGGGTTTGAGGAGGGCACAGCTCTGAATATTAGGATCTGTCCTAGGTAACTGTTCGTAATGAGGAGCAACAACTGAGAAGCAAATCTCTGCAGTCAAATAGACTTAAACAAAAATAACATTTTTATTTTTATGGAGCAAATTACATGAAATGTCAAGCATATGGATTTAATGAATATGACTTTATAAAGCCATAAACAAGATTGGGTTTATATTCCTTTTTCCTGTTTCTTCTTTTTTTTTTTTTTTTTAACAACACAGCAGAAACAAATTAAATTTGCTCTGAGATGCACTGTTCATAACTATCATCTGTGCTGTAAACACCTTACGCGTAATCAGAAATTCAATATTGCAGACCACAAAGCCCACTGAGGTGTTAAGCTGAAAGGTAGAAGAAAAGCAGAGTGAGTTGTTTTTTTGAAAACATATGGGTTCTTTTCCCAATTGAAAAGCCTTAAATGAGATGTGGTTTCTGAATGACTGGAAAATGATGCTTAATGTTCAATTAGAAAATTGTCTTATCAGAGTCATGATAACTCTGCAGCCCAGGGGTGGATACTCTATTTTGCATCTTAGCTCAGACACTAGATTTTTATTCTTTATATTACTTTATATTATTTAAGCATACATTATCGTGCATGGCCAAGCAAGAATCCTGTGCTTACAGAGCCCTCAGTAAAATGGCTGTTAGGTCCAAAAGTGTTAGGAAAATGTTGGGACAATGAACTGAAACCTTTAGAGATGAGCTGAACCAAAATTAGTTACAAAGCATGTTGATGCTAGCAGCTGCTAACCTAGCAAAACAGGTGCAAGTTCCTGTCTATTATGCAGGTACATGGATAAAAGTAATGGAGTGCAATAACCAAAGCAAAACCAACCTGGCTGATGCTGCAGACATGAGCTTTCTCCTTCAAAGGAGTTTCATGGTACTTACATGTAACAGATATGTTCTGGTCCAAGTGAAATTTCATGCAGTGTTGTTCTGCAATTTTCATTTCTGAGGATGTTCAGGCCATGAAAGATGGAAAACGACTGTGCTTGTTGTACAGGGCTGTGAACAGGTCAGAAGTTGATTTAATAGAGACTAAAGCATGAAATATGAATGAAATATGAATGAAAAATTGCAGTCAGGTAACTTAATGCCCAGTATTAGAACCCTGAAACATATTATAATGTTTATCATCCAGATAGCGGCTATAGGCCCTTTGTTATTTGTGTATCTGACTGTTACTGCCATACCTGTTACATGCAAGTACTATGAAATGCCTTGAAAGGAGAAAGCTCATGGCTACAGCCCCAACCAATGTGGAAAGGAACAATGAAATGCTTGTTCTCTACTGGGACAGAATCAACAGGGAATTGCACATTCCTAGCCAAAAAAAAAAAAAAAACAAACCAACAAACAAAAAAAAAACCCAAAAAAAACAAAAAAAAAAAAAAACAAACCAAACCAAACCAAACCAAACCACTTTTGTAACAATAAAAACAGGAAAAAATATTTTGTTTGTCAAGGTATCAGTGAATATAATAGACTTCATGGTGTGGCACAAAGGTTATGCCAACTTTCATTCTGCTTTTGATAAAGACCTAGAGGTCTTTGGGAGTGAAGTGAACATTTTGAAACATCAAGAGGCTGTACATTGCCTCCCTTCTCCCTCTTAACAATAACTAGATGTTGTCTTATAACTAGGATGCTCAAGGGATAGTATTGGTTCTGTAACACACAGCAATTGCTTCTCTGTCTTAGTCAGAGGACTCAAGGAATATACTGATTTTGAGTAGCCTGACAAGAAACATGAGTCTGTTCTCTTTGGCACTGGTAAAGTGCGAAGTCATGTTATTAGAATTACTGGAGGTTTAAAGCAGTACAGGCTAATGAAACCAGGCCTGGGCTCTTTGAAAATTCGCTCTGCCTGAAGCAGTTTTAAATCAAACTCCTGGCTGCAATGCATTTCCAGAAAGACGATATTAATTTACAGGCAGCAGAGGTCCCACATGTTACAATTTTATTATGAATTTTGCTGTATTGAAATCCCATCCTCTTGAAATCAGCAGTACATTTTCTGTTTACCTCAACAAAGTCAATATTTCACTCCTGACACAATTTAAAAATTCTGATCTTGTGAGGACTTGAGGAATTATGAGCTTTTAAAGAATTATAATTATAATATTCTGATTGCAGTGAGAATTTTGTATACCTTCGCAGCTAAAATATGAAAAAAAATTACATATTTTTTAATCTCATAATCTAAAAACTTTATAGCCAAGACTCATAATTTTTCAATGTTTTGACTGTTGATATTAAACAATGTAACTGCAGAGTACTGGAATAGACCAGCACCCTAAAACCTATTAATGTAATAAGCAATCAGCTTAAAAGTGTTTGAAATAAACATATCTACTTACTTAAATAAAGTCAGTTCATTTTCCTTCCTTTTGGTATGACTTACACCCTTTCCCAAGCACTTTCATCTTTTAGCATAATTAAAACCCACTAAACACTACTTCAGTTCATCATCCCCAACATCACTAATGGATCCTTCCTGCACTCAGTGATCTGACGATTACAGATAATATTTCTCTGCAGAAAAGTCATTCAGATCAGAAGCACATCCCAGAGTAAATTTAATTTGTAACTTATGTGCTGTAAATATAAACACTGCACTGAAAAGGTTTGTGTTGTTTATGCTTTTATGTAGACATATTCATTAAACCTGTATTTTCTACGGTTTATGACATTTATTCAAAATTGAAATGTCACACAGTCAGTTTGGTCTATACGACTATAGAGACTTGCTTGCTGATTTCCCTTTTCATTATTACCCATTACCCTGATGTCTCTACTCCATCATGCTTGCAAAAAGTATATCACACTTACTAGTTACAACTTCTTGCATCCCGTGCCTTTAGTGGAGGGGGATATCTTGCTTCTATGGGAAAGACATTTTATGATGCTTCTGGGAAGCAGGCAGGAACAACTGAGATGCATGAACTAGGTTATCAAATAATGCAGCTTCTTTCTTTTGTTGTTCATCTGCTGTTTAAAGGTGTGTCTGACTACTGAGAGCCATCTCTCTGTGTGTACAGGAAAAAGTACAGATGCATATTGGAGAGTGGCTCTGTGTAACCTTGAGTCTGAACTTTGCCTTTGAACTATAGCCTCGCACTGGCATGTGATGAACAGTTCTCCTCTGCCTGGAGATAGTAGGGTAATTCCTGAAACACCAGGGAGTTTGCAGAGCCATGTCCTTTGCCATACCCTCCATGACAGAGACAACTCTGTACAGCTCGATAGCCTCTGTTATTTTGGAAATGAGCTGAGATGTTCACATCAGTCCCCTTAAGAAGTATCAAGTTAGTTAGAAAGCTTTTATTGAGCTTTGTTTTTACTCTGTTGTTTCAAGAAAGAATCCACAACATTTTCCAGTACCTGCAGTGTACATTCTGCTGGCAACACTGCCCGGCCCATCTTTCGTTTTCACGCAGAGTCAATGATTTCTAGGATAGTCAGGACCTGCTCATGGGTGAACATCTATGACATGATGCCTTGAGGAAAGATCCAGACTGGAAAAGTCAAGAAAGAGGAAATGATGAAGAATGAAATCCAATCAATAGGCACTGGCCTGAGATGTGGGGATCCAAAACTCAGTGCACAGACATGAATAGGAAAGGGCCGAGACTGGGAAAGTAGAGCTGGGAAAGTCTTGTCCAATCAGCTTTCTGATTTCTCTTCCAATAATCACTACTACTTTTATTATTAATATTATATTATTTTTAAGTATTGGTAGTTGATTCTTGGAAATTCAACACACAACAGTGTTGAATGAGAGCATTTACACCTCCTGATGAACTGGTGTGATGGGTTTGATAAATCCCAAAAAACTCAGATTAAGGTTTTAGTTTTAGCTAGGCCTCACTTCTGTGGGTCATG
>JAWWEU010000091.1:68646974-68672354 GCA_035583155.1 Acropternis orthonyx
CACATAGAGATATTAAGCATGCCTGAAGTGGACACAGAAGGAGGGATAGACAAAAGCCTGAATAGAAGAAATGAGGAAATAAAAGCAAACAGAAGGAAATGGCTGCTGAATTCTAAAGTTAATTTCAGTGTTAAGTTGTATAGCTCAACACCAAGAGGAAAAGCAAAAGTATTCAGTAAACTCAAGCAGAAAAGTAGATCAAATCTTGAGTCAGACTGATGATACCTCAGTGACTGTATTTCAAAGGGATTTAGATTGTTATACCATACATTACAAGGAAAGTGTGATAACCATGCAAGTAAATGTTAATTTCCATGGAAATTACAACAATAAAGCACTTTGAGGTACTATCTTTCATGAAGCAAAGGTCCCGGGGTACTTTGCTATTCAAAACAATTTAAAACAGTGACAGACAACGTTTTCTGTATTTGATTTAAAATCAACAATGAAAGCTAGCTTTTGCATTTCTAAAAATGATAAACATTCTGCATTCAGAGACAAAACCTCTTCTATGGTACCTCTAACTCTACTCATCACCTGAACTCTACTTTCTGTCTGCCTCTCTGCTCGCTAATGCTGCTGGATGGACCTTCCATCTGTTACTGAACATCAACCCTCCCTTGGGCAACAGCTTTACAGCACTGAAAAACTACAAAATGGTACTTAAAGTTCACTCTTCCTTTGTGTCTAGGTTTGCTGGTGAAGAAGCAAATGTCTTCCAAAACAACACTTTAACTGCAAATGGCACCAGAATATTGCCTTGGGGATATCGATCCTCCTTCTGCAACACTCCAGAACTCAGCTCTCAGGAATGATCCTTATTTGCTCTTTTTTTTGTCATCATTCTCAGATTAAGTACCTCTGCTGTTAAAAGGTCTGCAGGCCTGCTCTGGGATAATTTTTAACAGGCTTGGCCTCAGTAGACCCAGGCTTTAGCAAACACATTTTAATTTCTCATCCACTTAGAAAGTTTAAAATTTTTTCTGCCTTTTATTTGTGTATGCTCAAATTGGATTTTTTCTTTTATATTGAAGTTTTCATGATTCCAGACAGATGACTTTGCAGGGCTGAGGAACATCTAGATACTCTTTTGCTTAGTTTTTTTCATTACACTGATGTCACGTTTTATTAGCTGCAGATCTTCAGGGCTTTTTCATTACATTGATGTCACATTTTATTAGCTGCAGATCTTCTCTAAACCCTTTTGCACACTAAGGTTGTTCTAAATGTAAATCCCCCTTAAATACTCTGAAATTAATTATTATTAAGTATTATCCAAATTTAGAATAGGAAAAAAAAATAGGTAGCCTCATGGAATGTTCTTGAAAGAGATTACTTAATATTAATTGCCATTTACTTGCATATCCGTGTTTGAAGGGCTTCAACTATTTTCTAGTTAGTTTGCTATTTGCCATGCAAAGGCATTCATTGTGCCTAGAAATTAATTGGAATTTGAGAATTATAATACAGATTACACAGCTAATTCTTGCAAAGTTTGCACTTGTAAAAAAGATGTTTTTATTTCAGTAGATGAGCTAAAATAGCATGGTTCAATTGTTGGCACAAGGGCTGGGTGTGATCCCACAAGTCCTTTTAGTTTGGTCTTGCATCACATTCCTAAAGGACATCATATTGCTGTTTGACAGCTGACAATCTTTAATGGAAGAGATCATCACGAGTGCAATCATGTGGCACATACAGGACAAACAAGGTATCAGACCCAGCCAACATGGACTTAGGAAAGGCAGGTGCTGCCTGACCAACCTGATCTACTTTTGTGATCTTGTGGCCAGTCTAGTCTATGTGAGAAACATTGTGGATGTGCCTAGCAGGACTTTATTAAAGTCTTTGATACTGTCTCCCATGGCCTTGGACAGGGGCACTCTCTGCTGGGTTAAGAACTGTCTGGTGGCTGGGTCAAGAGGGTGGTCGGGATGGTGCTGGCAAAGACAGTCACTAGTGGTGCCCCTCAGGGATCAGTGTTGGTCCCAGTTCTGTTTAATATCTTTATTGATGATCTAGATGAAGGGATTAAGAGTACTCTCTGTAAATTGGTTGACAAAATAGCTTGAGTGGGAGTGTTGATCTACTGGAGGGCAGGAAGACCCCTTAGAAGGGTCTGGACAGGCTGGATCGATGTGCCAAGACCATTCCTGTGAGGTTCAACAAGACCAAATGCTGGGTCCTGCACGTGCTTGCTCACACCGAGAGCCCACAGCACCACAGGCTGAGGGCAAAATGATGGCAATTTGCTGGGATGTGGTGTCATATGGAGCCCAAAGCAGGAATCTGTTCTCTGCGTTAGCTTAGCTGCCTCACCCTTGCAGGTGAGTACTTACTGTGAACTTTTATCTGAAAATACTTGTTTATTTTGAAAGAAAGTGTAAGAAGATACTTTTAACAGAATTGAAATTTCTACAAAATCTGCTTCTCACCCTCCCTCTCTCCCCCAAATGAATACCTTTGTTTTTTTGTTTAAATGCTCTGATTTGCATTCATGACAATAAAATAAAAAACATGTCAGTTTAGTTCAGACTGTGCTACTGAAAAGGTGACTCATACAAACACCTTTTTTGGCAGCAAAGTTGCTTTAAGAAATTTTCTTCCCTTGACCCCAGCTGCTGGTTCTAGTCCCCATGACAAAGGTTCTTTCCCTCTCACTTGTGCCAGTGCCATCTGGGTTTGTGATTAAAGAAAATTTTTCTCTGACTCCATCCTAGGCTGTCCCAGTGTAGTCTGCAGGCCCCATTTTTACTTTTTAGCCTGTGAGAAGTACAGGAGCAGATGTTGAAGGCTTACAGAAAGAACATGAAAATGACCTTACTGATTCTGTCCTGAGATTCATATATTCAGAGAATCACAGAATCATTAATCTTGGAAAAGATCTCTAAGATCATTGAGTCCAACCATTAATCCAACACCAGCAGGTTCACCATTAAAACATGTCCCTAAGCACCACAACTTCATCTCTGACCTGTAACATTTAGTACAGAGTGCATGTCTTCTAACATAAAAATTAGGTTATTTGGTGTAGTTTTCCCCATGTGCATCACTTTATAATTTTTTGAAACAAGGTTTTTCTTCTATTCTGTCACTGAACCTTCCAAGATTCTGTAATTCTTCAGTCAGCTATCATCTTTCCTACAGGTAAATATTACAGAAGCATTATCAAAATGTGATATTATACTATTTATTGAGTTTTCTAGGCTATTTATAAATGTGATGAGAGACATGAGTCCTAGATGTGAAAATTGTTTACTTCTGCTTTCCATTTCTGATCTTTCAACTGTATTTTAATGTATTAGGACTCTACTAAATAACATACTAACCTGGTTTCTTTTAACACTTTTACAGTGAGAAATTTTGACAAAAACTTCTTAAAAAGCCAACCAGGATCTATTAACCAACTCAGTTCTCCTTCTCTATGAGGTATTAAATTATTGCTTTCATGAGGTACAATGCTGCTCAAACTCTGAAAAAGCTACCTGTCAAACGGAGCCATAAAAATAATTAAATACTTTACCATTTTTGCAACTATTTCACTATTTACGTGTTTTGTTTGAATTTTTTTTTGACATCAGTTTTTTATCTGTCTGAGATGGAGAAAACTTGCTTGTCCTCAAATAAAAGATGGGAGACTTCAGGAAAGCAGCTACAGAAGAAACAAAGTACTTTAATAAACAGGTAACTGAAAAGAACTTTTATAAAACTTACAACCTAGAGATTATTTTTTTTTAAATTACAATTTGAATATTTCATGGAATATGTAAGGAGTGCAATTTTAGAAATTTAACAGAAAGAAAAGCATTAATACAGAAACACAGATTTAAAGATGGTAAGGAAATTCTTGGAGAATACTATCACATTATATCCCATGAAAAAATTTGGACAAGGAAGGGATGAACATTGGAGGGACATGACTAAAGTGACAGAGGAACACTGCTTCAAGGCAAAAATCTACTATTATCAGATCACTAATATAACTCTTCTTTATAAAAAATGTGTCAAGTGAAAGTATTTAATTTTCTTGCTTTTTCTAATTTGCATACCCTGAACAGATCTAGGTCAATCTGTTTTGATTTGTGACCATCAGTAGATGTGGAAGTGAACAGCATTCCTGGTATAACTTCTACTCTACAGCTGTTGGACTCACAGGCTTTCTAGCATTTTTCTAGAATTTCATGCTAATTCCTTTTGAGACCGGATCCAGAGGACTGGAGCCCCTCTGCTCTGGAGCCAGGCTGAGAGAGCTGGAAGTGTTCATCTGGAGAAGAGAAGGCTCCAGGGACACTTGAGAGCCCTTTCCAATGCCTAAATGGGCTCCAGGAGAACTGGAGAGGGACTTTGGACAAGGGCCTGGAATGACAGAATAAGGAGGTATGGTTTGAGCCAATAGAGGGCAGGATTAGATTAGATGCTAGGATGAAATTCTTGGCTGTGAGAGTGATGAGGCCCTGGCACAGGTTGCTCAGAGTAGCTGTGGCTGCCCTATCCCTGGAAGTGTCCAAGGCCAGGTTGGATTTGACTCTGCACAACCTGCTTTAGCAGAAGTTGTTCCTACCCATGGAAGATGGAGTTGGACTAGGTGGTCTTTAAGGTCCCTTCCAACCCAAACCAATTTTTGTGATTCATTTTGTCCTGTGTACAATGCAGTGGGATAGAAACCCTGTCCATGCTATAGAGGTGTTGCCATAAACCTACACAAAATCAGGACGAGAAACTTTCTGGAGACAGAAACAGAACCCGTCTGATGTATTTGCCTGTTTCCTTGAGCCAACATTTCTGCTGTTTGTGTGAGGACTGCAGGGATGCTGATGTGAAATATGCTGTGTAAGGCTGTGGCTGAGTGCACAAAAAGATGGTTAAATACATGTGGTTACTTACCTTGAGAGCAATGACAAAAATCCAGGACAAGGCCAATCTCCTTCATTATTAAGCATCAACAGAGTAGGGTGTCTCAATCAGAGTTAGTCACCCAAAACACCTTTTAAGTCTGTATAGAGAAACAGAAGCTCCTGGAAGGGAATCATTTAACCTACTTTAATCTTTTAGTTTAGAATGGAATGAATCATATCTAGTCTCCATTGACTACATTGAGAAGGTCTCCATTTAGTACAACTGAGAGCATGGAGTGACTAAGTCAGATGTAGATATCTCTGTTTAGTGTAGTGGTTAACTTGAAAAGCATGAATTATGCCTTTGTGTGAAAGGCAAGCACAACAAGTTAGATGGCAATATAGGAAGACAGAGACATCCTGTTCATCTTCAGTTCCTCTTCCAGATCAGTTACTACTATGTCTAATAGTCCTTTTGCTTCTAGACACATTTCCCAAGGGTCCCTGAGCACACGATGTTCACATGCTGTAAAGAAGGAAAAATGATTTAAGAAGCTGGTAATAGTCAAAAGGCTATTTCTGTCATACAGCTGCTGTGTAACACCTTTTGTCCACCTGTTTTGGTCAGTCTGTAGGAATTAGTATGTTATAAACATCCCTGTAATTAGTAAGATTTAAGGGTATTAACTGGCAGACTTCCTATATTATAAATTCTACATGTTTATTTTAACATTTTAAAAATATTTTATTTAAGAAAACTTTATTTTTTTTGTCCATGAAAAAAGTAAACTAATGCAACAAAAAACATTATAGGATAAGAAAAACGTGCTAAACATGAAAAAGGAGGAGTTATTTTGCATTTTGTAAGTCTGCAGATTGGTATTGGTGTTTCTCTTACCAGCTTGTCAGGGAAACTTTATTGTCAGAGACCTGAAGTATGTCTGGTTTTACTGCAAATCCTAGCAGTGATCCTTATGAGTTCAGAGAGAAGATGTGTTCTTGCCGTACTAACTGGTCCTTCGGTACCCCTGCCTTAGCTCAAATCAGGAGTCCTGAGTGTGAGTCTTAGAAAAGACCATAGGGCAGCAAATTGGCCACGGAGTAATTTTCTAGACTGTCTATAAAGGAGCTGCGGAAAATCAGGCTTGCTGCTGAAGATATTGCAAGATTTTTATCTGCCTTCATATCTCTATTCTTCTGCATATTTTTTCTCCTTCCGTTCCACATAGAGTCTTGTCCAGGCCCTCAAACTACACATACAGTTAAACTTGCTTATGTTTCTAAGAGGTCTTGAGTCCACTCTGCTGACATTAGGTACTTAATCCTTATCCTTCTGTTTCAATCTATTAAGGGTGAAAGGTCCGTTGCTCTACAGAGCTGAAAAATTAGTTCGTTCCTGGCTGAAAAGAGGAGGTTGATAGGTAGGGTTGCGGTTTTGATCAGAATAGGAGGTAACAAAGAATAAGCATCTTTGCTTTTCAAACCAAGATCAGAGTCAAATAATCCAGAAAGTTCATCATGAGACCATAGAAAAGACCAAGGGATGGGAGAAAGAAGCGAATCAAATGTCACCAATTTAACAGGTAAAATCTCTGTAATAAAGCTTGGTCCAATAACACTGGAACCAACTTAGAAATGTTTAAAAAAGCAGATTGCAGGAAAAAAATACCAAAAAGTACAATATTCGATCAAAATTGTCACGTTTGTCTGGCAGACATTGGCTGTTTTTCAAAAAAGCACTGTGTTGACACTCCATTTTTATGCTTTTATTTTCACGAATTGTTGCTGAAATGGTCTGTATGTAATGATATATCATTCCAGCTCTCTGCATTTGCCTACCAGCTTCATTTCAGAGTGCCTGAATTACCATTTCAAGCACTGTCTATAAAACTCCCAAGGAATTTACAGATAAAAGTGAGCAAAAGATCATCTGCCAAGTATAATAGAACTGAAGTGATGTGTAACAAATTCACTTGCATAGAAATTGCATTTCAGAAAGGACTTCAGATTTGGTTTTGAGTATACAGAATAATTCCATAAAGGAAAAAGAACGATTTAAAAGCAATCAAAATATTGTGCTGGGTTTTTGCTCTAATAAGGCAAAGTTTCATCATGAGAAAAAGGTGAAAAACTGAAAATGCCTGGAGACTCTGTCCCCTCCTGACAAACAATGATCTGGCCTCATGTAGTCCATGTCACTTCTCAGCTGGTCTATAGCAACATGATATTCCCGGACATGATGCCTTCACTGTTTAGGAAAAGCCAATTAGTACAAAATACTGGAGCAAAATGAGTCTCTCCACTGCATATGCTGCTTTCCCCTCAGGGAAGAGAATGAAAGAGAAACAGTATGTGACAGCACAGTCATGTTGCTTAATGCATTCCTGGAAGGAAACCAGCTATTGTTGTGAGCAGGCTTGTTTAAAGTCTCTGAGGAACAGAATAGGGTGTTTCACTCCAAAAAATGAGAGAAAGGGATGTGTGAAATCCGGCTTTCTGTTTGTTTTTATTTTCATTGTTGTTTGGTGGTGGGTGTTTGTTGGGTTTGTTGTGTATCTTTTAGATGTGAAATCAGAATAATTTCATTAAATACTTTGCATGAAGGAAATTTCTAAATACTGATTCACATGACCAAGCAGATATAATGAGTAAGTTTTGTGGGGTTTGTATGTGAAATAAATGGTGTCATCCAGTACAAAACTAGCTCTAGCTTTCTTCTTGACAGAAGTTGGTTCCAATTAGGTTTTTCCATGACAATTATCAGCCTACAGTGTTTGTAGTTGGAGGCTTCTGAGAGAAAAAAAACTGATTTCTAAGCAAAAAGTGTAACAGTGTCATAAGCTAAGTCCCAAAAATGGAGCCTATCTTCCTGGAAAGTGTTCCATCCCTGGAAGTGTCCAAGGCTGGACGGAGCTTGAAGCAGCCTCATCTCATGGAAGGTGCCCCTGACAATGGCAGGGGCTTGGAACTGGATGAGTTTTAAGGTTCCTCCCAGTCCAAACCATTCTGTGATACTATGGTTCTATGATGAATCTATGTTAAAACAAGAAGTGTTCATAATGCATTTTATTCACTGATCCTCACTTGACACCTCTTGCCAGTGCTGACCATTCCCATTTTTAAGTACAGTGTTTTCATCCTGTTTTGCACCTGTAATACTGGGGGACCATTTTTATAGCATATTGGTTTTGGCCATATGGTACTAAAATTTGAGCTGAGGAATGTTTTTTTTAACTCTTTTCCATCTGCAATATTTTATCTCTGTCTTGCATCCCATCCTAAGGTTTCTCTCACTGTAAACACTGACGGGGTTTAGCAGAGGACTTGACATTGTTGGCTTAATGGTTGGACTCAAAGGGCTTTTCCAACCTAAACGGTTCTATGACTTCTATGATTCCATGCTTTGTACACAGAGTACACATACCTTGTGTTTTCAAGTGCCAGATTTGCAAGTCAGGAGGTGAAAGAATCTGCACAGTTCTGCTTTGCTGTAAACCAATTTTCTTTTGCAGTCTTAGAAATTATTATCTCTCAATACTCCATGGCAAAACTCCCATTTCCTTCTCTTGGTAGGATCAGTAACACTGCTTTAACCCTCATGGGACTTACACAGATGAAATCTTACTGGACCAGTCTCAACCATGTCTTCTGGACTGGTTTTACAAGGTCTCCGCCAAACAGGTACTCCCTTTATAGGGAGCAACTTCAAAGCTGTGCCATTTCTACATCACTGCTTAGAAGGTACTGGCTCACAGTGACAGATATTGATTAAAGAGACATTCTATGATTCTATGAAAGAGCAAAATACTTCCCTTTGCAGGTGAAGGAAAGGGTAATTGAAAATCTTAGAATCACAGAATGGTTGGAGTTGGAAAAGACCTTAAAGATAGTCCGTTCCAACCCTGCTGCCATAGGCAGGGACACCTTGCACTAGACCAGGCTTTTCAAAGCCCCATCCAACCTGGTCTTGAACACTCACAGGTATGGAACAACTACAGTTTCTCTGCACAACCTGTGGCAGTGCCTCACCACTCTCACAGCCAGTAATTTCTTCCTAATATCTAATCAAATACCTCCCTCTTATGGTTTGAAAACATTCTCCCTTGTCATGCCACTCCATGTCCTTGTGAAAAGTGCCTTTCCAGCTCTGTTGGAGCCATTTTGGGTACTAGAAGGGTCTCTAAGGACTCCTTGGAGCCTTCTCTTATCCAGGCTGAGCAGCCCCAAGTCTCTCGGCTTGTCTCCACAGCAGATGGGCTCCAGCCCTCTGAGTATCTTTGTGGCCTTCTCTGGACTCACTCCAAGAGGTCAATCTCCTTCCTGTACTGGGAACCCCAGAGCTGGATGCAGTTCTCTAGCTGTGGTCTTACAGTGTGGAGGGGGTGAATCACTTCCCTTGATCTGCTGGTCACACTTTTTTGTATTTATGGACATATTATTTTATATCTATACGTATAATATTCTGAGCAGCGTGATGGTGCAGCTGTGTTGTTTGTGGGCCTGCTGAGCTCGAGCAAGTACTGATCTCCGCAGATCAGCTCCCGCGGCACCGACAAGCCCAGAGGGTGCTGTCACCATCCACACCACTTGCTGTTTCTGTGCCCTTTAGCTACAGGCCTGGACATGGGGGAAAGGGAGTGAATCGGTTTGGCATTCATTATGTTGAATTTTCGAGGTTTACTGCTGGCTGCAAGAGTGGTTCTGTGTTGATACACAGCCCCCCCGCGGGAAGGAGGGTGAGTGTGAGGGACCTGCCGCAGAGGATGCAGCAGATGCTCGGTGCCATCTAGTGGGAAGAAACACAGTGAACATCAGGAAAGCTTAACAAAAAGTGCCTAATCGCACAGGTTATTTCATGGGCTTCCGCACCCGACGATTTGTATTTCTCTGCAGAGCAGAAAGCCATGCTCCTGGATGCATAAATACATGCTCATAACACGCACATCAGCACAGGAAAGTTTAGTGCCGTTGCAGAGCTGGTTTTCTCACAGTGAGCCTCCACTGCCTCTTATCTTGCAATTCCAGCTCTAAAGTATACGGTTCTGCAACAGCAGACACTAGTGAGCAGCAGGGATTTCTACCTGATGTGGTTTTTCTGTTTTCTGGGAACTAAGATTAAGAAAGGAAAGAATGAAAGAGAATGAAACTGTGTGGCTATGAGAAAATCCTGAGAGAATTGAGAATGTTCAACCTGAGAAGAGAAGGCTCTGGGGTGAACTTATTGCAGCCTTTCAGTACCTAAAGTGGCTACAAGAAACTGGACAGGGATTTTTGATCAGAGCATGAAGCGATAGGAGAAGGAGGAATGCCTTTAAACTGACAGAGAGAGGTTTAGATCACCTATCAGGAAGAAATTCTTCCCTGTGAGGGCAGTGAGACACTGGAGCAGGTTGCCCAGAGAAGCTGTGGCTGTGCCATCCCTGGAAGTGTCTAAGGCCAGGTTGGACGGGGCTTGGAGCAGCCTGGGATAGTGGAAGGTGTCCCTGCCCATGGCATGGGATGGAATAAAATGGGCTTTGAGGTCCCTGCCAACCCAAACCATTCTATGATGCTATAGTTCATAGGCCAACAGTTCTAGGAAACCAGAAAGTGCCTGAATAATAATTAACAAATTAAGACCTCTTCTTGCTCTGAGTCTCTCCCTAATGAGCTCAAGCACTGTAGTGCACTCACATATAAAGCGCTGAAGAACTGGGGTCTTTAATCTCTGTCCTGTCTGAAAGGTTGACAGATTAAAGCTGGAGGAAACCCAGAGCATTGTCTAGTTGGTACAGTTGGTAAAGATATGTGGAAGAGGCAACACATCTATTCAATACTTGCTTGGCTAACACAACCCACTGAAGTCAGGTATGTCCCTTTCTGAATAGTTGCTGAAATTACTATAGGAAGTCACAGGTTTCCTTAACAAAAGGTAAAGACACAGGCCTTCTTTCTAAAATTGAAGGGATTATTTACCATGTTTATCTTAACCTCACATGTTAGAAACAGAATAAGTGTCATTTCCAGAATTGTCATCTGTGGGAAAAAATACAACAAAAGACATCCTAAAACATCACTCTTGCACCTTGGTTTATGAATGTTATGTCCTGTTTTCCAAATATTTCACTATAACATTGTTCAGTAAGTTTTAGTATGACTTACTGTCACTGAACTTAGATCAGTCCTGCTTATATAGGATTACAACTTCACTTTGTAGTTCCTTAAAAGCTAAAAACAACTGTAGGAGCAAACTGTAACAGATTCACTTTATCAAATATTTTGCTTTTTTCTTCTTAAATCAATAATAGGCTTGCTATAAATGTTCTAATGTCAAAAAGATTACCTACATTTGTAACTCAAATTAATTTCTATTCCTCTGACTTGTTCCCAGCAACATGACTGACATGAATAAATAGTCTTACTTCCTGCCATCAGAGCCCTCTTACTTACTGCCTGTTTGCCTCTGTTGGGATCCCATTTCTGAGCCAATTCAGATTAATCTGGCAGAAAACTATTTCAGAAAAATACTCTCTGACACGGTCAAATTGTGAGATGGACCAAGAAGCTCAAAAAGTCACACAGAAGTGGTGTCTTTTTTTTTTTTTTCCCCTGTTTTTTGTTTTGTTTTTTTTTTTTTAGATTAACATTTCAAAAAATCTAAACCATCTTAACAGGCCTAGAATAAATCTTCTGGGGCTTGATGAGCAATTAACCTATAGAGTGTCTTTTCTGTGTCTCAGAAATCTGAAGGGCTTGCTCATTCCTCAAATTGTTCTCAAATAGAGCCACCTGTAATTAAGGGGCTGGAATTCAGTCAAAGGCAATTAAAGAAATGCAGGCAGCTGCCAAATCATGGAACAGTGTTGGGGCTCATAGTCCAGCAAGATATTTAGAGACAGTAATTTTTCCTGTTTCAAAAATAAGCAAATGAAAGTTACTCCAGTCATCTGTGATCAAACAGCTGAAATTCCAAAAGTGGGTGTTGTGTCTCGAGCTGTGGCACTGACTGACAGAGGTGCCCATGCTTGACCACCAGGGCCAATCCTTGCTGACTGACACAGCCCTCTCTTTGTTCAGCAGCATCTGCTCTGGGAATTTTGTTACTGTGCATCTCACCTTTGTGTTCAGGGAGTTAGTTAAGGAGTCTGGGTCTATGTTAGCATGAGTGATGAGGAGTGAGTGCAGGAATCATCTCCAGAAGAGCAGTGGGAGCCCCAGGGCAGGAAGAGAGAGATCTGTGTGCCAGATCTTCTGCTTGCCATCTTCATGTATTTTCTTTGAGGGCAATTTGATCAATAAGTGCATCAATAACTCTGGGACTCCTTTTGCTGGTGAATCAGTGAAATACAGGGTTGTACTTCCTCTTGCTCAGTCTCTGACCATATGATATTTGTGCCACTTGAACAGAAGATGTTGAAGAGCTTCACCAACATGTAAATTAGTGGCTAGGATGTAGTCTTAAGAAGTGAAGTCTTAATCTAAGTGCAGATTTCAATCCTTGTTTCCAACAACATTCACTCAAATACTAAAAAAAAATATAAAAATTCCAAACCAACAAAAAACCCCAAACAAAACAAAACCAACACACAAATAAACAAACAAATCCTGAAAACTGCAAACCCCACTACCTGTTGCTATATCACACTCACTATATTAGAAATACTCTGGCCATGACTATAGACCAGGGTACATGAAGATGTCAACTCTGTGAAATTTTCTGTTGATTTAGAGATGTTATAGACAGAAACATCAATAAATACCTGTTTAGCATAGGCAGCTTTTTTTGTAAGCATTGGGATGACTTATTTTGCAGATAGAGCTTAAGGATCTTTTAAAAGGTACTTTAATTCAGTAAGTATTTTAAAATTGTTATTCTGAACTTTACAAGAAATCTCCACTGAGTCTTGCTTTTCAGAAGATTTTTTTAAATCTGGTTTTCAAAATAATTTTCAGCAGTTTGGAGGCTGAACTTTCCTGAATATTGCTCCACATGCATCAGAAGAAATTCCTGTATACCTGCTAGATCCTTTGAAGTTCATTTGCAATTGGAGTGATGGAATGAATGCCTGGTCCAAGCAGGGTGCACAATTTTCTGTGGAATAATACCATGTGTGGGAATTAGAGCTATTCACCATGGTCCTGGATACTTTATAATGAAGCATTAAAGTCTGTCTCTGCACAAATCTGCAGCTGTGTAAGGTCCCATCAACATCTTCAGGATGAAAGATCTGACTAGTCTGTGCAATGAGCTCAAGTGCAAAGAGAAGGATTTACTCCTGTTCGCACTGAGGACGATGGCAAAGACCACTGCTAAGGCAGGTGCTTTTATCTCTGAACTTATAAATAAAGGGAGATGCAGATGAAAGAGGAGGACAGCCAACATGGCAAAAGACACTGCAAAAGATGCTGTGAATAAAAAGAAAATTAAAAAAAAGAAATCTTCTGAGCATGTGTCAGCTCTGTCTGCAGGTGGCTGCATGTCTCATCCAAATCTGCAGGTGTTTCCCTTAGAACTCCGACACCCACAGTCTTTCCTAAGGGCCTCAGCCCTTAATCAGAGCAGGAGGAAAAAATTCAAGATGAGTATCAGTACTTATCGAACGCTGCAAGAGGAAAAAAAATAAAGCTAGTTCATTTGAAAGGGAGGTATAAAATGGAGCACACATGAAATCCATCTGTCCACAAATTAGGAAACAAAAGTTTTATTGCTGAAAGCAGGCACTTTTTGGCTTTGTCCAAAACACTCTTATCAAAAAATAAAAATATAGAAATGTATATTTCAGTTGATAAAAATGTTTGGGAAATAAACATCTGTTCTGCTGAATTTTTTCAAGCAAAAAACATATATTTTTTTATTATTATTATTTTGAAAAGAACCTTAATTTTGCTTTGACATGTAAATTTAAGCAAAATATTCTAATTCTCAGTTCAAATTATGCTGTCACAGAAATAACATTTCTACTTTTAGTTTTTTTCCATAAAATTTGAAAACTATTCAGAAATAAAATGCTAAAAAAGTAGTAATTTAAAACTTTGTGACAAAAGGAAAAAAAAAAAAAGATCAATTCAAAATTCCACTTTACTGTAGTATCATCTGTGATTGAGGATGTAACTTGCCATGCCTCATTTTAACACACTTGCTTCCTGTAGAAAGAAAGAGAGAGAGGAAGAAAGAAAACCAAAACTACTTTTCAAAATAAACCCTGAGATACACAGTAAACCCCAAACATTCAGAGAACACAGCTATAAAACACTTGACTTCTCATGTAATTCAGGTCATACACTTTCTCCTAATGATTCCTACCATGAAGAGAATAATATTCCTACCCACAGAGTTATAGAATCATTAAGCTGGAAAAGACCATTGAGTACAACATATTGCACTGTCACCATTAGCATGGCAGTCCATGGCACTCAGACATCCTTATTCACACAGGAGGAGAGCCAGAGATCCTCTAAATCACAACAAACCTTTGTACGAACAATAAATATGGTGAGTTGAAAAGAAAAAACTCTGATAACTTCTGCTCCAAAAATCATATGTCCAAGATGTACACTACAATGAAAAACCTGGAAGATTCCAACAGCTAACTAGAAAAATGAAGAGAATACATTTTTAACATCTTATGCAATGTTATGTGTGGATCTCAGTGAAATACAGAATAATCCCTTTCTGGACAATCACAGACATTCTGGGAGACAGAACAAGCGCTCAAAAAGTGCCTTTAAAAGACAGGAAAAGAAGACATTTCTCCCATATAAAGATTCATTATAATTTTCTTTTTTTTTTTTTTTTTTCATCACTGGGTAGTAAATGTTTATAAGAGAAGAGTGAGCTATCAGAGTGCTATTAACTTGTTTTCTTCTAAAGTGTCAGAGATCCAGAGAGAATCCATAGGTTCTAATTAGTTAAAGCTTTATATAACTTCAAAATATAATATGCCAGACAAGTGTTACTCAACCCATCTGCAAAACTACCCAAAACCAGACTTTCAGACTGTGTGCTATTTCAGCTCCCATTTTAATAAAAATATGGAGGATAAACATCAATGAGGCTTTGGAAAACATCTGGTTCTGTCCTGCCACCCACACAACTTCCCAGGCACAGAAGATCTTTTAATCCTGTGAGTTCATAAAAACCCAATTTTTTTGTTAGGAACATTCAATCCTGCTCTTGCTGTGCTGTATTTATCAGGGCTTCTGATACAGAGAGTTTCCATAACAATAAATGCATCCCATGTGATTCAAAGCTTTTCCTAATTGCAAAAAGTGCAGACAACTCCTGCAGCTGCTGCTGCCTTCAATTGCATCCCTACCTTTGGGGTCTGAAGTCGAGGGAGGTCTCTTTGACTTGTGCAACATCCAGAATGTGCTGTTGAAGGAGCATTTTTTTACATATCTCTTGTACATGAAGAAGATACGATTTGTTGGTGGCAGCTTTAAAATTTCAGGAAGCTGTGCTAAATGTGTGGTTGTCGCTTCTTTATGGTAGTTTAACCTGCAGGCTGAACAGAGAAGGGATCTGTGTGGCACAGAAGAGTGGCACTGACTAAGCAGAAAAAGAAATAAAATCTTGAACAGTCTATCTAATTTGGCATCCTCATTGTAGCTTTCCACTCAGATTACACACCGTCCGCATTGACAGAAAGAACTGAATTTTGACTTTTCAGGGCTGCAGGATGTTGTGTCTACTGGAGTGGCAGAAGAAAGTCTCCCAGAAAGTCTCAAGAGAGATCACTCTGCTGTGTGGAAACCCTCTGTGGTCCACTCATGGAATCACAGAATGGTTTGTGCTGAAAAGGACCTTAAAGATCATCTCATTCCAACTCCCTGCCATGAGCAGGTTTACCTTTCATTAGACCAGCTTTCTCCAAGCCCTGTCCAACCTGGCCTTGAACTTTTCCAGCAATGGGAAGTCCACAATGTTGTCTATGACTAGTTAAGACAGCCAGGCTTGACAAACTCTTTTCTTCTTCTCTAAAACCTTATTAATATATTCCTTTATTCACATATTTTATCAACTGCTTGAACTTTCTGCCAGGAGTAAGGACTGACAAAGACTTGCAGTCTGCCCTGCCCTTCTGTGTAGCAAGAGAGAATCATTTTTACACTGCCCTTCTTAGTTTGAGGAGCGACATGAAAAGGGTTTTGGGTTTGACCCCAACCAAGTGATAATTATGTGGGGTAAAGTAGTGGAAATGAAAGGACTATATCTATTTGAAATGAAAACATCTGGTAATTCCCCCATTTAATGTGTGCATGCCTATTTCTGCTTTTGTAGCAGAAGTGTGATCTTCATTCTTTACCACTTTTGTAACAAGTTCTAACAGTTCGCCCTTAAAATTCTTTAGGAGCTGAGTTAAAGTAATTCAGCAATTTAAAACATAAAGAAGTAGATGTGATTAGTGAGACACGTAAGGGTATTTTCACTATTTTGAACTCTTTATATCCCTGTACTTCAACCAGTTAATTGAAATAATAGCGGCATTCAAAGAAGAACAATAAATTTTAACAGAGAACACCATTTCAATTTTTTTCTTTTTTTTTTTTTTGGTATTTCAGGCTTTTTTTCCCCCCCTGCAGTAAGAAAAGAATAAAGGAAGAGTCAGAAGGCATGAAAAAGAGTAATGGAGCAAATGAACTTATTTAGCAGGAAACTGCATGATAAAAAGTATATAGTCATATAACATTAAATACTTTGTTAAAGTGCTATATAAACCAATAATTGTATAAAGGTAACAGTTAAATTTTTCAATTTCTTAATTTGGCTGTTTTGTGCTGTTAGTGTATGTGTGAGGACACGTATCATTTGTGAGGAGTAGGAATATTTTAACCTTTGCTGCAAAGTGTCCTTGTCATAAAGAACAGGATCTCTCACAAACACAAGATGGCTTAGAAACTGCCAGTGGGGAAAGATGGAGAAGGGGCAGAAGGAAAGAAGGATTGATTGCAGAAAGCATTGGAGAAGAATATGGGTGACAGCCTCCAGTGGGGACCTGCAGTAGGACATAGGTGAGCTCATTATTTTTAGAGTTAAGTTGCTGAAGGGGAAACCGAAATGCATGTGAAAAAAATCCATGATGCATCAGCAACATCCAAGGATAAATAAGCTGAGAAGATCTCCACATGTCTTGGCTCTGTTTTCACTGTTTGTCTCAACAGAGTAGCAAGGAGGTTGGGATCTTCAGGGAATTTAATAGTAAAAGAAAATGTGAAAAATTTAGAAATGGTGCTTATTTCTATCAAGATTCAGGGAATAGAGGAATAAGTTATCCTAGTCCTTAGTTAATAAGTTGTTGCAGATGAAAGAATTATATCAACGTACAGGTCAGGGATTTAAAAAAAAAGTTTATTTTCCATTCTCAGAGGAAGTTGGAAGGACTGCTGCAATTCAAAAGACAGAGGCCTTGAAGCCAGATTCTGCATCCATTACCACCAGGGAACTGTCTTAATATTCAGTCTGCTAAAATATTGATAAAATGTTTCGTTTAAGAAGGCCACCTCATCAAAATGGTAATGACTCTTCCCCTGGTAGAGGGTACACAAACAAAAGACTAGCTGCAAGTTACTGTTGTGTTGACAGGGGTGGGGGGGAGGGTGAAATAAAAAAGAGACAAACAGTTCTTGGCTCCAAGGGGTGGCTTTGATTTAGAGATTGGTTGAAGGGCTGAGCTAGGGCTTGAGGACTTTTTTTTTTTTTAAATATATAAACCAGAATCATGTGTTCACTCTCTCCACTTATGGTACACCAGTAGCACCAACCTCTCTTTGTAGTTCATGGATTCTCATTATTCTCCAATAGTGAGAGGCACAGAGGTCAGCCTGAACTCTATTCCTCTTATCTTTTGATTACCTACATTCCCCTGCTTTCTTTAAACCATTGCTCAGATATGATAAATAACAGCTCTCCATACCTATAAACTTTTGACTCTAAGAACACTCCATCTGGGTCTGTTTAGTAACATTGCTTCTCTGGTTGTAAGGTCTGCTAATAATTTGGACCAGGAATGTAAGCAGATAGACAAGGGAGGTTATATTTTGTCTGTAAAGCTTACATACATAGGGTAAAACATATTGAGAACATAGAACTTTGGGGAATAAAATGAGTCTGAGATAAAAAACAAATGTTTCATAGCTGTTGTCTCCTGTGTGCTATCAGCCCTATTCACTAGATGGGGATTCAAAAGGCAGATTAAGGTTTGGACCACTTTGCCACTGGGCATTTACAGATCATTTAATCTGAAGTGTCTTAGATTTCCAGTTGAAGAGGCTGTGAGCTTTGGAAATAGCAGTGTTATCACAGTGCACACAGCTTCAGTCTTCTCCTACTGTGTTTTATCCTGGGATTGAACCCTGGCTTCCTGAAATGTTCTCAAAGGTCAGGGTACAGCAGTCATTTTGTGGTGAGTCCACTGAGGTTATGAATGCTGGCCAAGCCAGTTACTTTCATCTGTGCTCATTCGCACAGTGTCAATATAAGTCCCAAAACATCCATCAGTGAAAAAGTCAGTTTTGTCAAGATAAAAAATTATCTTTACAACAAAATTCCTTAGAGCATTCTTATGAAAGGAAAAGACCGAGATTTAAATCACTGTTTCCAATCAGAGGGAACTGAACCAGTTCAGGTAGGCGCGAAATATTTCTCTTCTCTTCTCTTTAAGAGAAAAAGAACATTCTGGAAAATTTAATCTCATAATTTCACAGAACAGAAATTTCCTTTTTTTCTGGCAGACCTGCTGATAGCTTTCATTTACATTGGACAGCTGGCAGTCTTCAGTGGCAATTAAATCACAATTAGAGCAGACGCAATCTCAAAATCCTACCAAAAAAAAAAAAAACAACAAAACCACCAAACACCAAAACCAACAATTTTTTTTTTCAACTCTCCTTAATTTCAGGAAAACAAAAAAATAGAAGGAACAGCTTTCAGCTATTAATTTATTATCTCTTCAGAAAAGCAAAATAGTTAGCATCACCAGATAACAACTCATCATTTCTAAACAATAATCACATAATAATTCAGCAATGAAAATAATTTCAAATGTGATCCAAAGATAACTGCTCTCATCTTTCCAAGTCAATTTGGAAATATACCAGAGTTTTTCTATTTGTTTGTTTTCTAAATCACAGTCTATTTGCAAGTCTGATGGCACACGTTGTTTTGTGTTTTGTTTCCTAATGATCATATTTTAATATTCTTTAGCTGAACACCAAATAATTTTTTTTTTTTTTTTGATGGGGAGTGCAATGTCTTAGGACTTGATGAAATTTGAATAAGAGTGCATGGTTCTACTCAAAGAGATAGATCCAGCCTTTATACTTCTTCCTTGTGCCTAAAGGAAAAGAATCAGATCTCATATTTTGGGACTGACATCAAGCTACAGGCTGCCATTGGCTTACCTATGAAAAAATACCTGGATTGTTCCTCCTAGCCATGCATGGCAAGAGGGTTGCTGTCTCTGAGAAGCAAATATAAAGTCAGTCTTGAAATGTTTTAATATCTGTGTTGTAGAGCAAAGATTCAGAACAACCATGATGATTAAATCACTAACAAGTAGGTGCCATTCTATCTGCTGGTGATCTTTTTAAAGTTACCTTACCTGTTTTTCTCTTTGCTTCCTTTTTTTCACTGTTGTTAGTAGAGTGGTGAGGCCCTGGCACAGGTTGCCCAGAGAAGCTGTGGCTGCCCCATCCCTGGGAATGTCCAAGGCCAGGTTGGACAGGGCTTGGAGCAACTTGGGCTGGTGGAAGGTGTCCCTGCCCATGGTAGGGAGGGTTGGAACTGGATGATCTTTAAGGCTCCTTCCAAACCACACCATCCTGTGATTCTAGAACTGTTCAACTGATCTGCAGTGGAATTCACAATAAATGTCTGTTTAACCCCAGGGAAGAGCTGTAGGATCTCTTTACACACCCTTGTAAACCTAAAGCAACCCAACGGTCTGAATAGTTGGACTACTGACACCTGGTCCAAAGAGCAAGACCAGAGCATTAAAAACTTTGCATCTCTTTAATTCCAGCTGCTTTATTTCAAGCATTCAATATTTTCTATCATTTTATGTTTCAACTTATTTTTAGCCTTTTTTTTCCACTATCAAATGTACTGAAGCTGACATAATTATCGCTCTGACTTCCCCAAAGGCATGTATTTACTTACTTGTTAAAAGGCTTTTTCCATGCTGCCATGCTGTTGCTGTGACAAGATGACTTTGAAGGCACAGTAGGTAAAATAATATTGTATATTGCACAGCAACCCCAACAACGAAATGTTAATTTAACCAATAAAGTAACCACATCGTAATTATAATAATCACTATTCCTTATCTCTTAACAGGGCTAAAAGTGGAATTCAGAGTTGCCATGTAGTGCCTGTCAGCTCTCAAATTACTACACAAATCACTCAGAGCAGGGAAGTTTTTAGCCCCACCATCTCTAACTTATGGCAAATGAGGAAAGGATTCTCCAGAGGAGCCCAATGTGGTCTCATCTTCCTCCTCCAGCTCCCTCCTGCTCCAGCTTCCCATCCTCATCAATAAATGGGATATTTGGGTGGGTCTTTGAGATTTTTCCACCTTAGTACTTCTCCAGCTGCTGACAATGAATCCCTCTGCTCCACAGCACTGGGAGTCCAGCAAAAGAGCTTTTTCTAAAGAACCCAAATTCAAGGAGGAGGTGAAGGGCAATACCATCGCCCGCAGAGCAAGAGGAGCTCTGAGTTTGGCCAAGCCCAGCTGATTCTGCAGGTTGGACCTACATTTCTCCACATCCTGTGCTGGGCTATGGTCACCCTCACCATCCAGTCCGAGCCAGATTTGGGGAACAAGTGGCTCTGACCTCTATTACAGGTTTTCATCTTCCTTCCATCAAAAATGAGGTTCAAGAGCTGCTGTGCTCAGGCAGGTCTCACCCTGGTGGCAAGTCATCCAGGGGCTGTGCTGGGACATCCTCTCCAAGCAGGTAATTAGGATTTAGCTGTCATTCTTTTGTGCTCCTAAACCTCTCTGCTGGCTTTGAAGCTCCCATCCTGCCTCTCATTCCCAATGTCACATAAATAAATGGATGCCAAGTTCTCTTTCAGACTCAGAAATGAGTTACCAAAAATATAGTAAATCTGCAGCAGTGATGGACACCCCGGAAGGCAGAGAACTTACAGTGGGAAAGAAAGGGTAAGGGAGGGATGGAGAGTCTTTTTGTGTTTGTAGGCACAGCAAAGGCTTCTGACAATGCTGCAAAAACTGCTTTTGCCCTTCTGCTGAGCAGCAAGTTGGAAAAGCTTTGGTTCAGTGTAGCTTGGGGGAGGATGATCTAAAGCTGTACAAGGGAATTAGCACGGCTTAATCCATGGCTGCTCCCCAAAATGACAAGGCAGGAGCCATCTCAGGGTGGTTATCTCAGCCCCAGTGAGGAAGGGGCTGGCACTGCAGATCTCACTGCCTGGACTGGCAGTGAAAGAGGAATTGGCCCAGCCCGTGCCCAGGGTCCCACCGGGGGTATGGGGGGACCCACGGGCAGACTCCAGGGATCCAGGGACTGGGCTGTGTTTGGGAACTGTGTCCAGCTCCAGCACAAGGGGCTCGTTTTCTTGCCTTTACAACCCCTTCCATGGCAGACCTAGCCCAGAAAGCTGGTGCTGAGAAGGGGCCATAAACCCTCCTGGGAGATGGGGCAGGACCTTTGGTGCACATAGTCCTGAGCAGACTGCTCAGGAGGCAGCTACAGACCCCACAGACCTGACAACCCAGGGGACTCATTCCTGCTCCTGCTCCAGGATTTGGCTTCCAGACTGCCCATGGTCCTGCCAGCCAGGAGCCCCTGTGGGAAAGGGGTGGTTGTTGTTCCCCTGAGGGGAAGGATCTGTAAGTGATCCCAAGGAGGTCTTGACATCCTCTGCAGAAGGGCTTTTGGAGGATAATTGTGTTACAGCCCTAGCAGCGTTGAGAAACTCTAACACCACGAGTCTGTGTGAGGTCCCAAAACAGGTTTTTCCTTTCTCACATTTTATGGGGTGTGGAAATAAAGCCAATCCCCATTCCAAGCCAAATCCCCCAGCCAGATGCCAATTTGGCTCCTGACTGTGATCCTCAAGCTAATATCAACTTGTCACAGGGGCAACAGCAAACACGACAAACGTGAAGGGCAGGACTGGGGCTGTGCTGGGGAAGGGTTTGGATTTCACTCCAGAATTTTGGGTGGGAAAATTGATCTACGGCTTTGAAACACAGAATATTCAGTGGGCAGGTTTTCAAGATACCATAGTCTTAAAAAGTCTTGGAAACAGCAAGATTTCAGGAAATCTTGGTAAATATTGCACTGACCGGCTCACCCTGGGGGAAGTGAAGCATCTCTTGGTGCAGACAGTGGGCGGTGCCAGCAGGGGCTCGAGTGGGGTTTTTCCAGCAAGGTATTTCCTACATTTCCCATTGCTGCTCCCAAAGCTGATCTTTCTTCTCCTCTGGGGATATCACAGGGGCTGGATACCAGAGAATTCCCCACAGCTAATCCATCCTTTCCTCTGGCTAATGAGGAAATGTGGCAGTACCTCTTTCCTCTGTGTTAAATAGAGGGGCTTTAAGCCATCTCCACATGCCTTTTTGTCACCCCAGCGCTCCCAAGAGCATTTAGCACCAAATCTGCAACACACGTGGCGTTTCCCAGGTCTCAGTGGTGGGAACCCTCCATTGTCACCTGCAAATGCCACTTTGTACGTTCTGGGGACTAATGGTGAGAAAATGTGGCCGTGCCTCTTTCTAATTTCCTCATCAGATTAGAGGCATGCACATTGGAGGGGTTAATTGTCAGGAAGTTTAATTGTTACCCTATGACTCCTGCTTCCCTCGTGTGTTAGTGGCACACAGGCAGGGCTAATAGTGAGAAAATTTCACTGCAGCTCTACCACACTCTCTTCATTAGGCTAATGGAACATTTTCCTCTCATTTTCTCCCCAGGGTAGCTGTAGGAGTGCTACTTTATAATTGTTGCTCTTACTGTAATTGGCAGTAGTAGGAGGATGTATAATCTCATTGTCTTTCCTGTGCAGTGGTAGGTTTATTTATGACCTATTGACAATTCCCAGCCAGCAGCTGGAGCACAGTGAGTGTTGCATTAGCCTTTCCCCCCAGCAAAGGGGAGACAACACAAAGGCTGTGATTAACTTGAAAGAACATGAACCCAAGATGTCCCACAGGACCAAATATTAACACCAGTAATGGCAAACAAAGGCGCTGCTGACCCTGAAGACACGTTGGTGTCTCATTCCCAGGATTGGTATCTCAATCTCAACCTTTGTGGATTCTTGTGGTTTCTGGCATGTCTCATCTCACCACAAAAAAAGGTTAAATTCATCTTCAGAGCTGCTTCAGCACATTAACACCAAAAATGGACCAGGCAGATGCCACACTACTTTACACCATAGCTGGGTGAGAAAATGAGCCCTTGATTCATCAAAGCCTGTAAGTGAGGCGGGATATTCCAGCCCCTCTCAGCAAACTTAAAGTGGTGCTTAATTCTTAGTTCTTGCTTTAGGGTTTTGCTGAACCACTAAGCTGGTTTGGTGTTGAAAAACCTGGTCCTTCCTCCCAAATGGGACTGTTGGGATTCAGAAGCAGCTTGTAGGTCACAGCTGCTGTTGCCAAGTGGCTCAAAGGTGCAGCTTTCCCATGGATGACACCCTGGAAGCAGCTACTTCCATCAGAGGCTGTTATTTAGGTCTCTGTGTCCTTCCTATCCAGAAGTTGCTGCTCCTCTTGTCCGCTGCTCCAGAGGAAAGCTCTCTGCATTTACCCACAGAGCAGCAGCAGCCTCAGACCTGTAGAACAGCTGGGGTCAATGCAAGCTGTGAAGCTCTCCAGGCTGGAGGAGCATCCTCCTGCAACAGCCTGTGGCCAGGAACTTATCCAGTGGCCCCAAGGGAGCCAGGATCAGACCCTGAGCCAGGGTTACAGCAGCCACTGGGTTATCCTGCTGCTCCATGGCCACCTCAGGTGAAGAAAATAAATCAAGGTAAGCTGGGGTGTAAGTCAGGCAGGATCAGAGCTGGAATGAAGCTCATCACACCCCTACCATCATGTTTTTTTCAGTGGGTGGAATGATGCTCTTTTTTCCATCTCTCATCCTCAAGGTTGAGGCAATCAAAGCAACACCTGGAAAATCCCTGTGTCTTCAATATAGGGAGCATATGAAAAGCAAATCCCTCTCCTCCACGCTGCTGGCTTTATTAATTTATTTTCCCATTCGTCTGCTTTAAAAATAAAAAAAGTAAAGAAGAAAACAAGTAGATAAATAGAAAAATAAAAAAAGAAGGAAGCAAAGAAATATAACAGTGACTGAAATTCACTGGCAAAGCAAAAACAAAAGAGGGAGGGAACCACAAGAAGTTTGCATCCTGATTCTATGTTCTTGCTCATAGCAAAGGTTCTGCTCACCTTCGTGCTGCTCAGCCAGCTCTGGCTGTGCTCCCATCTCTTCCCAGTCCAGGAAAAGCATGTTTAGAGCTGGTGAATGGCATTTCACAGCAGGCAGGATTTTCTCTCACAAAGGAATTTGCCAGCTATGCCCCAGAACATGACCCAGGTAATGAGCTTTGTCATTTGCCACGTCGTGTGCGGGAGTTATTTTGGGAGCCAAACCAGCTTTTTTCCACTGCTGAAACGCTTTGAACTCAGAGAGGGTGTCTCAGGGATGCCTCTGACAACGAGAGCCGGAACACCCACCCTGGTATATCTAGCACAGTTCATGGGGGAGGCTTTCCCAAGAAAGGCTGGGATTTTCAATAGGAACATTGGATCTTTGGGTAGGATAGGAGATCCAGGCTCCCCAGGGAAGTGGTCACAGCCCCAAGCCTGACAGAGTTCAAGGAGTTTTAGGACAATGCTCTCAGGCACATGGTGGGATTCTTGGGGTTGTCCTGTGCAAAGCCAGGAGCTGGACTCGATGATCCCTGTGGATCCCGTCCAACCCAGGATATTCTGTGATTCTGTAATCCTGCCCATCCAGAGGCAGAGATACGGGAGATGGGGTTACCCATGCTCAGCTGGAGCCTGGTGGGAAACCCAAGCACGTAGATGCTCTGCAGGAATGAAAGCCTGGGTTGTCCCATAGGAACAGGAACCCTGGTTGTCTCATGGGAACAGAACCCCTGGTTGTCTCATGGTGGCTCTGGGCAGTTGTACCCTGAAACCAAAGTTTTCAAAGAGAAACAGGCCCATGACCCAGTCAGGAGGAGCCGGACACAGAGCCTGGGGTCGTTGCAAACCCCCTCTTGAGCCCTGTGTGCCCCAACACAGGGAACACCCTGCTGTGTTTCCTGAATCCCACCAGTGATCCCACTCCTCACCTTTAGTCCATGCCCAGGCCCCAAAGGTGACTGCTTGTCCTTCCCTCTGCTGTAAGGGACTCCACTCATAGAATCACAGAATGGTTTGGGTTGAGAGTGACCTTAAAGCACGTCCAGTCCCACCCTCTGCCATGGGCAGAGACACCTTCCACTAGCCATGTGCTCACTCCTTCTGCTGGCAAACCCCACACGGAGTCTGGCAGCTGCCTTAAATGATTTCCCAGGGGAAGGGGC
>JAWWEU010000091.1:68682754-68693650 GCA_035583155.1 Acropternis orthonyx
AGTACTTTTGTAATCTATGAATATTTTAATATCTGATTTTTGTCTAATCATTATCCTGTTTAATAACAGTTACTGCCTTGCCACAGAATTTCCTTTTTTGCCATACCTGTGACTTAGAAGACAGATATTCAGGGATGTAGGGCTGTACCAAGCTCTCGATTGCAACAGATCATTAGATAACAAAGCTAAAGAAGATGTGATGATTGCAATAATATATATCCAATGACAAAGTCATGATCCAGTGGTCTAAATTAATTAATGAAATATATATTGAAACAAGTTCTTGTTCATGTAAATAATCCAGTAGACGATGATGGTAAATATGAGTAATATTTCATATGAGGAAAATCTAAGTATATCCCATCATGGCTGCCAGAACAGAAATTTGGACTCTAATCATGCAATCGCATTTTTATTTCTATTTCTTTTTTCAGCATTATTTTGGCATTTCCTGCAGTTAGTCTCTGTTGGATCACCTGTTGTTCTTTTCAGTGATACAGCTGCTTTACTCCTCAGTGAAGGAACCCATATGCTGTTTAATCTGCTACTCCCTGCTATGGTTCTATCTCAGTTCTTATCTTAGAGACTCAGGAGTCTTATACTCTGATCCCTAGTAGGCAAGATAATCTCAGTGTAAGTTGTGGGAGAGTATGAGCTAGATTTGGGAGTTGTAGGTTTGATTCTTGAGATGCCTATCTTGACTGACAAGTTTAAAATGATAAAAAATCAACAAAAAAAGACTTGTGTTTAAATGTGTATGCAACTTACGAGTAAGAAACAAATAAAAACAATCTTGCCATCTGCTTCCTACTTTTTAAAGCAACGATTTTTAGAAAAGGGAAAATTATCCAGGAAAAGGATGGAAGAATGTAACCCTTGCAGATAAAAGTTCATTCTCTGATAGCTACAGACTAAATCTAGTGCAAAATGATAGATCCTTAGTTTTATATTCCAAATGGTTCAAGCACAATGTTAATTAAGTACTTACAAGAAAGATTCCAGTCATGTCAAGTTTTCTATAATACACCTACAAGAAAGTTTAAATAAGACAGTGAAATTTGGAGGTAAAAACAGTTTCATGGACTTACTTCCCTGTCACTTTCCATTGAAATGTTTAAATTATATAAACATTTTTAAGGTATATAAACACTTATTTGCTACAAAAATAGTTAATCAAAATTCTTTTTATTAAAAATATGAATAAAGAATGATACATTGTAGATTTCTGATTAAAAAGAAACAATTTGAACATTGATTCAATCAGGAACAAAAAAGGTTTATAATCTGATTCAGATAACCAAATTTTAATTGCTAATGAAGTGATTATAGATTATATTTATGACAACAATTTCCACAATATTTAAAAAAAACCCCAAGAAAATTAATATTTTAAGGGATTAATGCTATCCATTTGAACAATAAAATCAAAACCAGCTGACTGAGAAAGGGTAGAAGAAAATTCAAAGGAAATAATTTTAGGTTGTTAGAGATTTTTCTTTCAACTTTTGAAAGTGTGTAAATGAAAAGATAAATTAAGATTCATTTCAACATATAAATTATTTTTAAGAGTTTCTCAAACCAGATTGTTTCTCTCACCTTAGTTAACATATTAGTTGAAAAGACTATTGACAGATATGTTTTGTTTTCAAGTAATTCATGAACTACTGAAAAAAAACCCTTCAAAACTAATACTTTCTTTGAAAGAATGCACAATATTCCACCTACAGAAGGGAGAGACAACAATTAAATAAACAAATAAAATCAGAATTTGAATTATTTTAACTTGTTATGCCAGAAGAAGGACATCTGTGTGTCCTTATAGAATACTATATCTCAACCTTTGTCTTTGGATTTGTAAAGCCAACAAACCTGCTGTACTCACAGCTCAATTAATCACCCAGGGCACCAGAAAATGCAGAGGTCAGCTCCCTTTTTCTTTACCAGACTTATACATAGGCTGTTAACTTGAGTATTTTTTTACCTGTAAACCATCAAAAATTCATTGAGGGCAGATTTTTGTCAATTAAATTCTACTTCCAAAATAAAATTTCATTATTTTTCTCTTGGAAGATAAACCCAGCCACAGAATATTTCTAATTTATAGCAAACAGTGGTTCAGCCTAGCTCTGATGGAAGATTTGCAACAAGCTCTCTTGCTGAAGTCCCAGTGGGGTACATGTGGCCAGTACAGTATTAGAGACCGATGAGAACGAAGCGTGATACGCCTTCTAATTCTGCTGTCTCTGAAAATGAACACAAAGGTGTTATTGAAGCATTTCATCTACTACATGCATATATTTGTGAAGGTCAAAAGGAGTACTAATGGAGAAAAAAAAGACATGGATGTTTCAGGAGTAAATGACATGGAATAAGAAGAAATTTTTAAAATACTTAGAATTTCCAGCCAGCCTGGTAAGACTTACTTTTGACAAAACCCAGATAGATTATTTTAAATAGCATTTAAATCAGAATAAAGAAAACAAACCCAAAACATTATTTCATAGTTTCTCTTTACATTTGATACTTTGATGACATCTACGGCTTGCCTAATAATTGCTATTACTTACAAAAGACATGGCACTGGGAAATAGTTATCAGCAGAATCACTACACCTTCCTAAGCCTTCTTTCAATAAAAAGTGGTCCTGGGAGCAGTAGAAGGTACTTTAACCTCATAATCTGTGCAACTTTGTCCTGAGAAGGATAAAGGGTGGGTCTGTTACTAGGACAACAGTAGGAGTCAGGTTCCTCCTGCACAGATTGATGTCCCTCACATTGAGGTTTTCCAAGGCTACAGAATTTAAAAAAAACCCCAACCAAATAAAAAATCCCAAGCAAACAAACACAAAAAATGTAAAATATGTATATGTACACTTAGGCAGGTTTTTTACATCAGTTGTTAACTATTTATGTTACTTTCACCTGTATAATTATACATATGATAACCTAGAGAGGCTGGATTTGCTTTTCAGACTGTGATAATTTGTCACTAATCAAATTTATGTTCAGAAATATCCTTTCTAATTTGATTTCTAATGACTGACCCAAGGATGAACACAGAAATTCCTGTAGTTGTAAGCCAAGATAGAGCAGCTTATGCAGTTTTTGCCTAGTTTGTTCATTATTGCTCTAAAGTGGTTACCATTCTCAGAACTGGATTATGGTAACCTAGTGTATAAATATCCTTAGACTGCTTCAGTGGAAAGTCAGATAGACTGGTTTAAATCAGCAGCCTTCCTGATTTAAAGGCCTATTAAGTTGACTGACCACAGTGAAATTGATTATAAACAATCTTTTGATCTGTTACTGTGACTCAGCTAGGAAGATGGTAATGAACTAATGGTAGTCAACAGCAGTCTTAAACATCAACAGCTGCCTTTGCAGGGATCATGTGTTTACACCCCAATTTCCTGGTGTTGGATACATTCCTCATGTGTCTCAAGGTAGGTTTACCTCTGTCTTTACTATCCAGTATATGTTATTACAAATATCACATCAGCAACTATTTATGCATTTGTTTATACAAAATGTTTTATAAAGACTCATAACCTGGCCAAAATGGCACTCTCCCACCTATAGATTGCTGGGGTATGTTCCTGGTCTGAACAGTTTATAGCAAATAAACAACCTAAAATCTTTGAAGGTATTCAGTAATTCTTTTATCAAAGGGCAGGACACTTAATTTAAATTTCCCAAAATTTGACTTTATCACTGTAAAACTAGCAATATATCCATTATCTTCACAGATTAAAGCTAAAAGCTTTTGATATGACAAGCAGGCAATTCATCCTGTTTATCGTCTGACAGCTAATTCTCTTCTCCTCATGCTGCAATAGTGGAGTACAAGTGTTCATTTTGTCACACTAGCTTTACCCTGACTAAATTTCTTCCCTTAATGCATGTTTGTATTAATCTCCAGATTGTCTTCAAAGTGAGAGGGTGGATTATGTCCCTGCCAAAATTTTAGCACTTCTAAATAATTGATATAATCTCACTGGAGCTCAGAGAGAATTCTTAACCATTCCATCAATCTATTTTAGACAGTGAGCACAGACTGGGGGAGGTGGCGGAAACAGAGATGAAAGGTAATTACTTTTAGCAATAAAATGTCTAGCTAGAATTTCCATCCTTTAAATTTATAAATTTTCATTTAACTCTAACTGTCTTTGTAGAGGAACAGACCAGTCGTCTGAGTGTTACATTTAAGGTTACTGTACTTCTACTTCCTTCCCTTCAAATCTGCCCAGACCTCATGCAGAAATGGTAAAAGGCAAATCTACACTGGCCTTTGCAGCTGTAAACTCATTAGGCGAATGATAATTATGCTTGTGGATTACAGGACTTCTCATTTAAAGTTAATATGCACCAAGGGGTCCTCAACCAAAACCGAGACTAAACGTGAAAGAACCTGAATTTATTTATTAATTTGTCCAGGGTGATTTTTTATTACTTACTTATTTATTATTTTTTCATGGAAAAATGAAAAAGGAGTCTATAAAGAGAGATTTTTTTTTACTGAAATCAATTTCAGGTGCTAAAGGATTCTTGCTACCTTTAAAATTTATTTAATTACCTGTGGTTCAGCAACTTAATAATAGAACAATATTATTTCCATCAGTTCACCAGCTGAATAGCATCCAGGCTGCATTCACAGATTTTGGTACAACGCTAGTTGAAGAACTAGTGCCAGAGTCAAATGCACAGTGAAAGATTATGGTGGAGGGGACAAGTGTGTTTGCTCTTGAAGGTGGCTCAAACCTGACTGACACTGATGCATGTGTAATATTTGAGTTTACTCCTGGGTTTGCTCTAAAGTACTGCAAGTTCAGCATTTACTGAGTAGTGGCAGAGTCCAGATTTGGACCTGAGTTTCAAAAAACATTGTCAGGATGCAGGAGTAAGACCTTCCTTGAAAGTCACGGGAGATGCCTTCCACACTGTTGCCACGGATCACTTTGTCTCTAGAAGCAGTTGATCCACAGAGAGCTATTATAACTTTGAAAGGAAAGAAAATGATGAAAGGAAAGAGAGGATGCTTTCTCCAATATATATTACTTGTAGATAAGAATTTGAAAGCAGACACAATGACAAAGAAACTGGCAAGTCCCAAAACATATAACTAATGAGCTACCCAACTTTTCTGTGACATTGTAGGGGACAGAAAACATGTAGAAGTCTGGGTGAAACTCCTTCAAAGAAACCAGCACGTAGGGACCAGCCTTTCAAACAGAACATGACAAATATTCTCATAAATATGGAACCTGAATGACTTGTGAAAGAAAGTTTCACTTGAGACGAAACCGATCTTTTTGCAAGGCAATATCTGAGCTATTCCACTCACCACGCTTAGGCAAAAACCTTAGGTTTGGTTACTCCAGGCAGTCTTCTGGAGTGTGTGTACAGGGTTCCTTTCAAGAGAAATCACTCTAGATGGACTTAGAAAATTGTCTGTAGTACCACACTGATACACACCACTATAATGCTGATGGGGTATGAGACAGGACCGGATCACGGTTTGGAGCAAAGTCCTCTAAATCTCAAAGCACACGCATCGACTGTTTTGCCCTGTAGAACGCTCTTACTGGGCTTGACTATTAGTTAACCTGGATCTAGTCACCACAGTCTCCTGAAATAACCAGTGCAACTGATTTCTATGGAAGAAAGTCTAATTAAGAGAAAAACTATTTAAGAACATCCTAGAGAAAAACATTGGTGAGGCACTGGAACAGATTGTCCAGAGAAGCTGTGGCAGCCCTGTCCCTGGAAGTGTTCAGGGTTGAATGGGAATTGGAGCAATGTGTGGAAGTGAAAGTGGAAAAAGTCCTGCCATAACAATGGGTTGGTGTGAGATGGTCTTTAAGGTCTGTGCCAACCCAAACCATTCTATGATTATATAATTCTCTCATATGGGCCACTTGCACCTACTTTATTCAGTGAGGTGTGTTGAGTGAGTAAGGATCACCTCTCAAATCAGAGGCTGGGAGACAACAACTCACAAAGCATTAAAAACATGTGTAACATCGGAAGGTCTCAGTTTCTAAATGTCATTATAGGGCTGATAATTCTGAGCCTGAGATACAGCAGGAATCTTTCAAAATAAACAAGCAACCCTATTGTTTTCCAGTAGTAACAGATGTGAGAGAGCATGTGCCAGTGACCTGTTGAGGAAGTACATACCTGCTTTCACATCAGGCCATGCTGCAAACAACAGCAAAACCAAAACAAGATCCAGAATCAATTACACTGCTCTGTTACATGAGGAGACTTTTGAGGTGGTTGTGGTTGATATCTCTGACACTAAGAGTTACCCAGCCTGAGGCTTTGCAAGATCAGAGGAAATGGCCTCAAGCTTCACCATGGGAGGATTAGATTGGATATTAGAAAAAATTGCTTCACCAAAAGGGTTGTCAAGCCCTGGCACAGGCTGCCCAGGGCAGTGGTGGAGTCACCATGCATGGGAACATTCAAAAATCATGTGTGGCACTTGGGGAAATGGTTTAGTGTGAACACAGTGATGTTAACAGATGGACTCGATGACCTTAGAGGTATTTTTCCAACTTAATGATTGTATGTTTCTATGATTCTGCTGGAGTAAGCTGCTCTGGCTTCAGACATTCCTGAGGTGTCTGTAACAGAGATCCAGAAATCCAAGGATTTAGGCTGTGTAGTTCTTGCAGAATCCAATGGATTATCATCTTGAAGGACATCTTCTCCCTATTTTCTTTCCTTTAAGTCCTACTTATAAGAAAAGACAGTCAGTCCCTTTTTGAAGGTTTTATTTTTAATGCCCTGTTATTTCATCTGAGTGTAACAATGGAGGATGATTGAAGAGCTGAGACCCAAAGACTCTTCAATTTTACAAATTGGTTTAATTTGATGAAGAAGGAATGCTACATTTTGTTAAATCATATTATGATAAAGAGGAGCTGGTAGCTTCTCAGCATGAATCTGAAAGCAAATTATTTCCACAAAAAAAGGACGATGTATTTAACCAGACAAGTAATTATGTTGTGGTACTACTATCTCCCCTGCTTCAGATTAGAAAAAGAATTCAATTATCACTCCATTAGATCAAAAAATAATTTTAGTGATACATTCAAATTGAATTCATTTATTCCTAAGCATGCTCTGGATTAACCTTCATGCATTTTGCTGATTAGAATCTTGGGTCAATACTGTTATTCAAAAATCTACATTAACTTGCTACAATTTTTATTTTATGTTAACATATTCTGTTATTGATTTTTCTGATGCATTATATTATAAATTATATTTAATTTTCTAGATCAGATAAGTGGGTTTCTCACACAGTTTAATAAAATTGGGTTTTTTTCCATTATCTTGCGCAATTTCCAGTTAACAGTTATATTTCCATGACCCTCTTGAGATGTTGTAAAGGTGTAAGTTCAGAGGTAGGTAAACAGTTCTTCCAAATCAAAAAGGAAATCATATCCTTGTTTTATAAATCTCTTACTTTCTTGACTTTTGCATTTTGTATTCTGTCTAATATTTTAATGATTCCATGTCTGTTTCCTTCTCCCTCACAACCTGATACAGCAGCCTGTAGTCCCATGTAAAGATAAAACTGTAACAAAGGAGAAATAAGAACAAGATCGTGTCACAAGTGATTGCGTTTGGTTCCAAATAGACTATTTGTAGGTGTGAGAGGTTGGCTGTGAGATGTATCCACACTGCCCAGAGAGCCATCCGAGTGTTTTCTTAGCAAATCAGTCCTGATTTTTTTTTTTTTCATAAAATCATGTTGTCTAGCTTTTTAACATATGCAGTATCCTTGATGTTCTAAAAATTCTAAATACATCATTGAATCAACAGGACAAGGAGCTTGTCCAGTCCTTTCAGAATGTCTAAAAATAAGTTTTTTGATTTTTTTTTTCTTTTTGATTTTTTTTTTAAACAGGTGAATATCATAGATGATATAGTCCTCCCAACTAGGATGAAATATTCTATAAGCAGCTTGTAGAAGTGTCATGATCACTGGCCCTTGTTTCTTATGGGGACATAAGATTAGCAGATGTTTGCTGGAAATACAACAAAGCAGGGAGCAGCAATTTAGGAAGTTCCTGTAGGGTATGGTGAGCTCACAGCTGGTGAGCAAGACCACTGGGGAAGGTGCCTTGATGGACCTGCAGATTGTGAACAGAAGGACTGGTGGGAGACGTGGTGGTGGGAGACTCTCCTGGACTCAGCAATCATGAGACGAGAGCTTTCACATCTCAGAGAAGTAAAGAGGGGTCAACAGAGCTGCCACCTGGTACTTCTGGAGAAGGCAGGCTTTGGCCTGTTTAGGAGCCTGGTTGAGAGAGTCCCTTGGGAGGCAAAGGAGTCCAGGAAGGCTGGATATTCTTCAAGAAAGAAATCTTAAAGATACAGGATCAGGTTATCCCTATGTGCCAAAAGATTAACCAGTGGGGAAGGGGATTTACCTGTCTGAACAGACAGTTTTGGCTGGAATTTGGGGAAAAAAGAAGAGTGTATCACCACTGGAAAAACAGGCAGGCTACACAGGAGGGTGACAGGGATGTGGTGAGGTTGTTCAGGGAGAAAATTAGAAGGAGAAAAACCCATCTGGAACTTAGGAAACAAATTCTTCATGAAAAAGGATTGTCAAGGATGGAACAGGCAGTCCAGGGCGGAGGTAGAGTCACCATTCCTGGAGTTCTAAGATTTGTAGATGCAACACTTAAGTATGCGGGTTAATGGCAGGCTTAGCAGCGCTGGTATAACTGCTGGACTCTTAAAGTTCTGTTTCAACTAAACAATTCAATGATCCTACGATAACATTCTCACTTCAGTAGATGAGTTTAATATGTTTCATCATCTTTATATCAGAGAGTGTAAAATCTTGTGCATTTTTAGTTACAGAATAGATGTGGGTACTAAACAGTTCAGCAAGAATTAATAATTTTGTTTTCTACATCTTTTAAAGGTTACATATGGTGGCATGTCCCAAAATTACTTTAAAGTCTTTTTGAGTTACTTTACCAGCATGCACTGAATTTTTTTCCTGTGGTGTTTTAAATTATCTAACCCATTTTCTGCAGTTCAAAAATCAATAGAACTTGGAAGCTAAGACTGTTTTCCATTTTGTTCCTTGTTGCCATTTGTTATCTTTTATTTCTATTTATTTAATTCCTTACTACAGAACTAGAAGTGAGATAGAGTTTTAGCAAAATTATCAACTTTTTGATAGGTGAATTTTGACTCTTTGACTAACTATAACATTGAAAACCCTTAGTTAATTAATGTTAATTTATTTGCCCATTCAATTAAAGTTCTCATCTATTGTATTCATAATTTCTTTCTGATTTGGACTAATGGCCTCTTAGAAAGGAACAGTATAAAGTACTATTCCACATCCATTTTCCCAATTTAAAGTTCTTAGAAAAAACCTTCATGCTTAATGTTGATTTCTATCTGAAAGAGAAAAGTAATCATTATTTTGGTTTTTATGTTTTTTTGTTTGTTTGTTTTGCAGTAGTGCCCTTACCAATCACAGTCTAAGATTTTGGAAGCAATTTTTCTATTCATAACAGAAAGCTTTAACATTTGTCTCTTATACTCAATACTGCATAACTTAGTTTTGCCTATGCTTGAAGAAAAATCTCCTCTTGTTTTCTAGCTCTACTCCATGACCCAAAAGCTATCTTTACTGAAAACCTCATTTAAGTTCAATCAGATCACTGAAGCAGTGGGTTTCCCTAAGGTGTTGCTCACAAATCATCTATCACTTTTATCCCTTCTGTTCTCATAACAGCCCAAGTGCAACATCCCACTCAGACAAACCATACCAACATTTCAAAAGTATCAATTTTATCAATGTAATCTCTTCAACAAACTTTCTACCTCAGGCTCCTTAAAAATTCCTTTTTTTCTCCATATTAAGACCTATGCTCACTGACTTTTATTTGCACCTATTATTCTCATTAATTTCATTTTATTAACACCCTTCTTTCCTCTTGCTTTGAAAATCTTCTTATATCTTCATAGAGGCAGCCGAATTTACCTGTGTGGTGATGAGCTATGTTTGCCTAGTAGCTGTCAAGTTCAATTTTTTTGCCATAACTTGGCATTGTCATAGTTCAACTACAAGATTTTACATCTTATTCAGACCTTCCACACAACATTAAATGATCCCTAGAAGACTAGCAGGACTTTACTAATCTTTCCCTAAGTCCTTGAAGCCTACTGCAATATGTGAATATTCAAAGTACGATGATATTAATTAGTGTGTATCATCTGTGGATTTACAAATTTCCATTAAAAAAAAAAAAAAAGGAAAATAAAATGTTATTTAGTTGCATCTGGCACAGGTTACTCAGAGAAGTTGTGGCTGCCCAACTCCTGGAAGTGCTCAAAGCCAGGCTGGATGAGGCTTGTAGCAACCTGGTCTAGTGGAAGGTGTCCCTGCCCATGGCAGGGGAGTTTGAACGAGATGGTCTTTAAGATCCCTTCTAAACCAAACCATTTTGTTATTCTATGATTCTATAATACTTAAAACTTTCAGAGCACTGAAACTTGTTATCAAGCCTAATAATTTCTCCCTTGCATGACCACTAGATTTATGCTTTGCATCTCATAGATCTCTTACTTGTCAGTTTGAAGAAAACATGGTAAGTGTAGAGGAGGTCATAGCAATTTTTGCTTTAGTGTTTGTATTGGCTTCCACCTGCTAAGTCCAACATGAAACAGTAGGAAAAAGCATCTTAAACATCCTCTTTGAGATTTCTGTTCACCTATGTCATGTACTGGCTTAGCAGGGGATATATTTGAAACTAACTTTTGGTTTTACTGTCTTATCTACCTCCAATGTCTGAGCACTTTTATTTGTGTATGAACACCTTGAGACTAAATCATGTCAATAATGGGTGACTTATGG
>JAWWEU010000091.1:68731230-68743109 GCA_035583155.1 Acropternis orthonyx
ATAAGATATGCATTTTATAAGATACAGTTTCTGAGAGGCAAGTTTTCATGTCTCCCATCCCTGTATAAAAGCTGGATGGACTGTCCAGGATGAAACCTAGCACAGGACTCTTGAGATGTTTTGAGTTATCTTACTTCTGCATATTCTGATAGAATCATGTAATGATATTTCTGATTGTATTATACATATTATTTGGATTTGGCTAATTTTTATCAATCTACTTTTTAAATAATTTTTTTATTATTATTATTTTATTTCAGTCCAAAGGTTGATCAGCAGAGTAATATACAGTAATTTCAGCTGATAATTTTGGCCTGTGATAATTTCTGGTACCTGTGATTGAGAAAGTCTGCTAAGCATTATGAATGAATGTTGGAGTGTTACCAGTTACCAAACTGGTGCCCAAGACTTTGTCAGAAGACAGATGGCAGAATACTAGAATAGTTTGGGCTGGCACAGACCTTAAAGATCATCTAGTTTCAACCCCTCTACCCTGGGCAGGGACACCTTTCACTAGACCAGGTTCCTCATATCATTTAGTTATACTCTACCAGTGCAGTGATCTGGCTGAGATGGGGGAAAAAGCACCCTTGGTAGCTGAGCAAAGGATGGTTCAAGTAGGTGCAATGACAGAACTGATTTCTCAGCAGTTCAGGAAACCGACATTCCCTTCTCCCCTGACTTTCACTTCTCTGAAAGTGAAGGATTAGCAGGAAGTTCCTGAGACAGTAAGAGTGGAGCCAGAAGAGGGGCATGAGGAGACAGCGGGATTTACTTTTTTTCTCACCAAGGAGTACATGAGAAAGGAGTGACTGGTGACAAACATTTTTAGCGTGGCCTTTTCCTGCACATTGTAAGCCTTCCATGACAGCACAGTCATCTTGGAAGATCTCCAGGGAAGACAGAGCGTTCATGGTACTCTGTTCGGGTCAGTCCCTGCTTGGACTGGGTACAGGAGGAGAATGGAAGGGTGGGAACATGAGCTCTGAGGATTATTTTGAAGTTTTCACACGTTGAAATGTTAGGAAATGCTGGAAAATAAAGTATTAAAAAAATAATAATCAGGAAGTGGAAAATGTGCCTAAATTTGATAGATTTAGGAGGTTCAGTATTCTTTAATTTATCTGAGGGAAATTTTAAAGAGAAAGATTCAATGTGATCTGGATATACACACATGTATAAAAAAAAGCTATGAAAAGTGGATCTTTGATATGAATATCTAACATATAAACCTTCATTAGATGACGAATAAGTAGGATGGTCTTTTTTTATAACCTGAGAGAGGATTACTGTTAGAAAATAATACCTGTAGGTGTGTGTTGATTTCTCCACTACTTAATCCTTAAATCACCACCTTGAAGAGCAAAGTTTTGGGACACATTTCACAGAACTGATTTTTTTTTTTTTTTTTTTTCGATTTAAATGTATCTATTTCTATAGAGCAATGAGATAGATTTTGATAAACATACAAGTTCATCTATAACGAAAATGAAATATTTTCCTGTCAAATATACCTATTTGTTGAGGAAGCTCTTGAATTCATGTATGAGAGAGATGCAAGGAAACATTGTTCCACACAATGCTACAGTTGATCCAACAACTTCAAGTTTTCTAGTTCCCCATTGCAGTGGATGTTATATACCTCCAAATTCCCTTATCTGCAAAAGTTATAGCACTCTTTGAGATTACAAGTGATTTTCATACTTAATAGATATTTATTTCCTTCATCCTGCTGCTTTAAATGGCGTTTATAGGTTAAAAAGATTTTATGGGGCCTTTGAAAGCTTTTGAAAATCCAAAACCTAGAATTATTCAACTGTAAATGTCTAGAATAAAATCCCTATTGCTATCAGATGTTGTGTGAAGGTATTTGTTTTAAAACTGTGGTTCCATAAGTGTATAAATACAATCTTATTTGTTTATGTATTTGTTTTATTCTTTAATACTCACCCAGATGGTGGTTTCTTGAAATAATATTTGTTATTGGTAAGGATTATTAATTTGTCTAATTTCTGTGTTTTGTTTTATCTCCCTTTTTGTAGGTTCTGGGGAAAAAAAAAAAACCAAACTTTTCTGTTGATTATGTTCTAGAATGAATTATCTTAAAAATTACAGGATTTCCCATTTAAAGATTTTCTTGTGGGTTTTAAACCTAAAGGACTCTTCTGTGTTTTACTCTATCATCCTTCTTCCCTGTAAGATTTAAACCAGAACGTATGATAAAGTACAATCATATAGGTATTGATAACTCCTTCTTTTCCAAAGAGTTTTTGACTGGAGAAGGAAATTACCAGTATAAAGTTTCTGATAGAACTATAAAAGAACCACACGTGCATGAAAAATTATTTGAACATGGATTCAGAACTGATTAATAAAGTCTACATATAATAAAGAAATTTCTTTTTCAAGCAACTTCTAAGCAAAAAATGTCCATAATATTAGTAGAGCTATCAAGTACCTAATCATATTTGCATGAGTTACTCTTAACATCTGAAAGTTAGAAGCTGGATTCATGATCTTGTTTATGTTTGGATATGTCATAGACTTGCAATTAGGGACTAAAACTCAAAACCAGTTTGAAAGCCAGGATCTAGTATAGAAAGAAGGTGGGATTTTGTTTCCTAAATCCAAAGCAATGCATCTAGGCACCTCTACTCAAGTGTAAAATTAGTTTTGAAAGTTTCACACATAGCCTTTTAATTTTAAACTTGCTGCAGAAACAACAGTAATAAAAAGGGCCACTGAGCATCTGACCCAAATTCCACCTTGTTCAGTCTTCATGGTCCAATGCACTTTGTTTTGAACAGTAGACCAGAAAAAACAAACAAACAAACAAACAGGCAAACAGAAAACTGAGCACTCAGGAAAGGTTTATACCTTGAAGTTTAGGGCATGTTTGAGGTAGAGGACAGCTGTGCTTAGAATTCTCCCTTACAGAGACATAGTTGCTGACCCTGACTACAGAGCTATTGATTAAAACAGGACGTGATCTAGCATTTTGTTGATTATCCTTCAAACACAAAAGATGGATGTGTGACCCCTGAAGAAAGAGGTCTTTCTGCCCATTTTCAAAAGTGAGTTCTGAACTTTGCATTGCAGGTGGATAAAGCTCCATTTTACATTGAAAGTTTACTTCTCTTGCTCTTTTTGTCTAGTTATCTGACAGGAGTTGTTTTGTAGCATTCCATTTATTTCTCCCCCTTTGCTCTGTGTGCCTTCTCGGAAATGTTGGATTCCACTTAGGGGTATGACTTCTACATGTACCATGTAGCTTTTAGACTAAAAAGATCTTTCTGAATGACATGGGGAAGGATCTTAAGATTTTATGAAGGAATATGTATGCATGTTGCTGAATAAATTCAATCCTGAGGTACACCATGTATGTATGCAAAACCAGGTAACAATAAGACTTCTTCCTAAATACGGTATCTGCTGTATAATTAGAAGCAAAAGAACTACTGATAATGTAAGCTATTATGCAAGCTTAGTAAAAGTAGGAGAATAGACCTGACAGAAACCTGCCTATTCTTTTATTTTTTTGTTGTCATTCTTCTCTGTACTGAAGTCATATTATATTCATTCCAAGATTCCTATACTCTTATTTTCTTACTTCTTTTTACCTTCTCAGAATTTCAGATTTGCTTTATTTACCCACCATTTTGCTTAATCCAAGCTAATTATCACATAGAGAGGAGCAGAGTTCTCAAACTGGTACCTGTTAATCTTATTAAACAGAGCTCTGGTTTTACCTCGTTTTTTCTTAGCACACAAAATGAAACACTACTTGATGATTTGAAAGGTAACGGTAAGAAAAATATTAGCTGAAGTGCTACACTTTCAGAGACAATTCAGGAGAATCTGCTATATTTGAGCAGCTGACAGAGGCAATGTGGTTTCCATAAAGAAATACGTCCCACCTCCAGTAATGGGAAGCCCAAGTAAAGCATATGTTTCTATCTCCAGGAGAGCAATCTTGAGCTCATGGTGGTTGCAAATATTGGATTCCTCTTTTCAGAGTAATGATATTTCCCATCCTGTGATTCCTTACAGCTCAAAGGTTCCCCAAAACACTGTGTGGCTCACAAGCATCCTAAACCACTGATGTCAAATACCCTTGCAGGAAGAAGAGGAAGGCAGCTGTCAGCTACACTTCACCAAAAGGCAAGGGGTTCACTCCTTCATGTAAAATGGCCAATTCTAGTGAAAAAAGACCACTTTTGGCACTTGAAGTTATATATGTTGTCTAATGTATAGAATAAGGAGATTAAACAACTGTTATGAATCCCTGTTATTAATCCAGTTCTCAGTATCACAAAATGGATGCTTATATTATTTAACAAGTGTCAACACAAGTAATCTTTTCAACTAAGGACCTGTTGGTTGCAGATCCTTCCTGGGAACCAGAAGTTCCTGAACTTAATTGTATTAACAAAAATTGCTGAAAGTTTGATACATTAAAAACCCCCCACCTTTTTAAAGAGTTCTTCATTAGTTTTAGTACAGGTGAACTTTGGATCACTGATGACTTAAATAATATAGCACAACAGAGCAGAGTATTCCTGGGCCTTGCAATATCCAGCCTATGCTGCAGCTGCATTTGTTTAAGGACCCAAAAATAGTGTTCTATGACTCCTCTTGTGCAACATATTCAACTACCAAGATTTTTATCCAAACTATTTTTTTCCCTTTAGTACAGAGGAATGTCCCTCTATGTCTCATCCCATTGCTCTTAGATGTATCTGTTTGCCACTAATAGTTTGTGATTGTTCCATCCCAAGAAAACTTTCTTGATAGATCTAAGAAATAATTCTTCTTATGACTATTCCATCTGCACATGAGTATTATATCAGTCCATTTCACAAATTCTATCATGTTCAAACTCTTCTCTATTTCTTCAATGATTGGTATGAGACAGGAGGAAAAGCCAGACAATGTCTGTTTTTCACTTTTCCTGCATTTCTTCCTGTGAAAAAGATTTTTTCATTAAAACTTTTTCCTCACAGTAACAACCTACAATTTATTCAAGAGCAACAGTAATTCAATGTGTTACAATCCTGTCAATTGGTCTCTCTGCTCAAGGTTTGTACAAGAAATAATTTCCTGTGCAAACAAATTACAACAAAAGGTGAGACAAAAGCTGAAGGGACCACAGAGAGTTCCCATGAATCAGTCTTAGGTAGTGCACTCACAGCAGCATTTCACAGAATATTCTGAATATTATGAGTTGGAAGGGACCCACAAGGATGATCAAGTCCAACGCTCAGCCTTGCACAGAACCATCCCCAAGAGTCACACCCTGTGCCCCAGCACATCATCCAAACAACTCCTTTAGCTCTGGCAGCCTTGGTGCTGTGCCCACTGCCCTGGGGAGCCTGTTCAGTGCCCAAACACCCTCTGGGGGAAGAACCTTTCCCTAATATCCAATCTAACCCTGCCCTGTCACACCTCCAGGCATTCCCTGGGTGCTGTCCCTGGTCCCCACAGAGCAGAGATCAGTGCCTGCCCCTCCTCTGCCCCTCCCGAGACAATTGTACCTGCAGTGAGGTCTCCCCTCAGACTCCTCTTCTCCAGCTGAACACACCAAGTTCCCTCAGTGTCCTCACACGCTTCCCCTCAGGGCCCTTCACCATCTTCATTGCCTCCTCTGGACACTCTACAGTGGCTCAATTTCTCTCTTCCATTGTATCCCCACAAACTGCCCCACTATTGCAGGTGAGTCTGCCCCAGTGCAGAGCAGGGTGGGAAAACCCCCTCCCTTGCCTTGCTGACAATGCTGGTCCTGATGCCCTCCAGGACAGGGATGTCCCTCATGGTTCCAGGGCACTGCTGACTCGTGGCTAAGTGACCACTGACCAGGATTCCCAGGGCCCTTTCCTGGCACTACTTCCCAGCACCTCATTCCCCACTCTGTCTGTACATCCATGGTTGCCCAATCCTGGGTGCAGAATCCAGCACTTTCCTTGTTAAAGTAAACCGAGATTTCCAAAGATTTAGTCCTGTTTCTACACAATGCAACCAACCCCACCTACATAATGCTAATAGGAAATATTTTTGTTTTAAAGAAAGTATAACACTTTGACTATGTCCTGACGTTCATGGGTGCTAGCTAACAGATGGTTGTCATCTGTGAAAGTCCAGACTCTCTTGTTTATACATCTATGCTAACTGTAAGTATAAGAAAATTTGATTTTTGTGTTTCTCTCTATGTACACAATAATTTACAGTAAATGAAAGTAGTGTGTTTACTCAGAAATCTGGGCTAATTCATCCATTATGAACAGTCACACCATATTTAAATTTAGACAGCTCTCTTCTGTGTCGTTCTAGTACGTGCTGCTTATGAAGTAGTTTGAGCACTGAATAATGTCATGTAGAATCAAATATTATAATACTGGTTTCTTACTTTGCATGTTTTACTTTTTCAGATTTGCTCCCAGAGTATTCTGTGTACTAGCAGTTAAATGGGTGATTAGTGGTCTTCTCTAGTAGTGATTAATTTTCTTTTCTAGAAGTGACATTCCTTGACCTCAGAGACACAGCAGACCAGACCTATTAGTTACATATAAGTGTGATATAGCAACAGTAAAGGAAGGTAAAATAAGGGTTTGTGTTTAAATACATGAACAAGACAACCTGAGTTCTCTTACTCTTGTTTCAATTACCAGAGGAAGGGATGTGAAGCATTTTTACACTCTGAAGAAAGACAATAATTACAGGATGCTCTCCTTACCTTGAATATGAACATTATAAAAATACATGCTCTTCAAAAGACTCTTATCCACTCTATGCATCCATTTGCTACAGGAGATCTGTACTGCCTTCTAAGAGGTTGGTATGGAAGGAGCAGGAATTAAGAATTTAATTGTATAGGAACAGGGTGTGTAAGGAAGAGTTTTGCTGACTGATGGAAAGTCTCTATGGCCAGCGAAGCAACATGTTGAATGGGACCAGACAGGCTCTCATGTTTGCATGAATGAAAATATGTTGTGTTACAAAACAATGGTCCAGGTATGAGCTTTTCTGCTGCTCAGCGGAATGGGGAGTTATCAGATAGTACTGAGTAGGTTGAAACATCTAGTGCCTATTGTGTGTTTGTCTGCCTCCTATTCTATAAATGCAGGGAGAATTACCCTGAAAACCTAAAAATAAGTTCTGTAAAAGAAGGGTAAATATAAGTTTCTATAAGCACGTGGAAATATTGAGCCATACAAATAAAGATCAAGGAATAGCTGGAGGGGAATTATCTCTGCTAAAAAGGATTTGAGAGCTATTTAGGATAACAAAACATTCTTGATATCTTCAATATGGCATATGATTTTGTAACATAAAAATAGAAATTACATCTTCTGTAACATAAGTAATTATTCTGATCTACTCTACACTGCTGGAGTATTGAACTGAAATATTTGGTGCAGCTTTGGACTTTATGCATCAAGAGAAACAGGAATAGTCCACAGAACATCAACAAGCAAGATCCAAGGCCTGAAGACCACAGTCTGAGTTTCCTGATGGTGTATAGCTTTCCCAGTGGGTATCACTGACATATGCTACGACATATGATCTGCTGAGCTCCCCAATTTCAAACACTGTGGTCTCATGTTAAATGCACTTTATGTCTCTTCAATCTCTTCCTGCATATGCAGGTAACCTCCCTTTGTTTTTCTGGTAGTAGCTATGCTAACACTCTTTCAGGGTGTCTCTTACATGTCTTTTGCATTCAGGAACATCTTGACTACCCCTATTTAGAGCTTCATTATCAAGTTTACCAATATGCCTTGTAGATTTCAGAGTTTATGTGTGCATCAACAGCACAGTCATTTAAATTTGGTGATGTAGATGAAATCTCTACTTAGATAAAGGTTTTAGGTACTCAAAGAAGAAAAGAGGAGAATGGCAGACTTACAATTTGGATCTGATTCTGGCATTTTTAAAAAACAGAAGTTTTCTTGTTTTCTTGCAGGAACTGAAATCAAAACTATTTAAAAATATATATGTTGTAATCAGAAAATTGTCAGTGTGAGCAATTACTTTTTTCTTTTAAATCTCAGGTTCTCTGCTTGACCTTTTCTCCCTGAAATTGAAACACAAGTTAACACAAAGAGATTGTGAAAATCAAATTTTAATAATACAGAATTCTAGAAATGTTTATCTCATCTGAAAAAAAAAAAAAAAAAGAAATATTTCTTTTCTCAATTCATAATTGCTTTCAAGACTCTTAGTCTGAGGTTAGACAGAACAAGAAAAAGAGAGGGAAAAGAAGCAAAAAATAGGTATTTTTCATGTTCACAGAGTATGAAATAAGTTTTCCAACCAGTTTTCATCAGACCATCCAGTGGTACCTCAAGCAGTCTGGCTCTCTTTCTCATCAAGAGGTATCTGAAATGATGAAAATCAACAGATCTGAAACAAATTCATGCCTTTGTGCATTGTTAATTGCCCTTGGTTTATTAAAGGTAAAGCCAAGAAACAAATATATAAATTTGGGCCACTTAATAAAATCTATCAGATTTGGTCCTTGGCCTGAGAGCTTACAAGGCTGCCCTTGAATAGGGTGTTACTACAAAAGGAAACAGATTCCGGGTTCCTGAGTCTCAAGAGAATATGTAATTATAAAATATCATCAAGTGTCAAGCCAAGATTTATGTAAAGTTAAAATATATATCTTCATTTTATATATCACTATAGAAGTACTCAGGGTATATGCAAAGACTAAGATTTCATGTGTTCCTTTCTAATGCAAATGTTATAGTTACCCTTGTAAAAATGAATTTTATGGTACATGAGCATGGAGTGACTTGACTTGGCTAAAAATGTTTGGCACTGAGCCTTGTTCATCACACATCATCTGAGGAGTATGGCTCTGTTAAACTCCTTGCTCAACATCCCTTATTTTTTTACATGTATAATTTAAAAGAATTATATGAAAAAGGAGCAACTGGTTAAGTGAGGATAATTTTGTTTCCAACATTCACAGAAATGATAATAATAAAAAAAAAAAAAAAAAAGACAGCCTAGAAAGCAAAGTACTTGATCACATTTTCCCTTTGGAAATAAAACTTTATTAATATTAATATACTATCTTCTTGTTATCTCCTTTCTAAAATGTTGCCCCTTAGGTATATATCAGAAGCTTGGCAGCTACTGTTTGTCACTTAAATCTGAATATCTCTTCTGGTTTCCCATTGGGTTATCCGTATAAATTATTATTTTATAACTTTATGTGTATATATTTATGTAGGGCTGTATGTGCATGCTCTTTTTTTATTACAAAACCTTTATCTTGCAATACATAAAGACATACATTAACAGCTTATAAAGCCTGGGGTAATTTTTTTTCTGTATATGTTTTAGTCTTGTATACTGACACTTCATTCCCTCAGTAACTGTCTTGCATATTAGCTTCTCATGTGCTTTCTAAAAAGCAAGGCTAAAATTCCCTTCCTCTTACAGACATTGAGAGCATTTTTCTATTAATAATTCCCTAGAAGAGTAAAAATTTAGAGTATGAATGTAATATCCATTGATTCATTTTTTGTCTCCGTAAATAGAGTTTACTGAAAATTTTGAATGAAAAGTATTGAAATTTGAAGTTCTGATAATTTCTTTTCTTTTCAGTTTCCTGGGAAGATTCAAAGAATGAAAAAGATTTTCTAACCTGAACTGTCTATAGAAAAGATGCTATTTTGAGGTTTCAGTGCAAAACTTTCCATGAGATAATACATGCGCTGTCATGAGCTGTTACAAAATCATTTCACAAATCTGTAAGATTTTGGATGTGGCAAAGCCTTTGTGCTCAGAAAATGCCTGTAACATCCGTGTTGCCTTATTTACATTCTGCTATAATTTGTAGAATAAATAATTCATTACAAAGACATTAATGAGCAATTTTAGCATTGTAAGCATTTTCATATTTTTTTCTTTAGATCCTTGAGCCTTTAATGTATCTTAATCTGGAAAGTGATCAAACTTTTATTACTACTAAGTAGGAAAAATAATAATTATCCAAAACTATTGTAGCAGTAGGAGCCTTTGACTTGATTCAATTCTCCAAGAGGAATCCTCAGGATATTTCCTTTGGTTGCAGGGAGCCAGCACACAAGGGAGGAAGACTTCAATAAAATATTAGTTTCCCCACACTGGATGAATTCCACACAGACTCGGTGCTGGCAGAGCAGTCCTCAAGTATATATTACGTATATTATACTTCTTGTGGTAAGATCTACTGCTACCATGGTACCTGAGTACATTTCATTTGAAATTTCTGTGAAACTCCCAAAGGAATTCATGTAATCTGTGCCATTTCTGCCAATCCAGGAGCAGAATTTTGCTTGGTGCAGTGTGTAAAGTGTAAAACTTCCCACAAGGCTACATCTAAACCTTGTGGATGGGTTTTCCCCTATATTCACATAAAATCTGCATTAAACTTGACATTTATTGTGAGGTATAAACGGAAATTAACCTTAAGGCTCTAATTGAGTAGGAAAGTAATTCTGTAATAAATTCTAAAACACATCTTGATTGTAATCAAGAAACACAGGGGAAAAAAAAGAAAGAAAAAAAAGAAAAAAAAAACAAAACAAAAAAGAAGATACCATTTGGTTATTAATAAAAAGTAACATGTACAGCTTTAGGTATGCAATTTCCTTGGGTGGCATTAAATTTAAATGCAAAGGATATAAAAGCAAAAAATCTATTCAAGTGCCTTATGGAATCATAAATTGCAATGACACTAGAACAAGAACAACATGATTTGCCCAGTCAAAAGCAATTATGTTAGGGTAAAGGGGAAAAACAAGAAAGCTGTGGTCATCATAAACATTGTCAGCCCAAATCTGCATCTCTGTGCCTTCCAAGCGAGCTTGCTTTACTCTTTTATTTGCATCTCAAAAAAAATTATTCTTTTTCCTTCATGAAATGGGCCTACCATGTTTGAAAAAATGAACATTCTGTCCAGTTCATCTTTTTAGCTGTTCATTGTCAACATGTACTTTTCCCCCCCTTTATTTAATCCCTGAAATGCTCCTGTTGATTGCTATATATCATACTGCAGGCACAGGCACAATTGCATAATGAACTGATATAATCTAATGAGGACTTTAACCTTCAAGCTAATCAAAAGGCCTATTTGTCTTTTATACATGTCAAATGTACTGTGCATTGAGTTTCCTCTAGAGTTGTATTTTTGATGTGGGTTGTATTTTAATAGAACCTGTAATTAACAGGACAAGGCTCCTTTTCCCTTTCAACACAATCGCTCTTGTAAGTCACAGTCTTGAAGTGTGCTGCACACCTTTAATTGGCAATCACTGAAACGTCAGGGTGCTCAGCACTTCACAGAAGTGCTCAGCACCTTGAAATTACTAATAAATAACAAGGGGTTACAGAAGATGAGAAAATCAAACACTCTGTCCTTTTGATCACAGTGTGAAGACAAGAAAGGTGAGATATGAAGTTAAGAACACACTCCAGGCTTTCTGGGGTGTAAGATTTTTACTGCCATACTTATTATGGGAATTAGCTAGGGCTCATTCATGAGGTCAGGACTCCAAAAACTGTTCCCCATCAAGGAACATGAGTCACTTACCTTCCAACACTGAGCTATACCATGTTGTTTTGGAGGCAGTGAGGTACAGTGAACAGGACAGCAGCCCAGGTGCAAGAACATCTGGACTCTTCCTTCCCTGGTTTGTTACTAACTTTGTCTATGACCTACTGCAAGGCTCAGGACTGCCTGTCATGCTTTCCACCTAGTGACACTGCAGGCATCATGGCATGGCTGTGCTGGCTGTCTGGACAGCAACAGATTTTCCCACTTCTTCCCAAGAAAACTGTGTGGGCTGACATGAAGGAAATATGAAGATAAGTGGGGGGGGGGGGGG
>JAWWEU010000091.1:68743209-68755089 GCA_035583155.1 Acropternis orthonyx
CCCCCTCAGGGTCTACTCCTATAGAACTTCTGAAACACAGCAACGGTGTGCCTGGTAGGAGCTGGTAACTCTCCACTGTCCAGGGTTTTTTGTAGATATACATAATAATACATAGTAATGCATTCACCTGAGAGATACTCATGCTGAAGTCTCAATCTCTTCATGGTATTATCACATCTTCCACTACAAAATTGTTATAAAACTGATACTAAGGAAAGTGAAATATATAAAGAGATTATACACAGATTGTATGCTGGATGAAAATAAGTACAGCTGTTCATGATTAAGAAGGTTGCTTACAGGTGTTGTCCTTAAATACTGAATACGGTCTCATTCACTGTTACTAATTGCTAAATAGGAGGTTAATGTATTGAAAGAAAATAATTTTATGCTAAAGATGCTGCCAACCACTAGAGGGATATTATGAAAAAGGTAAGAAAATAACAGTTATCAGGCTCCTCTCTTGGGGAGGCCTCTCCATGTGTTGCCCTGATTGTGTGGTATATTTAGTAAAGATTTTCCTCAGGAGTACTATGAGTCCTGGCATTGTCATCTCTCTGTCATATCCTGGACATGATTTTGCAAGAATCAAGGATACTTAAGTTGTCATTATTGCCCCTCCTTTATTAAAATATTGTGTATTGCTTTCACCAAAATTAAAAAAAAAAAAACTCAAAAAAAAAAAAAAAAACAAAAAACAAACAAACAAATAAAACCCCAAATCAACTCTGGTATTTTGCAGGTCTGCAGTCCTAAGAAATAATAATTCACTGAAAAATAAATTTGCAGGATATATTGCTGAACTTGGGGTGTACAGGGGGCTCTTGAAGGATATTGATGAATACTTTAGATGGAGAACACCACTAAGATGCTATTATTTTGAGCTCTGCATCTCTGTCACTGATATATTCTCTCAGGAGTCTCATGACACCTCCATATTTTTTAGTTTATTTAAGTTTTCTTAAGGAATCAAAGATTATAATATCTAATTTACACAGATCTTACAAGACTTCTATACATACTGGTGATATGGATTTTCAGCCCATGATTCTGGGATTAAAATTATCCCTACTGGGTATCATAAATCTGTTACCATTGACGTGAATGAATGTGATGTTGATTTCAACATTTCTGTTGCAAACATCACAGTATTTTCATTTTCTTCCAAACTGTGGTTTTAAGAATGAAAACAGTTTACTTCTTCGCTGCAACTTTCACTAAAAAATGAGAAGACAAACAGATAAAAAAGAAATCTAATCAAATATCATCTCAGAGAAAATTTTACATGCATAATAGAAATGCAACCTACAGATTCAAAAAAAAAAAAGTTAAAAGTGTCAGTTTTGGAGGAACATTAATATGAATTTTGAATATCTGAACTTGGCAGTGAGATGACCTACCCCAGCTTCCCCTGTAAATTTCACATCTAAGATTAATAACAGTACATTTTTTCTCCACAGAGTCATACTTTTGACAACATATCACTTTATGTAATATTTTACCTCTTCACATGCTAGGTATATGTGTTCTGTTCCTACAGACACCAGTTTCTAAACAGATCCTTGCAGTTCCACAGCAGCTGAGAAATCACTGTGCCTCTTGATGGACAGAGTTTACGAATTTTGAAACTAAAAAAGTACCAACTTGCTTCTACTTCTGTACAGTAGGTCTGACACTCTTGGTCAGCAACCGAACAACAGCAACATATAAAAACAGCAGTAAACAGGCAAAATTGTCAGAATTAGCCAAAACTCAAGATTAACTGTGAGAGAGGAAAAGCCTGTTCCTCCAGAACCTCAGTGGTCTGAGCTGCTGGGAGGAAGCCAGATCCATGGAGTTACTGTGATGTGATGTCTGCCAAGGCAGTGGCTGTGGCACTCAAAGAGCCTCACATCCTCAAGCAGATGGAATCATTGACTCATAAGCACATAGAATCATAGAGTTGTTAAGGCTGAACAGGATCCCTGATGTCATCAAGTTCAATCATTAAGCCAACACTGTGAGGTCTGTCACTAAACCATGTATCCAAGAGCAATCTACATATTTTATGAACACCTCCAGAGTGGCTGGAATAGCCTGTCTAGAGAGGTGGTGGATTCACTCTCCCTGGAGGTTTTAAGATGAGACTGGATGTGGCACTTAGTGCCATGATCTTGTAATCACAGTGGTGTTGGATCAAGGGTTGGACTTGATGATCTTGGAGGTCTCTTCCAATCCAATAGCACCATGATTCTGTGACTCCACTGCTGCTCTGGGCTGTCTCTTTCAGCGTCAGAACACCCTTCCAGTGAAGAACTTTTTCCCAACATCCAATATAAACCTCCCCTGGAGAAACTTCAGGTCATTTTCTCTCATCCTGTCTCTTGGTACCTGGGAGAAAAGAGTGACCCCCATCTGGTTACAACTACCTTCCAAAGCCATCCTATGCCTACATGTAGTCTTCTAGCCAGCTAGAAATTTTTCCCTGCTCACAGGGGACAAAATAAGACTATAATTACTGAGACGATTTAGTCAGTTAATTATACTTGGACTAGCTACATTTGAGAAACTGGGTCTAGTGAAAGGTGTCCCTACCCATGGCAGAGGGATTTGAATGATATGATCTTTAAGGTCCCTTCTAAACCAAAGCAGTCTGTGATTCTGTGACACATTTCCTCTCCCAGGGACAGCTTTTAGCTGTGTTCACCAGCTTCTCAGTGGATGGGGCTATCAGTGACCATCACCAAAGGTCTGCAAGTATGCACGTATCCTGTCTTTCCCCTGAAAGCCAGTTGCCACACATTGCTGTATTCCTGAGCTGTTTTTGCTAATCATAGGAGTCAATCAGTGTGTTTCAAATGTTTCTTAGTAGTTACTAACAGGAAACTGTGAAAGTACACATTTGGCCTTGAAAACAATATTTCAGGGGCCAGAAGGCATTTAATTCACATCATATTGCAAGGGCACCACATGTTTTGACAGGCCCTGAGAGAGGTAATTCAATGAGCATCACTTTAATGATATATGATTTAGACAGCTATTTTTCCTTTTGTCCTCTCTGTGACCCTGCTCTTTTCTCCTTTCTTTTCAGTGCTGCCACAGACTCACTGTCACAAAGATGTCAAATCTGTAGCCAATTGTGTCCTTGCTCATAAAATGATATGCAAAGGATAGAATTAAATGTGCAGATAACTGCACAGTTTGCAAATCAAGGCAAAGGAAATTAATTCAATTCCCTAATTCTGCTGCTTGTCCAAGGCATAGGTTAGACATGCAGGGCCAGGTCTATCCCTGTCAAAATCCCATCTAAATCAAGGGAGATTAATGGGAAGACATTTTTCTCAATATAAGCAGATGTTTAAGAGGGTGGAATAATTTGGTTTAGCACTTAAAATTGGCTCAAACAGTGAACATGGTGGACAAGTAGATTGTGTATTTAAATGTGAAAAGAAATGTTATTTCCCCATATTATTCTTGCCTTATGTCACTGCTGAAAGCGAGAATGGCAACATGAAAGGCACTATCCAATGACAGAACAGAAAGGTACCTTCCTATCCCAGAAAACTTCAACTCTTAACTAGTAATAAACGAGACATTTGTTTTTGTCTACCTGAAATTCAAACAACATATGAGGTAATTCAAGGTGCAGAAAATTGAGAGAGTTGAAGAAATATAATTTTGAATCCTTTCCAGGAGACTTGTGGACTCTGTGTTGAAATAATTGCATTTCCTATCCTTTTGCAGCTCAATTTTTATCTAAAAAGTGTTACTCAACCTAAATAAAGATGCTGAATCAGGTCTCAGAGCTGATCTGTCAGCTGGTCCGGATCCATCACATTCACACAAAGCTTCAGAGAATCAACACTCCTCTGAAAGCAAATCAATAGTCACAGGAATACCATGCTAAACAATACCATTATTATTTTCTGTATATCTGGAAGGGACAGGCTGCAACATATCTGATGCATTTACTGAAAAGCTACAACAGAGGACCTTATAAATTATATCTGCAGAACACTGACTGAATTTTCTTCTCACAAATATTTATTGAATTAAGGATGGAGTGTTTATGCAACCCTGTGTTTTTATGCATTCCAGTTGAAGGGAGCATTTGGGTAATTTTATGTTTATTGACAGTCAGTGTATGCACCTCCACGGCTTAAGTTACACTTCTCACCAGATGCTGGGTAAAGAATTTTGAGAAGATGGAGTTGAGGTTGTGTTTAGAAATTTTTGTAGGTCTTCCTTGGTAACCAGGGTAAAAACCTAGGAAGTATTCCATCCCATCTCTTTAAGTAATCAGGTGTATAAAAACTGGAGGAGGAGGTGCTTTTGCTCTCTCTTTCCTTCTTGGGCGAACTTGGTAACAGATCTTGGTGCTTTGGTCTTGCTTATCTGCGTGAGCCAGGCCTGCTCCAAGAGCCGCGTGTCTCAGCCAGCAACGAGGGTTAAGAATTTTGCTTTTTCTACTACTTCTGTAGTGAGTTTATTATTGTGTTCGTTATTTATTAATTCCTGACTTTAGAATGTATATATTTGTTTGCCTTTTCCCTTTTTATCTCCCATTCCCCTTTCCCTTCCCCTTGTCCCTTACTGGGGTTGTTTGGGGGTCCCTGTCTCGTTGCACATAGTATATAAATATAATATATGTAAATATATATTTTTTTTTCCCACAGTTTCTCTCTCTTGCTTATTTTTTGCCGTTTTTGAAAGAGGGAGGGGGAATCCTTCCTGTGAAGTTTGGCTTTTGGCAGAGAGCCAGGTCAAACTTTCACAAAGGTTTTCATTTGGTTTTTTTATTTGTTTATTTCTTTGGTAGGTTTGCTTGTTTGTTCGGGCATTTTTGTTGATACTTTCATTATTTTTGTTTTGAGGTTTTTGTTTGAGGGGGTTTGTTTGATTTGGTTTGGTTGGTTTTTGGGTTTTTTGTTTGTTTGGTTTGGTTTTGTTTGGTGTTTGTTTGTTTGGGGGTTTTTGTTCTTGTTTTTGTTTTAGTAATTTCTCGGTATATCTCATTCACCTTAGCAGTTTATCTTTGTAGGACACAGAAAATCACCTGAGTTTTTCTTGAACACTGAGTCGAATGGTTTTTATTTTTTTTTTTTTTTAACCTCATCACCAATTAAGTAAATAGATTTTTGAGTTCATATTGGCTTGGTTGGCTCACATAGATATTAGTGAAACAGCAGGAGGTAACTATTTTAATAATTGAAAAGACAATCATGTAATCATAGAATGTGCTGATTTGGAAGGGACCCATCTTCATGAGCTTGTTGAAGGACAGACAAGAAAATGGAGTCTGCAGTTAATCACAGTTCACATCTGTGTTTCTCATCCTTGGACAAATACAGCTCTGAAAATGGTTGCCTCTCTGCATGGCCAGTGCTAGTCCTGTAATCAAGGATGACAAACAGCTGCAGTAAAATAACAGAATGGTTTGAACTGGAATCGACCTTAAAGACCAACTGGTTCCAACCCCACTGCCATGGGCAGGGAGATTATATCAGGTGGCTCCAAGCCCCATCCAACCTGGCCTTGAACTCTTTCAGAGAAGGGCACTCCATGGTCAGGAAAAACAATCTCTGTGGAAGACAGGAATATCCCTGTGGAAAATTTGGGTGATTGCACAGAAAAATCAGCCAAGCTTTACTGATGAAGAGAGTGACAACAGGACTTAGAGCTGGGACTGATGTTTCAGTGCTTGGCAGAACATTCAAAATTTTACTTTTGTATCAATAGGTCACATGTTAGTTTCTCTGTCCTCATTCCTGGGTATAACAAATTGCAATAGGCATGGGTGACACTACCTCATGTCTGCCTAAACAATTGCAAGTGAGATTTCTGAGCTCCATTGACTGTGCCAAATAGTTCTCCTTTAGTGATGGGCAGAATCTAAGCTGACAGACACCTGCATGAGAGACCTCTATTCAATTAGATGAACCTTATCTAATGGTTTTCCAAGTGTTGGTTATTTCATAGACATATCTTCAGAGAGAAGTTCTTCTCACATGTGAAACCCTTGATTTAGGGTGGCAGAAGGTGCTGTTTTTCTTTCTAGCTGGCACTGGAGAAACAGCTAGCTACTCTGGAGGGGCCTACATCCCTCCCTTAACTACAACAAGGTCTGGAACTCCAGAAGACATCTTAGACTTTTAATGTCTAACATAGGGCCATGTAAAGAACATAACTGTCATTCTTATATTTTCAGGAATAATTATGCTGAGAGCCATTCCTAAGCTTGTGTTCAGCAGTATGAAGATCAGAATTTCAGCTAAGAAGTGATGGAAGCAGGGATTGGCCCTACACATTCTCAATGGGCTAGCACCGTGTCTTTTCCTTATCTGTTTCATATCTATATAGCCTACAGAAGTGTAGGACCATGGTCTACAAAATCCGAATTAAGCATCTAGGAGATACAATCTCCATGCAGTCAAGCAATGATCTTAAAATCTACCCTTGTTGGGTCACAAGGAGTGTTATAGATCAATTACAGAAATAATAGTGTCAATATCATCAGCTCTTTGTTATATAAATTTAACTGTTTGTCTGAATGTTTATTCAGACAGCAAGAAATCTGGGGTAAAATTTAGGAAATTTTCCTTTGAGAGTGTTATTGGCACTTCAGAATGAGTTTTAATAATCATCTCTAGCAGCTCCATAAAGCAAATAAGTAATAGAGAGGAAAGAACTCAGTTCTGTGGAAACATCCAAAACATAATCTTTGGGATGGAGGAAAGCAGCTGTTATTCATAACTCATGGGTTTCACTCACAGGAAATTGTGTGGGAATGTTCTTTTGCACCTCTTTGGGTCATTAGAGATAAATAAGGAGATGAAGACCACAGGAAAACTTTTGTCTTCTGAAGATGGAGACCAACCAGTTCTGCCCTTCTGCACATTTTTCTCCAGTGAAAGCAACAGAGGCTGTATCAGTGCTCTGTTAGATATCCTTTTGCAACTGTGTTGTTTTCAGACTGTTCCCCCTGGGGAAAAAAATAGAGGAAAATTAAGGGCAATTAATATCTCTATAAAATGTTAAGTATTATCCTTATTTACTGTGCTTCTGCATGTAACCTTCTCAGCCTTGATTACAATTTTAAATCTTTTTTTCCCTCATACTCATATCTTCACTGACCTCTGAAAATATGAGACACTAATCCACATTTAAAATAAGCTTTCAAGTATCTGGGGAGTACTGGGACATTACACCCAGGCACTTCTGCTGGGCTAGATTATAACTTTGATGGCATCAAGGCAATTAATAGTTTCAATATCTAGATACAAAACACTCTTGCCTTGCATATCAGTTCATGGGATAATCACTGTAGGGACCCATAAAACCTTATTGTTTGTAAAAGTCAAATTAATGATGCAAAAGGTACTGGCACATGTGATTGCATCACTGTTGGTACAACTCAATACAGCTAGACTAAGACCAAATCAAAGGTACTTCATATCCACCAATTCTAGCAAAGATACTTTTTTATTAACATCTGTGTTTATTTATGTGAGGAATAAATATTTAAATGGCAGGGGCAGTATGTCAAAATTTGTTTCTTTTTCCCCACTGTTTCAAACAAATACACATGACTTTCCTCTTTTTTTTTTCCCATAAATCATAATTTTTTGCAAGTTCTGTTGACAGGGTAGTAAGGAGATGTTTATGATCTAGAAATTTAATATAAGAAATTACTACATGACTTTTTGACACATAAAACCAGAAAAAAACCCAAAAAATAAATTGGGAATTTTATCATTAGCTTAACTTAAAAAAAAAAAAAAAAAAAAAAAGAGAGAGAGAAAAGATTGAAGCAGAGAATATTTAGTGTTGCTATTTGCATTGTTATTATATCTCTATAGAGCATAGTGGTCAAAACCAGCCTCAGGACGAGGTGTACGTTGGGTGCTGCAGAAGTCTAAAATGAGGCATAGTCCTGGTGTCAAAGGGTGCTCTGTCTTAAAAAAGAAGACAGGTTATAGAAACAGAGAGGTGCTTTTAATATAACTTTACAGGTAAAGAGAGGAGGAACAAATTGCAATAGAAAGGAAGGTTACTGTAGTAATGTATCCCTGACCTATAATGACCTAAAAAAAAAAAAAAAACCTCAACATTAATTTAAATTTAATTTCAAATGCCATGAGATTTTGATTACTTGATTATGCTATTTTTATTTTATTTTGTTTTGTTTATTGTGCATTTGTTCATGGGAATACTGGAAAAGTCTGACTGACATTCTCAGTTCCTTAGATATTTCTAAACTAATCAGAGTGAATCCCCACTGAATGTAAACGCTCACAAGAATATCAAATACCTATCAGAAACTGCAGTCAGAGTTGAGCTTTACATGGTTAGATCTTAATATTTTCATTTTTTTCAAGAAATAAAGCTACTACAAAATTTGCTACTACATTTTCACTATATTTGTCTTTATACTTCTTCAACCTGTTACAGCCTTCCTTATCAGTTCTTCCTAATTGCATTTGCAATATTAACAGGGCAAAACAAGTTTGAAAATGTCATATTGGTAGCTACCAGGACTTCAGTGCAGCACTATTAATTAATAACTACCTAAGCAAATTTAAGAATTCAGCCACTGAGCAATGTGAAGACAAACATGCTGCCTACAGTGAAGAAAATTACCAGGTAGAGGCTCTTATTGTTCTTATGTCTGTGAATTATGTAAAAGTCAGGAGTGCATCTGAGACTAAGCAGGATGGGGCTTTGAATGTCCTTAAATCAAAATAAAAATGATTCACATGTTTATGAAGGGAATAATAAAAGAGATTCCCTTGTCTGCAATAACCATGAGCAAGAGTTGGTGACCCATGTCCTCTTCAGTCCTGTGCTGATGTGATTTGGAAAGAAAGAGTGAATTGAACCTGGGTCTCCTATGCTACTGGCAAATGTGCTAACCCTCAAGGTGCTGGGTAAAAGGTGGGACAAAACTTCCACCTCATCCTCTTGTTTCTCTCCCATTGCAAGGGTGATATCCGTCTTCTCTATTCTTCTATTTCTACTTTATTTATACCTGTATAGGGTGAGACTTAAAGCTCAACCTTTAAACCTATATGACTTTCAGAGTACCAGAAAATCAATACTTGAACATTTTGAACCTCATTTGAAGATATTTTCAAATCAGACACCAACATAATAAATACATGCTGACTATTTCCTGGGCTACAAATCTGTTGGCTGAATGAAAGGTCTCTGTAAATACTCTTTCTACATATCTTAAGTTCCAAATGAGAAAATAGTGGTCCTCTCCTCTCCTCTTTCTTCTCTCCTCCAGTAAATATATCTATTTTTTTAACAGTTAAAGGAAAATAAAAATCTGTTTGTTGACTTTTCATCTACATGGCAGACCTAAACGAAACATTCTGCATTTGCACTTTGTCAGAGGATGGATGGAAAGTGCCATCTGTAATATAATAACTGTGACCAAAATTATGCTGCCTCAAAGCTTAGCAACATATTCCTTCCAAATTAACTTTCCTTCTATTTTTATTTATTTTTTAAGAAGCAGCACTTGCTGGTATTTACAATCAAATAATTTAGACTGATTTTAGAAAATATTTTACATTTATAGAAAAAAAGAAATAAAAAAAATAAACCTTGAAAAAGTCAGAGCAAAGTGTACTTCAATTTACTGTATTTGAAAAAAAAAAAAAAAAAAAAAAACAAAAAAACAAAAAAACAAACAAAAAAAAAAAAAAAAAAAAAAAAACAAAAAAAACCAAAAAAAAACAAAAAACATTTTGTTTCAAAATTGAAAGGGAAGGAAAGCCCTTTCTCAGGAAGAAGGAAATATTTTAGTTTAGTTGAGCACTTTTTCATATTTTAACTTCTGTAATATCAAGAGTTTAGAGGAGTAAAATCTCTAATTAACTATCTAGACATCTATGATTTGAGTAGATGATATTTATGTATGTAAGGAAATCAGATGATCATGTAAAACAATGAGAAATTTTGTGCTAAATTAACCATTTTTAGTATTTGCATTATTAGTTGTATAGTGTTTTCATAGAAATTAAAAGCATTTAGGTTTATACTACTATGTGGTCTATAGAAAATCCCTGAAAATTAAGGTCCTACTTAAGTCTAAGCGAAAGGATAAGAGACGTGAAAATGTGTTTGTAGTTTTTCTGAATTTAAACATTTTGAAGAAACAACATAATTTAAATTTTTGACTATAAAAACTTAAGGGTTCTAAGGAGACTCATTGTCATTCAGTCCAAATCTTGAGTTCTAGAATGGGAATTGATCATTGAAAACATGACTGTGCATAAATAATGTTGACTCTTTCTTAAGTATTACTGACTTTTAAACCAAATTTATAGAACCTAAATTCCTTCTTTCCGCAGGTTTTCTTTTCAGAATAAGATGAGAAAATGGCAGGCAGAAACAGACCCACAGAGGAAGATACTCCTAAAATAAATCCCAAGTTTTGTTATTTCGTGATTGATCCCTCAGTCAGTACTAGCTGATGATACAGAATCAAAATAAATGCCACTATGTCATTTCCACCATCAAAAGAACTGGTCCAACTTTGTCTTCACATCTTCAATCTGCTATCCAGGATTGCAAAACCTTCTTTTAACAGCCATAAAAGCCACAGTGCTGGCAGTACTGCAGGGTGCTGTTGTGTTAGAAGTCATCAGAGCTGTGGATTTTCACAGAAATGTGGTCCTTCAGGGGGAATACAGACTCACTTACAAGAGACTAACCTTCAGTGAATGCATAGAAGCTGTTGCAGACTCACTGCAGAGTTGCCAAAGTGACCTCTGGGCCAGGACTGAGTGTCTGGATAGGGGAATTGCAATAATACATGTTGTGTAAATGGCTACGGAACTGTCGTGATTTACCTTTACTGTACATCTTCCCTCTGTTTAATATCAAAGTTGCATTTAAAAAAAACAGCAGAAGACCCTTATTCAAGGTTTTTAACAGCAGACAACACACATCACTAGCAACTGCCCTCCAGGGAGCAATGATATTCTTACAGAGGACTGAAGTACATCTTCTTCCCTAGTTAAAATCCATAACTTCTCCGCTTCCACAGAAAGATTGTCTCGGGGGGAAATAGATAACATTTGCAGTATGCAGTGGGCAACTTAAAATGTAGCAAAGCTTTGAGTGAGGGTCTTTAGTTGTTCTTTCAGATAATTATGCATATTTAATAGAGCCTGCCAAAAGCAAAATTTCCTTTCTGATATTCAACATAATCTATCTTTCCTTAACTATAGACCATCTGAGAATTAGATACTCTTATATAATCTTATATAGAATCTAAATATGCATAAAAAGGGTTCTCTTTTCTGCTTAATAGTAAATGAAAGATGAATTGAAAAGAGGGAAAAAGAGCATTTGCCAACCACAAAGGTTTAGTTATTATGCCATTATTGTGTGCTGAGACCATGAAAGCTCCAATGTTTTATCTCATCAACTAAAAGATGCATTAGCATTTTGATTGCAGAATAAAGCCACTGCAATATTGTGAAGGATTTCTGACTTACTGTGAGTTACAGGATAGCTAGAATGCATCTATCAAATACTATTGCTTATCATTGAATTTAAACTTATACCATCTATTCATTCGTACTGGTGTATATGAGCAGAAGATGAGTAAGTGTTATTTGCTCTGCACAACCCTGTGGTGGGATATCCAAGGTAATAATCTGGACAGTCAGTGTTCTCTTGGGAGTTATTTCTGTAAACCAAATAGCAGTTCACCTAACGTAAATTGTTCCTCTTCACTTTGTGCTGAGTTAGAAAGTTGTTATTTCAGAAGACAGTGCTATAAAATTTAAATATCATGGGCTTCTTGGCCTTGTGATTCATGAGGCAAATAACAGCACCATTAAAAAAGAGTGAAGTAGCTGTTATATCATTCAAATGCAAAGT
>JAWWEU010000091.1:68765416-68783154 GCA_035583155.1 Acropternis orthonyx
TGTTCCCAGAAGGTGTTGTGTTAGGAAAACATGAAGAAGAAAATTACACACATTTCCATACTACGTAGTGTATGGCTATAATTTTGCTGTGAGGCATAAAGGACATGGAACCTAGACAAAACATGTAAGGACATCAAAGCATATTTTAGTATCCAAATCAGAAGTGATCCCTCTCAGTGTAAGCTGTCATTTGGATATGCTTCAGCAAGCCAAGGAGGTGAAAAGAAGAGCAACAGTGGCAGGAAGAGTTTTTTAGTCATTCTTAGTAGAATACAAGGTGCTGTCCTAAATGGTATTCTGGCCAAGTGCAGACATTTTTCCCTTGCAGGAAGTATTTCCTGTCTATTCCTTTTGCATTAAAACAATGAAACCCCATATAACTAGTATTGCCTTAGATAACAGAAGTGTCAAAACTGCAATTAGAAATTATACCTTGGCTACAGTTGGAAATATATAAACGACCCCAAAGTTTACTCTGTTGAAATAATGGAGTGTGATAATATCAAAACAAAAGCTGATGGTGCACCCTGGAATGTATTTAGTGGTACCTCCACCTGCAGCCTTTCCATAGAGTCTCCTTTTAGAGAGCAGTCACTCAAATACTTAAGATGAATATGGCTATATTCATGTAAGGACAATGCAAACAAAAAACATCCTTTGGCAAGTTGCTATTAAATGAAGGGCTCTGTCTTTAATTGGTATGGATTTATATAAATAATTAACTAGCACCGTGCATGGATGACTAAGCATTGTTATAGAGATTTTTCTTTCTGAGGTTAAGATTATATCCTTTGTAATACCAAATAAATCAGGCAGCTTGTAGGAGCAGGTTGCTTCTTCCTGAATCAGAAAGAATTGGAAATATTCACAAATCATACTCTGCTAACCAAGACCCTCAGGGCAAAGAATGGAAAAGAGCTGTGGTTTACAGGGGAAGAAAAGAAAAGACTCCTCAGCCTGTGTTTTTAGGACTGGTTATCAGCACAGGGTATAAATATTTTCAAACTAAGCTGAATGCCCAATCTGGATTTTTTCTGTAATCTGCAGGTAAACACTGTATGTACTATGATTTATTAAAAAAAAAAAAAAAAAAGGTTTTAAAAGAAGATTGTGAGACAGGGAAAAAATCAGCCTTGCATTATGTATAGCTCAGCCGGATGGGATTGCATGACAATCATATAAAAGAAGACAATCTGGAGGGGACGATTTCCTGTAGTAATTTGTTTAAAAATATATCAGCTCTGGTTTGTGAAACACAGATAGAGCAGGGATCTCAAGCCAGGCTCTGTGAGTTACTCCTCCATCAGCCCAGCTGCACCAGTTCCTGCTTCCTTTGGCTGTATCACTCACCTGTCCAGCACAAACAGCTGCAGACAAAACCTTTATCACTCAATAGAAGGTAAGAATATTTTCCACCTCTAGAAAATTAGTGTTTCATTCATTTTTTATCTCATTGCACTGGTTTACAACCTTTTGGATTTGAACCTTCTGAACTGACCTTCTGGCCCTGGGCAGAGCATGTGTGCTCTCAGGAATGTGCATGCATGTGTATTAACCATAAATTTTTACTTCATTGAGACTTGCTTCTTTCAAAAAAGAAAGCAAAGACGTGAGCAATCTCTGTGACATTTATCATTACACTGAATTTAACAAGTTGGGCAGCTGTTGAAAATTGATTTAATGCATCTCATGCAAGACAGAATGAGACAACAAGGCAGATTTTGTGTGGCAGCCAATTTATCCCAGGTAATGAAAGGCTTTTGCAATGCCAGATACCACTCCTCAAGTCTCTGCACCACCTCCACAGTGGTTTTGAGACTCCTGAAGGCTTCTTCAGATATAACTTTGTGGCTTCACTTTCTGTGTGAAGCTCATCGTGTCATCAGTCCCTCATGCTGTACACACATAAAGGCCAGAGGATGGAGTCTTCCATAGGGCTTAAGTGTTCAGGCTTTGTTTGGGCTATAAGAAGACGCCTTGTGCCTCTCTGCTGAAAGCTCAGATCATTCTTAATTATCCAGATTTCCCTCTCTTTATTTGATGAGCAAAATGTCGATGCTTCCTTCATTGGCTCTCAACAATTATGTTAGTTAGCATGAATTCCATCTGATCAGCACCTTAGTTCACAACCTCACTTCACTAACTAGAAGAACAAGTTGTTTTCCACTTTACTTGAGTTTCTGTGATGCAGCTCATAATGTTAACTTTTCATGCATTACATGGAAAGTGATTCTTCACCATTTTGCAGAATTACAAAGGATACACAACTTTATCTTCTTGTTCTTTAAGGAGTTCTCTCTTATAGTTTCATTTCTTTTTCAGTCATATTCTTTACCTGGGCTACTTGTAAGAGTTTACCAGTACACCCTTTATAAACAAGAACAATAGGTCATCTCCTCTACTTCTTATTTGCCTCTGTCGACTCCACAATTTTTAGTAATCTTTCTGACACTTCATTCTACAATTTACTAATTAAAAATATCATTACCCATTTATGTGGTTTCACCAGCATAATGCTTTATTTATGTACTGGCAAAAAAAGTCAGTACACCTTCCACGGCTGTCCATCTCTGCTTTTCACCTCTCACTTTTTCGATAAGACTGCTCCTTTCACAGGACTCAGGGTCTGATCTTTACCCTTGATGTTTCTCCATTGCTTACAGATACAGATATCTTGACATGTTTTCTTCAGACTATACAAGAGGAGCTGCTAAACTCTCCATAAAAGTGCAATGTCACAAGAACACAGAGCTTGAAGGGACCAAAAGAGACCAACATATTCTGTCTCCCACCAAAGCAACAGTTCAAATGTATCTTTCCCAAGGGCTTTCTCTTTGCCTGGTCTTAAGAACTTCCAAAACCACAGACAGAACATTAGCCCTGCTCCTATGTAATCCCGCACAAAATTGTGAAATTTATAATTTATTAATTGCTGTCTTTGCTGCCAATCAGATTTACTTCTTTGAATGGCTACACAGTCATCAAAATTATGGGACTCCTTTTTCCTGTTAAGAAATTTATCAATCCTCACTTTTTCAAGCTAAAATACCTTTTCCCTACATTTCTCATTTCAGTAATGTTTTCTAAGTTCAGATCATTTTTCCGTCTTACCGAGATCAGCTTGAGTTCTCATCCCATTACATAGACTACTGACTTTATATTTCTCCACAGAGCTTCTTGTACCACCTATACAGGCATTCATCACTGAAGTAATTCATAATAAAATTGAATAGTCTCTCGGAAGACACTCCAATTAGACTCCTAGATGCAATGCCTTCACAGTCTGGCACTTCTCTACTGATAGACGAACATAAAAATACAACTTTTTAAGAACAGCTGTGCAGCTAAACTATACTTGAAATGTTATTTTCTTGTGAGTATGCCATAAGGGACCAAGAATAAAGACATGTTAAAATCAATGTGCCTCACATCTATAACCCTGTCTACCTATAAAGTATGTACTTTAAGAAGAAGATCATTTGAAGTTTTGCCAAATCTGTTACAATTGTTGTCTACTTACTTCACAGAAACATAAACACTTCTTTTATTTTTTTACAATTTCTTTGGCAAGTCCATGTCAGTATTCTCCCAAATCCCCTTCTTATTCCTTTCAAGGGTGCTCACTATGTCACTGTCACCTCCCTGTTTTCTATAAGTTATTACAAATAACAGATTTAACTGCAGAGGTTGTTCTGACTGGTTTCCAAAGTGTAGAAACTAAGTAGAAACACTGACCACTGAGTCTTTCCATGAATACTTGGTCTTCCTGAAAAATTGACCTAATCTCTGCCTCATCCCTTTTTTTAAACATTGAACTGACTGAACTTTTATACAGTGAACTGACTCACAAGGCTTTACCTCTGAGACACATTTTTAGGTTAGATATTGGAAAGAATTTCTTGACTGTGAAGGTGATGAGGCCCTTTCAGAGGTTGCCCAGAGAAGCTGTGGTTGCCCCATCCCTGGAATTGTCCAAGGCCATCTTGGAAGGGGCTTGGAGCAACCTGGGATAGTGGGAGGTGTCACTGCCCATGGCAGGGAATGGAACTAGATAGTCTTTAAGGTTCCTTCCAACCCAAGCCATTCTATGATTCTATGATTTAGGAGATGATTTGTATAACAGGCCGGTTAATATTCACATAAGGAAAAGATGAGCATAAATTATATTTAGCAGCAGTTTTTTATCATTTTACCTAAAAGAGTGCATTACATTTGTTGTGGATGTAGCCAATATCACACTGCTATTTAGAAGGAATTACATTTCTGAAGAGGGTACCTAAAGTTGCCAATGTTACTTTAAAAGCTGTATTTTCTTGGTGAGACCTGTAGTCACTTCTCTTTCACTGTGGATTATTAGAATGAGGTTATCAAGCAGCTAAACTGACTTTCATCTTACAGTACAGCATAAAAATTGCAGTTTGTTTACAATATTTCTCATTGCACTTGAAATGATATTTTATCCGCTGTTGACAAGAGAACAAAGTATTTCTATTTCTGTAGCTCAGCTTCCCTGTTGGGGAAAGAAAACCTAAATTTTCTGCTATTTCAGTACTTGCTGCTAAATGATCGTAAGTGGCATGTGCCCAATGGGGTTTCTCCAATGGGAGTGGCAGTGCTCAGAAGAGCTGTACCCACAAAATTGCCTCTTGGAGAAAAATTTCTAGTTCCAGGTTAGTGTGTAAATTCCCAAACAATGAATTACCTGCTGAACCCAAAATTTCCCTCCTCACAGCTGTCACCCACATCAGCATGTGCCAAGTCCCAGTCCTCCCTGTGCTCTTGATCACTTTCTTGTCTGTAAATTTATCCAGTTCCAACAAACATCACCTTAGCTTCAAAAAAGTACAAGCCCTCTGTACTGGCTGTTTGGAAGGCTCAGAGGTATTACTATTCATATACGGAGCTGCCAAGCCTTCAAGGTTAAATTATCAACAAGGTCTAATTTCCTGAGAAACAATGTTAATATGTTATTGTGCAGTTTATAATGAGCTGATTTGAATATATTTATAGAGTTTCTTGTTATTGTCCTTACTCTAATTTCTGTCCCACTGTCTGTCTATGGTTAAATATCAAGATTTTTTGATCCACAGCTCTCCCTGCCTTGAATCTTGAAGTTAATCTTAAAGAGAATCATAGCATGGCTGTAAATAAAAGAATAATAAATATACACAGCCACTTATAAAGATGTAGGCCTAATAATCCTCTAGGAGATAGTCTGCAAATATCTGCCAGATGAAATTAATAGTCCATGATAATCCTTCCTAGTTATTAAAAGATATTTCATCTAGTTATTTATTTTTCTCCAGGATAAATGAACCACATTATAAGGGCAACTTGGTTTTGTGGTTTAATGTGTTTGTCATTGATGTTGCTTACAACCTGAAGCCATTATGATGACTCACATGCTCTCAGACTTCAGAGAATAATGCCTGCTACATGTCCTAAAACTTGGTGCATATCAGTCTGTCATAATGCTAAATTGGACAAGTCATAAAAAAAGTCTCCAAAAAACACCCCAAGAGGAAAAAAAAAAAAAAAAAAAAAAAAAGGATCCTTTATGACTCTAAGAGTTGAATTCAATAGATCAAAACCTAAAATGCTTTGCAGTGATGTAATTGTTCTTTTATAGGCCTGGCTAATCTTGTTAGGAGAACAAACAGGAGAATATTTCCTTACTCTTGAAGGGTTTGGGTTTCTCTCTATGTATTGAGCAACATGCTCAACTAGTTGTTTTCTGTGAAATTATAGGGGTGTTTTGTGAAACAGTCTATTAGCTAAACCCCAACACTTTCTTTTTTCTTTTCTTTTTTTTCTTTTTCTGTTTGGTTTTCCTCTTTTTATCCTCCTCATGAAGTGTTTTCAAAGAAACTTTCAGTTTTAGAGCTCAAATACGAAATTCCTGATCTTACAGAACAAGAGTAAGAAAATCCTCAGGCAAAACAATAGCAAAATGGTTGGGTTAGAAACTTTGGGAAGTTATCCACAGATGTTTATGTGGTTCAGTTCAAGTGCTTCAGGACAGTCATATGTATGAATGGTACAATTTGTAGCACCCAAACCAGAAACCTAAATATAAGCAAAACAGTCATCTTCACTCACTTACTAACTCACCCACTCACTGACACATAGACATACACATTACACATAAAAAATTCATACAGCTGTTTAAGTTTCAGCACATTAGTTGGAAATCTAGATGGCTTCTGTGACTAGTAGACAGGAGGCCTTTTTTTTTCCAGTGAACAACTGCATTTGATATAAAAATGTTAATGATTTATCAACATGTTCATCACAAATTGCCTGGTTTCACATGAAAAAAGAAAGTAAAAAACATAGAGTTACTACAGGTATATTTGCTCATCTTTAAGGCAACAGTTCAGTGAAAAGATTTCCTAGACTAGTGTCTGACTTGCTCTAATATAGGTGTGTCCCTGCCTACCATTATCCTTGATTCAGGCAAAAAGGTACAGAACCTCAGAAACATTATGGCTGGAAATGACCTCCAACAACATCAAGTCCAATCTTCCACCAATAGCACCATGCCCACCAAAACAGAACACAAAGTGCCATGTACACTTGTTTTTTGAACACTTTCAAGAATGGTGACAACACCGCTTCCCTGGACAAGCCATTTCAATGCTTAACCTCTCTTTCAGTGAAGACAGTTTTCGTAATATCTAATCTAAACTTCCCCTCATGCAATTTAAGCAAAGACTAAACCCCCACCTGGCTACAACCTCCTTCCAGGCACTTATGGAAAGTGAGAAGGTCTGCCCTGAACGTCCTTTTCTCCCAGTACCCTCAGCTGCCCCTCACAGAACCTTTGCTTCAGACACCACCACCACTCTCTTTCCTTCACCTGGTTCCTGTGCTATCTCACTCCTGACTGGTAATGGGAAAGGCTTTGTGACCATTTGTTGCTATTATACTGAGCTGCACTGGAGACATTGAGCACCATCTCTGCCATCGCAGATATCACTTCATGCTAAACAGTAAAGACAATGAGATGTATCTAATGACTTACTTTATTATTGAAACTGAAACAGCAGTCTGGGCAAGCAAGGGTGTTAATGCTAACCTGCTGGCATCCGGAGCAATGAAAAATGAGAGTAATCTTTGCTTTTCATTGTGATAATGTCCTTTGTTTTCAACAGTGGTTGGCAAATCTTTTGAAAAAAAGCCTCCTTGATCTCCAAATATGCACACCAGACATAAGGATTATCACTTCTCTTGTAGGAAACTGAAAATTATTGATAAAAGAGGTATGTGAGAAGTTTATTGTCTTTATATTGTTCTTGTTATCTGATGCCAATCATGAACTTTTTCTTATTAAAGTGTTTAATACATGAGTGTTACACCCACTACTGATAACACTGCTATAATTGAAAGAACTGTGGACATCTGTAGTGAACTGCTGTATCCTCTTAAAGCTACATGAGATTTTTATAAAACTTTAAAGGAAGGCAGGTTTTCTTTCTTGCTTCTTACCAATCATGCAATGTATTTACTTTTGGATTATTACATGTAGGGTAATGTCTAGAGGCTGTGAGCACATTTAAACATCTACTTAGTGACACTCTGGTAAGATTATGAAGGAAAGACTAATAAGAGGACAAAGAGGCCCAGTGGAACAGAAACCCTGAAATCTTTTATCCAACTTTTGTTTCATACACCAAAAAAAAAAAAAAAAGCACTCTCTTTTCTCTGTTCTTGTATGTTATCTGCAAGTATGTCATATTGTCATATGGAGTAAGAAATGCTACATTAAATTTGTCACCTTTAAAGATGAAGGAATGAAAATTGGGAAAGAAGAGATTGGTACTAATGTTAATATTTAAAGAGGTTTTTTAGATGTGTTTTTTGCTGTTTTGTTTTTTTAACATTTTAAATTAAGACCGAAATTAACCTGTCCTCATCTCTTCAAATGCTTCAAATGGAAACTGAAATGTAAAAAGCATTTACTTTGGTGATCTTCTGTATTTGCCTTCATTCAAAGGAGAAGAGTAGATGTTCCCCACAATGAAATGTACCTCACAGCTATCTTTTTGTCAGGTTAATTCACCCAAATCCCTTGTCCTGTAAGGACAAGTGGTTTAATTTTCTGTTCAGTTTATTTCCAATGGTGTAATTAGCAGGGGTAAAACAAAGACAGTGAATGAATACGAATACCAAAGTCCTCTTTGAGGAAGTCTTACTCCCTAAAGGCACGTATGCCTTACATGAAAACACAAAAAAGAGACTTCAGAGGCACAAAGCATCTGTAAAACTGCTGAATTCAGCCCCTGGAGGACTCCTGCAGAGGAGGGTCCCTGAGAAGCACCATGCACTCACAGCAGTCTGTGCCAGCTGTTCCCAGCTCTCCCATCCACGGCACAGCACCTGCTGAAAGCCTGGATTTTCTTAAATCCTGGCACACCTGCACCACCAGGAGGGTGTTCAGCAGCTAATAGCAAGCCACAGTGTCCTGGAAAAAGCTATATCTTATTCCAGAGATATGATAGTTGCTATGCAAAGACAGACACGCTGGTAATGGAGCAGAGGGAACTCTTGCAGTCACTGGCTAAGCAGAGACAGATTTTTTCCTTTCTTTCCTCTGTGTTTCTTCAGAGGCTTGTAAGCCAGTTTAGAAAGCCCACACATCACCTTATGTGACTTCTGGAAATCAAGCAGAACCATATTTATTGTCAGTTAAGTAAAAAGATAAGGTTTTCATGCACACATCCTCCCATCCTCCTCCCTCAACACACATAACACTACATCATTTACATTTTAAAAATTACAGTCTTGGATGTTTTCCTGTTGAGTCCCTGTTATTTAGAAAGTCAAAACCTTATTTGCTTAAAATGATAGGATTAAATTTATTTCAGATGGCATAATATTAATCTTTGTTGTCTGCTTTAAAGCCATAGCTCTAGGGCTAATTATTGAACTCCCATGTTTTGGAAAACTGGCCTCAATTTTTCACCAACCCTCTGCTGCTTTATCCTCTCAGACCCAAACTCCTTGATCCACTACTCTGTATTTTGAGATCTTCTTATATATTCATCATCTAGTCAAAGGCTAAGGATTGTCTCCTAACTGATGATTTAGCACAAAAGTCCCTTCAGTGTCTGGATTACCCCCACACGCTGACAGATGAATTAGAGAAGCAAAGAGAAAGGAGTTTGGCACATAGCATGAGAACAAGATTTTACCAATTGCCATGCAGCTGTAGTGGATTTCCTTTGTTGTGCCGCAGGGCCTCAGTAGATGTTTAGGAAGAATGACATTTCCTGACTTTTTAGTTTTTGAAAGCCTGCCTTGACTTGGCAGCTCTTGACTTCCAGGCAACTTTGGTGGCATCTTTCCTCTCCCTTCAACTTTTCAGAATGTTTTCTGTGTTTTTAAAGAGTTTTTTCCATAGTGGCTTTGAGACATTTATCTTGAATTCTTTCTTCCCTCACTTCTCTCCCGCTTGTATATTTCTTGCTTACGAATAGAGCTCTTTTTATCTTCATCCTTAGGTTTTTGACTTATAAAAATCTTCCTCCTTTCTCAATCGCTGTGAGCAATCTATACTCTTTTCCCATTATGGGAAATGCCATTGATTTGATCTATATTTTTGTCCTTTTTAATGGGGTTTTCTTCCTCAACAGTGTTTGAAACACGTACAAAGATATTCATCATTTTGTATCTTAAAATACAAGGTGGAAAAGATGAGGAGCAAACAGCAGGACAGAGATCACACCTGCCCTGAGGTTGAGACATGGTCACCCTAAGTCCCCAGGTCCTAGATCTACATGTATTTCAAGGAACACAGTACAGACACCCGTGATCTGGGCTTAACTGACTTCAAAAAGAGAAGTATAAGCTCAAGGATAAATAAATGAACTTAATTATTTAGGAGAATATAGTCAAACCCAATGTGTTAAATCAAGTGAGAAACCCATCCAGAACTCCAGCAAAAAAGTGTTACGTTGTTTAGTGGAAGTTTGGATTTTGAAGATAACCATATTAAATTTTATTTAGAATATGAATAATGGAAACAGTCAAAGTGGGAACTTAAATAAAATCATTTAAACTAGATGAAAACCTGTGTCAGAGTAATCAGGAATCAACGGGAAAAGAGCGATAATAAACTACCATGCAATTTTTATCCTTGAGGTTCTTCACCATAGAATAGGTAAAATGTAGAGCAAATCAAAAGAAAATTTGCTGTTCTATGGAAGTTTTAATTCATTTTGAAATCACCATAATGTAAAGAAAGTGTGGGGGATAAAAGGAATTTTCCTCACTAAATATCACTTGAGATATGTTTCAGCCAAAGAATGAAACCCTCATGGAATAATGCAAGAAAAATGTTTCATAATGATAAATTCCATAAACCATTGTGAAAGAAAATATACTGGGCTTTGACTTCAGTATTTCAGTCCTGGGCCAGAATACTCCAACCAAAGGCTGTAAGATTTCAATTTTTATGCATTCATAAAGTTTCTTGTTTGCTATTTTGTTTTAATATTAAACATTTCCACAACACAAAATCTTGTTAAAAAAGGAAGCCAACCTTTAAAAACACCTTCATAAACATCTTTATAACTCCACTGCCTTCAGCCATGGTAAACCCTTTTTTAACTTCCCCATCCTGTAGTTTTGTTGTTCATTTATTCAGTTGGCAGGTTCTGGTTGCTTTTATTTTGGCTTCTTATCTTTTTCTTTCTTTTCTTTTTTCTCTTCTTTCCTGTGGGGTTGTTGTAGTTGACGCATTTCACTTGATAGGCTTTGTTTACATTTTTCTTGAACACCAGAAATTGTGTGTTTATGGTGTACACATATATGTATATACACAGAAATACACACACACTGTCTCTCACACACACTTATGTATGTATTTTTATATAAAAAACATGTATTTATATGCACATATTTCAAATAATGGTATTCAATCTGTTCCAGGGATGAATACGTTCAAATGTTTATTCTGCTGATATTGAGGAAGACTGGCTTTTTTAACAACAAAACTATTGTAAACGTCTTAAAATTAAACAAGAAGCTTCAGGCAAAAAGATGTATGTTCAGCAAAAAGCTATTACTTACAAGACCATATGTGCCAGAAGGCAAATACTCCCATGTTCAGACAGAATGGAGGAGACAATGTATTCCAGTTCTGAACCCTTTTAACGCATCTCCCTTACACACACAATAAAGATTTTTTGGATCAAGCTGACTGCTTTCTTTCTACGAGAGTAATCAAGCTCTACATCATTAACCTTTCTGTTTGCCTGGCAGATAATCTGGGAGAGTAGCAAGTGACTACTCCTCCAGGCTTTGGAGGCAAGCCAACACAATTACTTTCACCCTGTTCTTTGAGGTGGCAGCTGCAGAGAGATCAGGATGTAGAAAACAACCATGAAATCAAAGGGTTACAGACTTTGGAGCTAACTCTTCATTCATCTGCCGATCAGACAGAGCTCCTAACTTGGATGACAGAACCTCACAGCTCACTGTCCATGCTGAACAGTTACAAACCATCAGTCAAGCAAAGAATGCCCTCACAAAGGTCCAAAGTTAGCCCTACTGTCCTCCCACCTGTCTTTATTTTTTGATGGTGGTGGTTATGGCAGTAGTACGAATATATAACAGAGCCAAAAGTATGCTGTCTTGCAGATTCTGTTCTCCTAATATGTCTAGTTGGATACTGTTATTGTATAAAGTCTACTGACATTCTGCCAAATGCCAGCTTAGATTTTTGGAAAAGGTTCGTGTTCCAAAATTTTCATACACAGACTAAAAACACTTCCCCACTGAAATGCTTTCACTATTATATAGTAAATATGGTAGCTCTTTTGTGTCAGTGATGAACATAGTTAAGGAAAATGTGATTACCTGTGAAAGACAGGTAGTGAGAGGAGTTGACACCTGAGCCACTGTCCAGGATCTTCAGCTTCACAGGAGATGGTAAATTTCATTACATGAAGGCTGTGATATCTCCAAAGGAGTTGCTGAAGCATTTGGTAAGGGACAGAATAAATAAATGTGTAAAGGGAAGGAGAAATACAGAAAGGTGAAGTAATTTATTGAAGTCATGCTAATCATGTTGGGCAGAGAAAAGATCCTAGATTCTGCATCCTCAGCCTGTATCACAGTTGCTAAGCAACCATCCTGAATAGGATGGTGCCCAAAGCACAGTATATCAGATTCTATAACATCGTCTCTCTGACACCTTCTGCTTTGATTCATGCCGTATCTGAGGCCTAATAAAGAAAAGAAATGGGCCTCCTTGACTGTTTGTGACTTCAGCTCTTTTGCGTTTAGTCTATTAAATGAAACCCCCAAATTTGGGGGCCAGTTGTACTGTAAGATTGTTTATGAGCAGATGTAAAAGAGGAACTCCAGTGGGTGAGCTGTGCAACCTTAGGTCTGAAGAACTGCATGAAGGTACCTATCTCATGTCTTAAAGAGGGAAACAAGGGTGATTAGGCTCCTAGCTAAAAACATGACAGTCATAAGTATAATAGTACATGAGATATATCTTGGCTTTGTAATCTTAAAATGCTACTGCAATATGTACTTCATCACGTAAAAAAATTAGTTAAAATAATCAATGTCTAGGAAAAAATAACTGGGAATTTTCTGATGAACAGAAATGGATTCTCAGAATTTTCAAGCCAATGTTTGGAATCCTTCAGTGACAGTGTAATTACATGGCACATCTGCTATGGCCAGCTTCTGCATGATTTTCCGTTGGCAATGTGGGAGCATACAGCAACCAACATCACAGGCCTAAAATGAGAGCCTTGCCTTGCCTGAAAGGCGTCAAGACCAGAGAGCTGATCTCCAATAGGAATTCTTAAAAATTTGCCAGGGAGCTAAGGAACTGATGGTGAAAGTGCTGAAGGGCAAAGAGTAAAGTGGTCCAGGCAACCCTGCCCACGGTAAATATTTGTCAAATGGCTTTTGTTTGTACAGTTCCCATGTGCTGCACTCCTGAAGCAGGGACCACAGAGCTTTCCAGGGCACCATGTTTGCACATAATGGAGGCAAGATAGAGGTTGAGGTTAGAAATCACCAGAGCAGAACATGCACTAGACAACTGAAACTGAGAATAAGGAATTCTAAAGAGCAGGCCTGTCAAAGTCTAGGTGAAATCTGATCTGCATATATCTAAAGTATTTCACATATTTTTCACAACTACCAAAAGTATAGGCATCTAAACCCATTAAGCACTTTCCTACTCAGCCTAAAACCTTATTTCCATATATACATCTCTATACACTACCATAAAGACCAATCCTGGAACTGTAGTGACTGAACCAGGGGGAATGGTTCCACACTAGAAGAGAGTAGCTTTGGGTTAGATGTTAAAAAGACAGTCTTGGCTGTGAGGGTGGTGAGGCTCTGGAACAGTCTGTCCAAAGAAGCTGTGGCTGCCCCATCCCTGTAAGTGTTCAAGGCCAGCTTGGACAGGGCTGTCCCTGTCCATGGCAGGGTCCTGGAATAAGATTGGCTTTAAGGTGCCTTCCAACCCAAATCATTCTGTGATTCTATGAAACTGTTTGCCTCCCACCAGCAGTTGTTTGGGCGACTGGTGGGAGTGTTGCAATTCATGTTGGACTCAATCTGAGATTGATGATCCAACTGAGACTGAGTGACTTGGTTGGACTTGATGATCTTGGAGGTGTTTTCCAATCTTAATTATTCTATGGTTCTATGATTCTAATTCTGATTCTTACTTCTTGCTATGGGAGGTATGATACACACTTGCTTAGACATATCCACAGATATAGAACTATACACACACACACACATATATATATACATATATATTATTAAATGAAGATTGAAAGGAAAATACAGATATTTCATCCATAGAGTTGAAACTGAAATCCTTCTTTACCTCTTCCCAGATGAATATTCTAACAAGCTCCAGCCAGACTTTTACTTGGCTGCCCTTCCATGAGTCTTCTATTCCAGTTCTGGGCACACAGTGACTTGGGCTCAATACTGTGGACAGGGACTGACAATACCTTTGTGAAGAAATCTCTGAGGCACTGCAGGTTCAGCAGAGCACAGAAGATTCATTAACTTCTTCCTGGGATGATGCTGTGCTTGGTTTTGTTAGATTTTATGATTCTGCATGGAACAAGAAAGATGGAGAGGTTTGTGCTTTGCTTGTCATCAGAGATGTCACTCTGTGTTCTGACAGTATATGGGCAGTCATGTTGAGTAGATACAGTGGATCACAGCTATCCAGTAAGAGGTAGGCAGACCAAAGGGTGTGCTAATATTTTAACAACATTTTGTTGCATTCAGCAACACAAATTTCCTCTTTGTGTTCTCTAAAAAGTCTTTTCCATTTACTGTGACAGTTTTTTGATTATAAGATTTATTAAAGACAACTAAGTATCTAAATAACTTATGTAGGATCTCTGTCTGCTGGAACATCTAAGTAGAAACTCCACAACTTTCTCAGAGATGAGATCATGAAAGTATTAATGGTTTGATGCAAAATTATTCACCCTTTGTCGTGCAAAAATCTTGCCAGATACTGAGCAATTCCATTTTAATCTGCTTATGTACTTGACCTTCACTATGAAAGAGGTAATTGTCAGCTTCAGTGAAGCTACAGCATTTTCATCAAGTGAGAAATCCACCTGTGTGCTGTATATACCTCTTACAAAACAAAGAAAAAAACCCACAAGGCTGAGGGCTAGAAAAGCTCTGAAAACAGGAACTTAGAATTCAGTATTTAAAATCTCATTTTGTAGAACTAAATCAATAAATGAACGATTATCAGTTTTACTATCAGTGACATTTCAAATAGGGCTAAAGTGGGGGGGTTTTGTTATTGTTTGGCAGTGCTTTTAAAGACTTGTCTTCTCTGCTGTTTGTTGTTTTCTACTGTCTGCTATTTTCATCATGATGCAGCAACAACATAACAATGTTGGCTGAAAGCCAGCTTGAGAATAAACTGAGCCTTCAATGGATTTTTGATGCATGAATATTTTGAGGGGGCATTTAAATGATGTTTGTGTTTTTCACAGTGTGAAAGAACAACACTGCCAGGTTTCTTTGATCTACTGGTAACAGGCTATCATAATACAGAAATAGTTAGCTGAAATAAGTACATTCAGGTAGCTTCTTTCTACTTAACAGTGCATCATTTGCTTCTGTGCTCGCAAAGGAGGTTTTCATTCAGCTGGGGCAAAGTGCACATAGTTATTGATGGTTCAAGTATTTATTCTTTAAAATGACAGTTCTGAAAACATATTTCTCTCACCACACAGAGAGTAGGAGGGCAGTGGAAAGGAGAAGATAATTGAGAGAGCTGGAAGTGAAATGATGTTCATGTTCAGATGCCATTTCAGTTTTAATGGCTAGAAAGAGAAGCGTCAGAGAGCTTCCAGACAGCAGAGGTTTGGGTCACCACTCATAGCGTCAGATGTTGGAGTAGTCTGGGTTGACATTCACGATTGAAGGAAGGAATATACGTTTCCTGGGATGGACTGATGCTTCCTCAAGTTTCTGATGTTTCACAACCTGAGGCTTCAATGAGGTGGAAGCCATGTCATATTTGACAGCCTACAAACACAAAGGCATTCATCATAGCTCCACTCCATAAACCTGCAGTCTGAAAGATAAATATTGATGATTTGGAGAAGCAACCAGTCCAGGAGAGGGGGACTACAAGTAATAACAGGCTATGTCAGTGTAATCAGCCTGGCTGTGTGTAAGTTTAGAGGAATGCACATGTTGCTGTCATGGTTCAAATCTTCAATCCACCTATTCCAGTGTCAGGTCTCCGTGAGTTGTCAGAGCCACGTCTTAAAGAACTTCGGACAGCAAACAGAGGACATCACATGGATTCTTAGTCTCCCTACTAAAAGTTCATGCCAATGCAAAGGAACTCTGTATAGCCCATGCTGCAGAATCAGTGTCTGAAGGGCAGTTCAGGGGCACAATTACCTGTACATCTACATCTCCCCAGGTGTCTGGAAACACAGGCTACTGAGTGTTTGGAAACAAATTTCTGGTGCATAGACAAGGTAATATTCTAAGTGCAGAACATGAAGACTGGTGATCAGCATGCAAAACCCTCTGATACAGAAATCACATTATGTGAACTAACCCCAACATGAGCCACTAAGTTCTGGGGGTTTTTTCCTCCAAAGGTTGTGGGATTTGGGCATGAGACTAGAAGAGTTCTTCAGAGGAAGGTTCAAGAAATCCAGCTTTTAAAAAAAAGAGCTTTCAAATACTTACCAACAAATATTTGGCCTTTTGATTTCAACTTCAGAAATTCTTGTTATCTATTTAAATGTTTGCTTGAAGTGTCCTATATTTATCACTTCTGGTGTTTCAGAAGGTTCCCTGGCTTAATCACTCATGGTAAAAAAAAAAAAAAAAAAAAAAAAAAAAACACCAAAACCAACCAAAAAAATGGTGTTCTATTGCCTTTTATCTATGTTGAGCTTGCTAGTCTCCTTACTTTTATTGCACATTCTCTTGTCCTGCCACAAGATGAGGAGAAGAGAAGCACCTAATCTATCTTCCCTAAGTAATTTATTTTTATCCTTTCATTATGTCCTTATGTCCCTCTCCTTTCTAAGGTAACTTTTCCCAATCTTTTCAATCATTCTACGTGACAGATTTTTTCCTTTGTCTTTTTTCTTTTTCCCCCCAAAGGATAGTTTTCATTTATCATTTCTTTCCGTACTTTTTAATATTTTATTTTTACAGTAGTGCAATAATGCTTCAAAAATTTATCCAGATGAGACCACATTTTGATTTATAAGTTGACTGTGTAGTATTTACTACATCAATCCCCATCTCAGTTCTTATGAAGCCCCACATCTTGTTTGAATTTTTTTCTTAAAACTACAGCTGCATATGGTATAGAAATCTGTCTTCATTGATACCCAGATTCCTTTCCTGGATTGAGACAGTGAATGTATACTCCTGTCAGATGTACAAGCAGTTTAATTTATTTTTTTTCCCTTCAGTATGCCTTACTTTGCATTTGCTGGCATTGAACTTCATTTGCCCTCGCATGGTTTAGCTAAGTCTCTTTGAAGTTCCTCATGGACCTCTATGGTCCGTGCTAGCTAAATAACTTTGTGTCATCTGCAAGTTTTGCTAACCTCAGTATTACCCTCTTTCAAGATCATTAATACAGATTTCAAACACAAGATCTAATGCAGAACAATGAGGCGAGGCATCCCACTGTTCACCTTGTACCACTGACTATTTATTCCTTCCCTTTGTTTCCCATCTTTCACTAATTTTTCAGCCCTTGTTTGATGCACTCCATGAACACATCAAATAAGTGAAACCATAAGCATGGTTAAGCATCAGCATGCTCAGTTTTTCTCACTGTTTTGAATACAATTTTTGTGGCAAATACAGTGTGTTTCCATCACTTTATTCAAGAAATCCTGTTGTATTTATTTATTTGTTGCTTTCAAAAAGCTCTAGAAAGCCAGGCTTTGGTAAGCCTACACTTTGAAAATGTCTGAGAAATAAAACGTTTATAGTTAGGTATATAGTTCAAGAATTTTTTGTAATTTTCAGATTTCTATTTATGGATGAACCATGTCATTTTTTGTGTAATTAAGGGTGAGGGGCTTCTCCACGGGCCCCCCTTGTCGTGGGGGAGAAGCTTGCGTGCCGTTATGAGGTGGTGAACTATGCTGGTGGTGGTTTGTGCCTCCAGTAGGGTCTCCCATGCTAGTCAGGTCTCAACTGAAGGGTCAGACAAAGTG
>JAWWEU010000091.1:68816928-68831099 GCA_035583155.1 Acropternis orthonyx
ACAGAGGGTGATTCCTCTGAGGTGCAGGGTTGGTAGATGAAAGAAAAATTCCAAGATTTTAAACCCATAACACCTTGCAATGACCAAAATTCAAAATTACTAATAGCGATAGGTTGTCTTCTATTATCTCTAGACTCGCAAGCAGTTTTGAACATATCACTTCAAGAAAAGTGTTGTGTGGGTATTTGGAAAAGAGAAGTATGAAAGCAGGTCAGGAGCGATCTTGAAAAATGGCCTAAGCAGAAAGATTGTATGGATTATTGTTGTTTAGTCTAGAGAAGATAGTCTGGGGGTGCTGCTGATAGTGGTCTATACATTCTTCCTCAGTCTTCCTCAGACAAGGAGGAAACAATCTATTCCTGACATTAAACTTCATCAAGAAGTTAAAATGAGAGTTAAGAAAACTTGTATCAGTGAAGATAAAAAAGCAGTGGAAGAGTTTTTTGGAGCTTCCCATACTAAAAATCTTGGGCCAGAGTAAAAGGGGTTAAAAAATGTTAGAAAGAGTGGGCTACTCAGACCACAGGGAGTCATACATTAATGTTCTTACTTTGGCAGGGAAGAAACTCTGCAGCCATATGCATATATAATCCTGCAAAAATCTCAGGAAAATCAAGATAATTTGCACAGTAATGTATTGCATATTGTCAATAGCTCCTCGATTCTGTCCCAAAGTTAACTGAACCTGCATCCAGCTTTTTGCATTGGTCCATAATCATGAACAGCTTTATATTAATCACTTAGTCATTAAATCCATGCACATTAGGCCTGGCCATCTTTTGCAACAACAGTTATTTAGATAAGGTTTTAACCTCCTCTTCAGGCTTGGCATATCTATTAATTCAGTAGGTATGACTAGATTTTTGCATAAAGGGAAATAAAAATTTAAAAAAAAAAAAAATCCATGGAAATACAGTAAATGCACTGTGCTCTTTCCCAAAGATGCAGTCCTCTTTGCCCTGGCCCAGCACTATCACACTCCCATCGGCCTGAGGGGGAGTTTTAAGATGAAATCTGATAGGAAGAAACAGCTGTCTGAGGAGCTGACAGGGAGCAATTGAAGCAACAGATCCCCCAACAAGTTGTTTCAGGTTCAAGGTCAATCAGATATTTTGCAGTCAATTAAGACTGTGAGTCCCTGTGTATAGCTGATCACATTGCCCAGCTTTCTTATCTTCCTTCTGCCTCTTCGTTAAACAGCTCATCTATGGCTACTGCAGTGATCCTTTCTAGATGAAAACTCTGGAGAAGGGTGTCCTTCATCACGATGTCTCAGGCTCATTTGTTTTGTCAACAAACCAGTGTTTTTGAAGCTGCTCTGGGAACAACAGAGAAGATGCTACAAACACAATAATGTATTATCTGAGGAAGCATAGCAAAGGCGTCAGATATCACTGGGACATGTTGCTCCTTGTTTCTATGGCGAGCATGAGCAAAATGAACAGGTACACTCATCTTTCCCTTTCATTATTCTACACAACAGTTATAGAAAGAAGAGTTTTAAAATAATTGTTTAAACTGTGTGAGTTGTAAAATGACTTCTGACAAACAGTGTCATATTCTCACTGTCTGTCTGCCTGCATGTCTAAAGATTATATTTGTGCAATATTTATTTTGGCACCTGCATATTGACAGTAATGGACTGTGATGGTTATCTGCAGAGGCTGTGGAAGCAGTACAATACTTCCCATTGTCTCACAAGCCCAGGTAGATCTGACTTGAAATAGATTGGTCAGTTCTGAGTGAAGAGTGTATCTCTCTTTTCACTGCCTTTCTGTGTTTGGGCTCTTCTCTGCTCCTCCTCATTTTTCAAAAGTTGTAGCTCACTAATTGTAGCAGTAAGTGAAAGAAGGTAGCACAAAATTTTACATTGTTGTTCTGTGTAGTATCTATCTGGTGTAAAATGTAGATATTTTTCAAGCAATGATGATGTTTACTGATTTCTCCTGGGCACTGAAACACCTCTGTCTCTTTCCACTTGTGAAAATTCAAAATTATACTTCACAGAATAATAGAATGGTCGGGGTTGGAAGGGACCTTAAAAGCCACCTCATTCCAACCCCCTGCCATGGGCAGGGACACCTTCCACTAGACCAGATTGCTCCAACCCTGTCCAACTTTTCGAGGGACAGAGCATTCACAGCTTCTCTGGGCAGCCTCTGCCAGGATCTCATCATGCTCTGAGTAAAGAATTTTTCCTAATATCTAATCTAAATATCTCTTCTTTCAGTTTTAAACCATTCCACTTTGTCCTAGCACTGTCTTGTTTGCAATAAAATCTGAGTGTTAGTGCCAGAAACATTTCCTCAAGGACAGTTTTATAGACAAAGAAAATCTTTTCAGATGAATAATTCCCATCATAGGAGGTGAAGTTTTATAGTCAGAGATTACTATTTTTAGAGAGACAGATCTTCAGCTAAAGTCACCAACACTCTTATAATTCAACAAGTTGAACATCTGGACTGTAAAAATTAGTGGGTTTTTAGTTTTATGTCTACTGTGTTAAAACACTTTCCCCTCTAATTCCACGTAGTTGTTCTGCTATCTGAATGTTACACTTTCAAAATGTATTGTAATCGATAACACAGGTTTTCTTACCCTTGAATCATATCCCAGATCATCTTCCATAAACCCAGTACTTTTATCTAATTTACACTGCATAATTAAGGACAAACTATTTAAATTACTAAAGACACCATTTTTCATGATACCAGAGCCAGTAACAGTCCCAGTGCTGAATCTCATTCATGAGTGTTGGTGTGGTAGAGATGAAAGAAATGAAGTGAGAATAATTGTAAGTTTTTGCCCAAGGGGAAGAAATTATTTTTGTATCTGCATTGAAAAAAAAAACAATCTCACAGAACAATGGAACCTATTCAACTCAGTCTCTTAAAAATGCACATATGCTAAGAAAATCACCCTAGCTTGAAATGTGGATGTGTCAGACAATCGTGTCCTTTTGTATTCTTCAGTTAATTTTATAGAGTATGTGTTGTTCCTTACTTTGTTTATAATGTTAATTATCATAGAGCCATAGAATGATTTGGGTCAGAAAGGACCTTAAAATTCACCTTGTTCCAACCTTCCACTAGTGAGTTTTCTCAGAGCTCCATCCACCATGGACTTAAACATTTTCAGAGGTGGAGCAGTCATGGCTTCTCCAAGCAACTTGTTCCAGCGCTTCATCAGTATCATAGTCAATAATTTCTTTCTAATATCCAGTCTAAACTTTCTCTCTTCCAGTTTAAAGTCCTTTCCCTTTGTTCTATCATTACATGATCTTGTAAATTACTTTTCAGCTGGAGTAAATTATTACATTAGGTCCAGTTCTCTCAACTTTTTGCATCAATTCCAATTAGATCAGAACTGTGACTTCACCAGACTCCCTGTATGGGCTTGTCACACAACATGCAGTACAGTTCAGTGTTCTGACCTCTAGTTTTGGATGCCTCAGGGTCTGGACCACATTCTGTGAGAGCTGTGGTCAGTATTTCACAACCTCTCCCTTCATGTACCAGTTTAGATTATGACCTCAGGAAAACCAGTACCCTCCTCATCCTCTTTTGCTCCAAGTACAAAGACTACTTATTGGATCTTGGATTTACTCTGCTCTGAAAAATGAGATGGAAATGGATATGCCTTTATCAATCAGAAATTAACAAAAAAATACTAGACGGTTTTTTTTCCTGGCATGGTAAGAAAATAACTTGGATAAATCCATAAATTCAGTTTCCCGACTCAGGCACTACATGATGAACCAGAATAGAGTAAGATAAGACAGGACAAGTCAGAACACAAATTAGATGAATGTCAAGAAGTTTGTTGGCTTCCCACCAGCACAACCATTTCCATCTCACATTCATTAATCCTTCGTGAGCCTCAAAAATACAGAGTTTATTAAACCAGGCTGAAGTCAAACCACCCATGAATTTTCAGTATGCTTGTGATTCAGTTCAGCCTTTTCACACAGCTATGAAAAATTTAAATAACTTGCCATGTCTGTATAGAAAATTTGTGAAGAAATAACATTTGCCACACCCTGGAAAACAGAAAATTAATTTCACACGAGTCAAATGTTAATGTTTATTCCCACTCAGGGTGAGAGAAATTATGAACTTCTAAAACTGAAAATAAAATTCAAAACAAAACAAAACCTCCCACACATTTAAAATAAGTTGTGTGGCTGGCTTGCAAGGACTGAGGTGGAATTTTTCATTGTTTCAATGTTAAATATTAATTTAAACTAAAACTCCCATTGGATTTGTACTTCCTTATTGATAAAATCCTTATCAGTGTTAGGACACTGCAGGAGTTAGCCTTTCTTGACTTATTTATGTACTCTAAATATAACAGTCATGCATCAAATAAGAAGTACATTTATAAATAATTTATGGAAGATGAATAATGTATACTTAGATGTCTTAATAAATGACTAATCAATTGTTATAGAATCCACAGGTCAAAGGTTACTTCTAAACATGGCAAATAAACTACATGAATAACAAGCTGTCCAGAAATCAGAATTCTGGAAGGTGTTTGCAACTGTATAGATAACCATTCATATCCATAATATGTATATAACTAGGCTTGATGAATAATACAATAAGAAACAGAATGCAAAACACAGACATTTGTTGAGTATCTTTCTGAAAACAATTTATTTCATTCTTTAAAGGTGACAAAATCCTTGGAAGCTTGAAAATTGTCCATAAATATAATTACAGTTCTCTCCAGAAGCATATTCCTGATTTTCAACTGGTTCATCGAAGGTACAGATAATGTACAAATCTTTTATAAAATTACTGTGTGATGTGTCACAAGTGATGCAAGTTATTTTTGTACTGTTATTACACAAGATTCCTTCAGAGATCTGCATATATTTGTAAACAGGAAGCCAAATTTCTTCATCATCATTTCTTACATTATAGGAAAGTTTTTATTTAGCATACATAATTGGTTGATGCACAGACCTGGTGCTAATGGTCAACATGAGGAGACTGCAGAAAGCCAAAAATGTGTGATAAAGAGTGTGGTAGGATTGCAACCTGACTCCAACTTGAGTATCTAAGCAGTAGCTTACGTGACTATTTGTAGAACAGTATGATCTTCAGTGTATTCCTGCCCAGCAGAGGAAAGGACCAATGTTACACTCTCCGGTGACCTTCAAAACCTTGTCCCTGAGTGGCAGGTCATATATATTGCATAACTTTGATTAACTACTCTCGAAGGTCTCGTAAGAACCCAATAATGAAAAGCCAGACATAGGCAGCAAGTTATACAGTATTTAGGAAAATGGAAACTCTTAGATTATGGTTCGTTGATAATTTTTCTTCCTGAAAGAGAAAGAATATATATAAGGATAAATTGCTTTCATCACATCTTTTAATAAGATGAGAGAATTAATTCACTGTACAGTCTTCTTTTTGTTTTTCTTAAACCCTGTTTCTGAGAGCCTAGAAGTCAAGTCTATGATACTGTTTCAGCACATTAAATAATCCAAAGGAAAAACCTGAAAGACAACTGAACGTGTCAGCTAAACAGTTTAAGCTCTCCAGCATCAGTCTCTATAGGCAACAATTACATTTTGAAGGAAAATGTTTTACAATTGTAATTACACATAATAGGAGGAATGTATTTTTTCCCTTTATCCTACTCCCATGGTGAGTCAATTTAATTTTTAAATACAAGAGACATAATTGATTTTAGCCCTAGATTAGTACTGAAAATGATCTATATGTGCTCTCACTAATGGAACAAGAGAATTGGCATTCCTTGGGGACCTTAACCCAACCCCGTTCATGGCAACAATTATTAGACCCTGACAGGTTAGCTACTAGGAAGAGGGAGGCATAGAATACCCTGCTGATTAACAATCTAGTGAAATAATTAATGTTATGCTCTTCTCATTTAATTACGGATTATTCACAAATATATTATTATTAGAGACCACAAAGGGAAGTTGCTGTGCAGAGTTTTAACTTCATCTATGCTGCTCAGAAGGCCTTTTGTAAAGTGTTTAGGAAGCCTCTTGTTTTGATTTGCTTCTGAGTGTGTTTTAAATAAATGGAGAGATTTAACAGTTTCATTCAACACCCTCAGAAACAGAAAGTTTCACACTGATATCTGTAGAATTATATCAGGCTTAAATGTATGATATCAAGACTACATGTTTGCTCAATAGATTAGAGTAGTGGGTGAACAATCAGCAGCAATGCACCTTGTTCTGTTTCTAATGCATTTTTTCTTTCTGTGTGTCATAATAATTTGTATCAATCAAAACATGCCCTTTTACAGGTTGTTATGAATAAAAAGAAAAAGCAAAAGACTTTACACTCCAGCTGTATAATTTATTTTTTTTTAATCTGCAATAACCTCAGTCATTTCTGATGTCAAGTAGTTTATTTTAAATAAAATGAAAGTGAAGTGAATGGGAAAATGCTCATGACATCTGGGAAATGCCAGCCCCTGTGGTTCACTGACCAGCCAGATTACTTATGGGTAATTTGACGCACCTTTAATTTCAAGTGACATACACACATGGGCATCAAGACTAAACTACCTTGATTTAATTTAAAAAAAAAATTTAAAAATGCTTTGTTCTGCTGAATATTTGTTGTTTTCTGGAAAATAAGATCTCCCAAATCTCACCTGAGTTGCAGCTTTGCTAGTTTCCAATTGAGGGATTTGTGGGTTTCAGATTTATTTTATATTCTTCACCAAATTTGCATGAAGATTTAGATATGCCAGGGCTAGTGGGAAAAATACAGCCCAGAATTTAAAGCATAGGAATTCAGAGTCTGACTCATTGCTAGTAACACTTTGTATTTGTTGTGACATGGAATTGTGTTGTAGACCTTAAGCCTTTCCATCATCCAGAAAGACAGAAAAAGATTCTCCAAAGAAGGTGCACTGCAGCTTCCTAACTAAGCTGTGCAGTGAGGATGTTCTTGTCACTCTTATTGGATTTGCAGCTACTGCTTGAGTTTTTAATGTAGAATACTGGCACAATTATGGGCATTTACTGAACAATGCAAGTCATGGTGAAATTCATCAGTCCTTCGGAGGGATAAGGTTTATTATTTGGGAGGGATCATGATGTTGACTACAGCAACTCAAGACTGAGCAGACTGACTTGACATTGGCCATGACACATGACTACCTGTGTTGAAAATGTCCCTGGTCATTGCAATGGAGGGTGGAGTAGAAGACCTTTAAAGGTCTCTTCCAACCCAAATCCTTCTAAGATTCTGTGATTTTATGAATATAGCAGTAAACACTATCCTTCAAAGACATCATCAGCAAGAACACACATGCAAAGAAAGTGTGTTATGCTGCTGAAGGGGTAGATAAAATTGCTTTGCATCAAACAGCACATCTAAGAACCCCTCTGATTTGTCCTCAAGTGAAAACTCTGCAAGCACAGAAATATGTGTTGCAAGCATATCTTGAAGTTTCTGGTAGTCAAAAAGGCTACACATGGCATTAGCATTCAGCAATATTTTGTACTTCTTCTACGACTTTACACAACTGCAATTTTGTGCTGTGTCCAATAAAGACCGCTACCAGTCTTAGTAAAACCCGTGTGAAAAATATGCTCTGGTTTGGCTTGGAATATGAACAACATTGTTTCTAGACAAAAAGAGACAAAGTACTGTTCTGACATGTGCATTAGAAGTTTGGGAGTTAAAATACAAACATAAGGCCAGTCCCAAGGTAATAATCTAAGATACATGCAATGAACTGCCCTCCTTGGTGTCTGCCTAGCTGTGCTTATCACTTCTATTTGCTGCAGGACTAGTGCAGCTTTGCTCATTTTGGACTGGACTGGATCACACCTGATCTCCTCAGAGCACAGGAAAAACAGGTAGATGAAAAATGTCCTCTTTAGAAGAGCCAACAGTGCAGAGAGTGGGCCACAGCTGTTTAGTATCACTGTGTAAGACTACACAATATTGACAAGGAGTAGCTCAGTGGTACAGCCTTACGTCTCATATTAATATATAATGCTCAGCATTATGAAGTCTGTCAAGGAATAGCCACTGCTGACCTACTATACTCAAACTTTGTCCTCTCAACATGCATTCTAATTGGAGGCAAACAGCTCCATAGCATACATAACAGACAACATGTTCAACTCAGCAGGAGCCTATAGACACAGAAATGCTAATTGATAGCACTGTGTCAGCTATTGGCAAAACTCAGCATCACTCATGTAGCTTTGCCATGAAAAACAGGACAATTAGGTGTGTGCAAATGGCAATTCCCAGTTTGAGTTGTAACATAAGAGGTAGGACATTAAATCAATTAAGAGGAGAAATTTCCTAACTCCAAATATTACCTGAAGAAATGCGGTAGCGTCTACTCTGGGAGATTTTAAGCTAGAATTTATGTGGGGGAAAGAAGTGAGAGATGGGATGTTAGTTATTGTTTCACCTTCTTTCTTCTTACAGTGTTTCCACCTCTGCTACACAAACAATGAGATGGTTTCTTCTATGAGACCACTCTGATAATTCCCCTTCTCAGTGATGGTGAGCAATAAGACAAGACGCAACAACACAAACTGATGCACAGGAAGTTCCACCTGAACATGAGGAGGTGCTCTCTTATGCAGTGACTGAGCACTGGAATAGATTGCCCAGAGAATGTGTGGAGTCTCCCTCACTGGAGATATTCCTGAGCAGTTTGGACACAGTCCTGTGCCACGTGCTCTGGGATGAGCTTGCTTGAACAGGGAGATGGGACCAGATGACTCACTGTGGTTCTTACCAGACTTGCCCATTCTGTGACTCTGTGATCATCTGCCCTGAATGGTCATCGTTGAGTGTTTATCGGCTGACATTCACTTGCTTGTGATTTCATTGTAGATAGATGCAAGTGTGATGCTCTGTCTGAATCACTGTTTATTGGGGCACCAAACTGTTGCTATGGGACATGAAGTACATGCCTTCTCAAATGGATTCACAGACTTAGCCCTGCACACTCAAATTTTCACTCAAATTTTCACTCAAAATGAAATGGTTCTTAATAGTATACATGGGGAAGAAACGCTGTTGTTTACTCTATTCCCAAATTTCCATTTGAACACATATCCTTACTGCCTTGCTCTCCAAATAAACCCAATCTTTCTGTGGCACATCAAGGCTGACCAGCAGAGTGCAGCAGTCATTTGATAAGAAGGTTTTGCACATTATACTTTCTATCCCTTGCCTGGACAAAGAGGAGATCCCTGAAGGCAGATTTCAGTCACAGAAGTACATACATGCTAGTTACAACTAGAAATTCCTTACTGAATCACTTCCAAAATGTTGCTGTAGAAAAGAAGTGTTCTTCATACCTAATTGTGTGTTAATCAGTCTAAAAGAGAAAAAAAAAATAAAAACTGAGTAGCTGATCATGCAGAACCTGAGAAAACAGCCAGTAATGGCACTTTAGCTTACACAAATAATAGTGAGAGGGTCTAAGTATCTGACTGTAAGCTCTGCATTACATGGACATTTTTCATCCATTTATTTATGATGAGGAGGATGATGATAATGATGAAGAGTAATTTTACAAAGTTCCAACCTGTAGAGACTCCTACAAGATCAGGGAGGCTCTGTTGCTGGGATGATAGCACAAGATGGCTCCAGGCTGTTGCATTCCAAGTGAATGGGACACAACAAATGTAGAAGGGGAAAAGGATGTTGAAAGGACTACCAGTCCAGTGATTCCAGACAGTGCACAGTAAATAGCAAGGATAAAGTAGGTTAAAATTAGGTGGTCTACTGACTCCTTTAAATATGCTTCAAAATGACTCTGTAGACAATTTATACAAGCTCACAAAGGCTGTACAAAGACTGACAGTGGGACCCATATATTTAGCTTCCTTACAATAAAAGACAACTGTCCTACCTTTTAAGAAATCATCTTGAGCAATTTTTAATGTGAAGCACCAAGTAGAGCTATGGCAAAGTGACTGGTTTGAGGAGTGATTCAGATGAATGCACAGAGCATGATTTCCCAAAGGTGTTACACATACTGTGAGAAAAATGGGATTCCCTCTGCCCAGCTCCACAGACCTACCTAGAGCATCCTCCAAACTGAAGAGTACATACAGTACCATAGGCAGGCCATAAAATTAAAAGCACCATCTTCCCTCATATTTGTTTAATGATTTAGCTTGATGCAAGTTTAACAACTGGAAGGAATATAGATGAGCTTTTCAGCATATTATGACAAAGCTGAAGCCATTTAGCAATTCCCAGTGCATCTTATAAATCAGTTTATGTGGAATGCTGGATAAAAGGGTGGACAGTATTTAGAGCTTCCAGCTCTTAAAATGCAGCCTTTGAAATATACGTAAAAAAATTAATTCTTTGGTATAAAAGATCTAGTACAGATTGTGATACCTAAGATTTATCTTGTAAAACATTGGTACTTATTACAGGCAAAGCTAACGGACGGAGAAAGAAACTCTCAGATCATAAAGCAGCAGGTGTGAGAGAAAGAGTTCAGGTCTCTAGGCTCTTTATCCACCCCTTCTCATTAAACTGGATTGCTTCCATATACTTAATGCTGTAAATACCAGTTTATAAACTAAATTGTAGCTGAGTTTCGTGAGAGCCTTTCTGGAGATGTTTATGTTTCAAATTCAAGTACTTGAACTGATTCTTATTCTTGTCCTCCCTATCCAAAAACAGGCTTGTAATTTTTCTTTCTGTTTCCCCATTACTTGAGCCCAGCTCCACAGAGGAGTTTAAGAACAGCTTTCTAGTATCTGAATGGGCCCAAAGGGAAGCCAGAGAGGGACTCTTTGTCAGAAACTGTAGTGGCAGGGCAAGAGGGAATAGGTTCAAACTGAAATGGGTGAAATTTAGGTTAGATACACAGAAGAAATTCTTTACTGTGAGAATGGGGAGGCTCTGGTACAGGTTGCCCAGAGAAGCCATGGCTGCCTCACCTCTGGTCAAGGTCAGGTTGGACAGGGCTTCATAACAACCTGGTGTAGTGGAAGGTGTCCCTGCCCGTGGCAGGAATTGGAACAAGATGAGCTTTAAGGTCTCTTCCAACCCAAACCATTCTGTGACTCTATGAATCAAGAACCCTGGTGGTGAAAGAGTTTGATTTAGAGCTACTTATTCATTTAGGATACTTACCTATTTAACACAACCTATTTACTTAGGATACGAAAACCTCTAAGACTCAGTGAAGTCCTACTGAACTGTGACCCACTAAGTGACTTTCAATTATTCTCTACCTGGAACTATTGGAAATATTTTGTGGTCACATCACCTAACCTAGCGATTATCTGTTCAGCTGATTGTTAAGTAGAACTGCATTCTGTTTGCTCATTGATGATTTTTAATTATAATCTGAACTCTGTCATGAGCTCTAATCAATACAGTTCCGGGAAACCTCAGAAGCTGAAAGAAGGAGAAATAATCATTAGATGTTATTAAAGTGATGGCCAATAGAAGCACAATTCTTTGTACAATGGGCAATGTTTCAAGTGCCTATTGATTTGCTTTTATAACAATTATACTGCACTCAAGAAAGCTGGGAAGTTAGAGGAGGAAGGAGGAAAGTCAAGGAAAAATAAAGAGAAACTCAAACCTATGGCTGTTATTCATATCTTAGGAGGCACAAGTGAGGAACATGACAGTTTAGAGGACAATTTGTTCTCCTAGACCTTTAGAAGGAAGCCATGCTTTCTGAATGTGTTTTCTTCAATCTTTCATGTTAAATATTTTATTTTAATACTGTCATTGCCTACCATGGGCCTAGGGAGCATAACATTAACCATACCATGATATTTCCACTCCATGCAATGTGATAATTCTTCAGACAGATTTAATATGAAAAAAAAATGTTCCACATACATGATTTATAATAGTTTTATAAGGTGAAGTAATTACATTATCAGATATCCCTGATGTGTTTTAGCAATAAGGCACCTTCGTAATAACCTATGACGTCTTATAATTACCACAAGGCAACTGCACTCCTGGGGAAAGCAGGAGGCCAAAATACATGTCTTGCCTATACAATGCCCCAAAGGGTGTTATTATCAGAATATAAATAAATGAATACAATGAAAAGAAGATGAAGGAGGAAAAAGCTGATACTGAGTAATGTTGAGCTGTGTTATAATGTAATTCAAGATTTATAAGAAAGGGCAAAAGTGTATTTTCATGCTGGGATATGATGTGACAGTTCAGAATATCTAAACAGCAATTTTGAATGAGCAGAGTTAATCACAGAAGTTGACCCAACTCTCCAGAAATGTCCTTGGCCAATCAAAGTAATTTGGTAAAAAATCAGACCAGACTGAGAAATACATTAACTATGCAACATTATTTTATTGCTCACAAAGCTGTTCCAGTATATATTTCTAGGTGATTTAGCACATTCATGATTCTTATTTCAAGGTTTCTCCCTCCTCTCAAATGTTCTTATAGACCTGTTAATGGAATACTAAGTGTAGGGATTTTTTTTAGTTTTTATTTTGAACCAATCATTATTGCAGCCCAGAAACAAGCTGTGTCATGGGTTGCATCAAAAGCAGTGTGGGCAGCAGGTCAAGGGAGGGGATTCTGCACATCTATTCCACTCTTGTAAGACCCAACCTGTAGTAGTGCATCCATCTCTGGGGTCCCAAACATAAGGAGGATGTGGAGTTTTTAGAGCAAGTCCAGAGAAGGCCATGGAGATATCCCACGGGCTGGAATCCCTCTGCTCTGAAGACAGGCTGGGAGAGTTGGGGGTGTTCACCTGGAGAAGTGAAGGCTCCAGGGAGACCTGAGAGCCCCTTCCAGTGCCTAAAGGGTCTTCAGGAGAGCTGGATAGGGACTTCGGACAAGGGGGACAAGGAGGAATGGTCTTAAACTGAAAGAGTGATGGTTTATCTCAGATATTAGGAAGAAATTCTTGGGGTGGCAAGACCCTGGCACAGGCTGGGGAGACAAGCTGTGGATTCCCCATCCCTGGAAGTGTCCAAGGCCAGGCTGGGTGGAGCTCTGAGCAACCTGGGATAGTGGAAGATGTCTCTGCCCCTGGCAGGGAGTTGGAATGAGATGAGCTGTAAGGTCCCTTCGAAGTCAAACAATTCTGTGATTCTATGATCTGATAAATCTGCTACAGGTTTTATTTTCTTTCTTTCCAGAAATCAATGGAGGGTGGGGGTGGAAAGAGGAACTTTTCTGTCCTCAGAATATTTCTTGTTATTTATTTATGACTATTTGACTTTTTTGTTTGTTTGTTTGTTTGCAAATTATAGTTAGGCAGATGTCTGGTATCTGTTATACTCAGAAGTCCCTTCTATTATCCTCTATTCCCTCTTTTTAAGACATTTTATATTTCATGCAAGGCCTAAGAGAATTAAGTCAGTGACTAATCTGATGGGCAACCATTATGTAGAGTTTCATGTTCTTCAAATAAGGAAGGATTTTGAAATTCTAGAGAAGGTCCACTGGGGAGTTAACAAGATCATGAGGGCCCTGGGTTACATGATCTAACACCAGATTAGGCCCTGGGATTGCTTATTTTGGGGAAGAGGAGGTTGAGAGGGGTCCAACATCAACCCATTTGATGGGCATTAACAAGTTGATGTTTCTATACTCTTTCCAGGCAGAACTGATCATAAGAGAAACATGGGTTATGGTATGGGAAGGCAGTGCAGCACCGCAACAGGTTACACAGACCAATTCAAATACCCAAAGGATTCACTTTATTTTCCTCTCTTCTACCACGCCAAGTTTCTGGCTGAAATCAAAAGCACAGTAAAGAGAAGTCAATTTATGTGCCCTTTGACACCCAAAAATCACTTGGTGTTGTTTTCTCAGCTCAAAAGGGCTATGTGTCTTATGCTGCTGTTTCCATTTTACAATTAAACTGAAGCACTTAATCAAAGGAAATCATGTCTCACTAGGAAGTTGGGTGTAGGGAAAGAGGCAGGAGGGGGCAGGAAGAATCTGTAGTGTTACCTAACATGTGTGATGCTCAAACATTACCCAAATAATCAGTAAATCAAAGAGGCTTCTCTGGTGTATTGCATCAGGCAGACCAGGCCATTACCTTACTCCCAGTGACAAACGGGGATAGATGGATTTCAGTTTCAGATGTTATTCCTGAGGTGCAAGACAACCTGGATGCATCCTCGATGCAAACACTGGCACCTCATTGACTATGGCTTA
>JAWWEU010000091.1:68849108-68876829 GCA_035583155.1 Acropternis orthonyx
TGTTCTGTCTTTTAATATATTTCCAAGTTGTCCTGTGACTGTTTACTAGGGTGAACTGAGGAACAGGTATTTAATTGACCCATTCCACCTATATACACAGCAACACTTTTTTCTCACATTTCAATGCAGTGAGCACTGTGTCATCCTAATGTATCTAAACATAATAAGGCCTTTTCCTAGAGGTTAGTGGGACTTTGGGTTTTCTTTGGGATTTTTTTTTTTTTTTTTAGGTTTGGTTTGGATTTTTGGTGGGAGTTTTTTGTTTCGTTTTTTTCTTCCCCAGGACATTTTCCTGTTTGAGAAGTTTGTTATGAAAATGCTTACCTGTTGCCCACTTCCTTCTGTTATGCAAAACTATCGAGACTTTTCTAGGCCATTTTTTTGTTCTAACTTTCAGATCTATTGCTGATTTCGATAACAGTGTTCTGTTCTGTAGTATCAGAGCCATAGAAATTTGCCAAAGGATAAAGACTTTCTGCTTTTTGAGTGGATGTTCCTGAATAATCCTCCCACATAAGATCATGCCTATCAACATGCTCACAAGCACATACATGTGTGCTTAACTGAGAAAACTTTGTAGAATAAATTTGCAACAGGTAGCAACTTTCCCCAATGTCCTCACAAGAGGATAGAGACTAGAGAAGAAATATATTGCAATTAAATAAACCTGATTAATTTTCACGTGGAGAAGTTTTCACTGCTGAGGATTTAATTTACTGTTGTTATTGTTTTAATTTTTAACACATCCACATGCATAGAAATAGCTGGGGTCTGCTTTAAAAAACAATGGAGTAATTAAATGAGACTAACTTGAAGAATGTTATCATGTGTATCCTGATTGCCAAGTACTGAAGTTCTGTCTTCCTTTAATAACTTGGTGAGATAAAGTGATTTTAAACTGAATACATTTCATTCAATTCATCAGACAGTAACTGGAGAAATCCAAATTCATCCAACAGATAAACAAAACTGTATGGCTTGTGTAATATACATCACACTCCCTTCATTCAAGAAAAATTGTGTGGAGACATCATCAGTGAAGTAGCTTAGTTCCATTCAGATGTGATGTAGATGACACACATACCCGGTTGTGGTTACCAGTGAAAACTAATTACAACCACTGGGATGTGCCCATGCCTGCCAAGAACAGAGAAGATTTCTGTCTTATGCTCTTTTCCCTCCTTTACCCCCTTTTCTCTTAACCCCTTCTTTTCTCTGCTTCTCTAAATCTCTTCTTATATTTCCATCTTCCATTTGCCTCACTTATTCTGTAGATTAATCAATATCTCTTTTCCCCCATATATTCTACTAGGCTAACATCCTTACTAACAAATGCTTCCACACATTTTTTTAATTTCCTTGCATCCCAACCCTGCAGCTTCTATTCCCCTTCCATATCCTGAACTTGTTCATGTCCCCACTACCTGTCTTATACTTGTTTTTTAGCTCCAAAATGACCATTTCAGTAAAACCAACTATATTTTTCACAATTTATATATTTCTCAGGTAATTAATATAGTTAAGTACAGTAGACTAAGATTGCAGTAGGTGTCTTCCCTTCTCCTGATTGATTGTTGAAAATCAATGGAACTTCCACATTAATGGAACACTTCCCTGAAAGTGCTCAAAAATAATGTAGATGTGGAGCTGGGCATGTAGTTTAGTGGTGGGTTTCTCAGTTCTGGATTAATGATTGGAGTCCATACTCTTGTATGGCTTTTCTAACCTAAATGATTCTATAATTTTATAAATTTTTGACTAAATAAAGTTATGTTAAGATTTTTTAATTGTTATTCAAGCTGCTTTGTTTGAAAGATTTGGGGTTTGACAGACCTTTGGTTTATCCCACTTACTGCTTTTCTCTGGCTCTGAGCAAACTCTTGGTGGACAGTCACAAACACAACAATTCTGTTTTCTGGTATTCTCTGCACTCTGGTTGGACTGCTAAACACACCCTGAAATGCCAAAGGGTCTTTGGGCTTAAGTTTCTAATCATGAAGTTAAGTCATCAAACAAGTAGGAAGAAATTCTGGGCTGTGAGGGTGGGCAGGCCCTGGAACAGATTGACCAGAGAAGCTGTGACTGCCCCACCCCTGGAAGTTCCAAAGCCAGGTTGGATGGCACTTGGAGCAACCTAGTCTAGTGGAAGGTATCTGTACCCATGGAGGGAGGTGAATGAGACTGCCTTTCAGGCCCTGTCCAATCCAAACCATTCTATGATTCTCCAATTCCATGACATACACTCACTGAGGTTGCAAGACCTGGACAGCTCTCTCAATGTCTAAAACTAAATTTTGGTCATGCCCACAGTCAAAACAGCTAAAATTTACATCAGAATAGAAACCTTGCTCGTTCTGGTGTACCGTCATTTAAGATGACTTGTATTACATGCACAAAATGGTGACTTTGTCCATATGGTTGATGTATGCAGTTGCCAGTGAGAGCAGCAACTGAGTGGTTAGTGGGTGTAATTTAAGGGCTGAAACTGAAAAATCTCTGACATGAATGATAAACAAACTCTGATAGACGTCAGGTTCAGTTTTTGGGGTTTTTTAAAAATCAAAATAATATCCTGTTCGTTCATTAAAAAAGGTGGCAAGATTTTCAGGGCTCTTTAGTGCATAAGTTCAATTGAAAATCAGATAAGGTGGACATATTTAATGAGCAGCTGGAGATTTTAGTCTACCTCGCTTCCTTGAATAACCATTAAATAATTCAATGCCTCAGTCTCCCCTTGCAAAATAGGGATAGCAGCACTTCCCTTACTAAGTAGGGAGAATGGAAGTTCATAGAATAAATATAAATTTTTAAATGTTAATGAGGGTTAGGTAGGCATTTTGAGTTAGCCAAAACACTGTTCCCAGATGTGAGGTCTAACTCCACATTCTGAAGTGTTATCAACCTTTTATTCAGGATGATTTTTTTTTTCAAATGGGACACTGTTCCTTTGCACAAAATGCAGAAATGCCTTAGAAAACTTATGATTTTCAAAAACTAGTGGTAAAAAATAGAAAATAATCATAATGGTGTTCCAGAAAAGCCTTTTTTTTTTTTTTTTTTTGGAGTGTCTTTCATGAGAACTCAGAGCACAGGGGAGACATGCATAATATATTTCTCAGTATTAATAACTGCTTCTTCTGCTTGCACATAACAAAAGAGATTTTAATCACCGTGGTTATCTCTCTCTTTGAAATGAACATCTCATATTGATCTTTAGGCAAAATTGAAGCAAATGAAGGTAAAATCTAGAATATAAAAGCCCCATCAGAATTATTATTGAAAACAATATGAAACCTTATTGAAACCATCATATTAAAGTGTCCAGTTGTTTATTTCTTTTTCTGAGGGAGCTCTTCTTTTCTGTCTTGAATAGTATTTCCCTAAATAAAACTGCACAGTGCAAAGTGCCATTATGATTTTCAACATTCATTTCCAGAGGGGCTCCTGCTAGTCCATAGCTATAACTATGATGAAAAGGGTCTGTGGGCAGCCTGTTGCAATAATGCCAACACCTCATCTATCAACCCAGCAGATTATATGAGTAGCATCTCCTTAGAATAGAAACTCGGAGATATAATAATCAGTGAGATCTGCCATGCTGAGTGCCCACACGAATCCATTGCCATGCTTTAGAGAATCTATGGAATTGTAGTCAACCAAGCTGAGACCAGGAAGCAAGGCATTAAAGATTGACTGACTATTTCGGTGATAGTCTCTGTTTTTGGAGTAATATATGCCATTTTAGTGTATGTTTTGGATTTTCCTGCTAGTTTAATGTTGTGATTTAATACTGCAGGAGCTTTAGGGGCCAAACCAGACTCAGAAGGAACCATGTCCTTTGTGCATTGCTTTTTCCTCCCTTGATACAAACTGACTACTGACCTTATATGTGTGTGAGATAGATCAGGAAGCTGAGCATTCTCCTTCTGGTTCTGAAGTCAAACTTCTTGCGTTTATTTCAGGCATGTTTCTTCCTGCAATGTGAGTGTAGGAAGAAGCAGTGAAAAGCAGAAAGGAGCAGCTGTAACTCCTTAGTCTGATATTCTCTACAGATGCCTCTGATCAGAACCTTACTGAGTGTAGAATCTGGTAATCAACCCAAAATATGATTTGTTCTCTGTAGGCTCTTTCACTCTTCAGTGACTCTGGAATACCAAGGACAAGTAAGATCTTAATTTAACTCTAGGTGTTAGGGACCTCAGTGAAGCGAGATGAATCTGGCCCTTAGTGGCTTATGTGAGCTCCAGCTACCCAAATTCTGGAAGCAGGAGCACAAAGATTGGACAGATCTAGATTAATCAGCAGTCCACAAGGATAAGAACATTCACAAACTGGAAGTTTATAGGCCCCTCAGCTGATGATATTGTTTCCACAGACAGTTAAGTGCATAGTAGGATTACTTGTATAAGATCAGGTTATCATCCACATATGGTATGAACCTTCTTACAAGTGTGCTTTTTTCCTGAAAACATATAAGTCTCCTTGAGCTTAAACATACAGATCTGTTTGAACTATGTAAGCAAAGCAAGTGAGAGATTACAAAACTGCACCCAAGAGTATTAAGCTCTGTTAAACAAGTTCTTTTACATATGAACTGCATTATTGGCCTTTTACATATTCTAAAACATTGCATGCCTTTTAGAACATTAAATGATACTAGAAGCAAATTAAGTGATGGTCCAAGATTCAGTCCTATCCCAATACTTTCATTTATCTTATGATACTCTAACTATACACAGGAGAAGAGGATACTGAGGGAAGACTTCATTGTGGTCTACAGGTTTCTCAAAATGGTAAAAGGAGGTGCAAGTCCCAATCTCCTCTGTGGTGATCAGTGACAGGATCCAAAGGAATGGCATGGTGCCGTCAGGGAAAGTTTAGGACAGATATTAGTAAAAGCTGCTTCACCCAGAGAGTGGTCAGGTGCTGAAACGGAATCCTCAGTGCAGTGGTCACAGCACCAAGCCTGACAGAGCCCAAGAAGTGCTTGGACAAGGCTCTCCAGCACACACTGAGATTATTGGAACTGTTCTGTGCAGGTTCAGGAGTTGGACTCAGTGATCCTTATGGGTTCCTTCCAACTCAGGATATTCAATGATGCTATAAAATTTTCTGAATGGACTGCCCCAGTACTCTGTTTCATCAGGACCTGCATTACGTGCCCCACAGTGCTGCCCATCGCTGCTGAGAGTTGTATCAATGGCATTAGCATGGCACACACTGCCGTCAGAGGTATGAACACAACCTACAGTGTTTTGCCTGTAAAACAGTTTTTAGACCAACAGTACATTCACTGACCCATGTTGTCCTCAATAAGGAGCAGAATATTAAGAGACATTTCAGTCCCACAATTTAACATTAGATAAGAATATGTAAAATTCCTAGGAGAGGTTTTTGTTGATAGTCTGAAGTTGGGTTTTGAAATCTTTACAAACACTCTCTCCAGGGAGGCTGTGTAGAGAGAGCCATCCTTTCAGCTCACCCTTGAATGCACTTTGAACAAGCAGCTGCTTTTACTGTAAGCATGTTATTAATGGTCTCTTTTCAAAAGCAGATATAGTACCCTGGAAAACGTTCTATTGATTTTTTCCCTTTCCCTGTCCCCGTTTCAATCACACTCGTTTGAATGGCTTTCATTTTTAGCAACAACAAGAGATTTCTTCAAAGAAAAGTGGTGTCTAGGTACAGCCTTAAATAAAATCACTGCTCAATTTAAGCTCTGAAAAATACTATTGATATTTTAATAGAAGATTGGAGAACTGGTTGCTGGTTCAATAATAGCTACAAGGAGTTTATACATAGGAAACATGCACGAGGATCATTTTATTTCTTTTACTGTAACAGAAAACAGGAGCCTAAATCTTGACTCACTGGATTATTACATGTCAAGGATCTCAGGAACATGGAAATATTTCATTCCAATTTTCTAGGGCAGAAGTGTGCACTGAGATACTTGTGTGCAGATTGTAGAAATGTAGAATATAGAAATGCAAATAATATTGTAACATATTTCTATATAATAATATTCATGCAGAGAAATATGCAAGTAATGAATTGGGCACAGCTGGAAATATGATTGTGCTTTTCTGATTTTGGTTACTGTTGTTATTAATTGCTTAAGTCACATAGAGTCAAGCATATGTTTTCTTAACTTTTTTGCTTGTGAGCAAAAAGAAGTCATGACCACTGTTGTGGAAATCTCTAAAATGAGGACACAAAACCCACTACATTAACATCTCGGGAGAGATTGGTAGTGTCAACTGCCATGAGTGAGTCTCAGGGGGATTGATATCTTTTCCCCCATCTCTGGAAGTGTTTAAGGCCAGGCTGGACAGGGCTTGAAATAACCTGGAATAGTGGAAGCTGTCCCTGCCCATGGCAGGGGTATCGAAACTAGAGGATCTGTAATGTATGATTCTGTAAGTCAGAGCTCCTGGAAATACGAGATGATGTGAGAGGTTCAGCAGGAAGGAGAGCAGTGTGGGGATGGGTAGAAAGGCAAGGCAAGATGGTTTGACATTTGTGGAAAGAAGCTTGGGAATATTTCACAAATGCACTTATTTTTTAATTCCAAAATAGATATAACAGAAGATATTTAAAATAAACAAATAGACGACATATATATAAATATAACATGTAAAATAAATACAGACATGTAAATTTTAAAAAATCCATATAAAAGCCACTCATATGAGAACTGGTTGGGGGATGTGGAGGGCTCAGCCTAGAGAAAAAGTAGTTCAGGGGAGACCTTCTAACTCTCTACAGCTGTCTGAAAGGAGGCTGTAGCCAGATGGGTGCAGGACAAGAGGAAATAATCTCAAACTGGTTCAGGGAAGGTTCAGGTTGGACATTAGGAAGAATTTCTCCACTGAAAGAGTTGTCAAGAATTGGAATGGGCTGCCCAGGAAGACAGTGCAGTCACCACTCATGGAAGTGTTCAAGAAAAGACTGGACATGGCACTCAGTGACATGGTCTGGTTGCAAGGTGGTGTTTGGTCTCTGGTCAAAGTTTGGACTCAATGGCCTTGGAGGTTTTTTCCTACTTAAATAATTCTATGATTCTATGATCTGATATTTTCCTCAAACTCCTGTCTTCCAAAGACTTTTTTAATTATGATAACTGAAAAATTCTACATTTAAATAAGTTATATACATTTTCAGAGACAGCGAGTAGGGGAAATAACTCTCATACATACTACAAGATGTAAGATATGAGCCAGAAACACAATTTCTACCTATTGATTGAGAAACACATTTCTGTTATGCATGAAGCTTACACAATTCTACTCATAATACCCATTTGACAAATTCTTTGTTTTTATCAAAGAAAGTTATGTGGCACTTAACCTTAAAAATTGAAGCTCCTAGTTAGAAACCAAGACATAAATTTGGCTATAGGTAACTACTTTAAAGTTCAGACTTGACTTTCTAAACTGTTTCCAACCAAAAATGTTGATTTTGCCTTTCACATGTAGAAAAACTTCAACCAACTGAAAAAAAAAAAAACCAAAAAAAAAAAACACTCCATGAAGTGCAGTCTTTATGCTTTCAACCCTTTGCCCATAAGGACTTAGATATTTATCCTATGGCTGCTTTCCTTCTTTAACAGGCTGTGGTTACCACTGTGAGCTTCGACAGGAGAGTTGTTACATTTTTATTTTAACACTATGTCCTACATAAAAGTTGGCAATAAGAGAAAGTACTCTATAGGATATGACTCCCCCATGGACTCTTCCTTCGCATGCGGACATTTTTTACTTGTCAGCAATGCTCGAGTGAAGATATCTTATTAAAAATAAAAATAAAAAAAAAAAATAAAAAAAAAACCCAGAAAGACAGAGGAAGGGAAAAGAGAGGAGGTGAAGGCAAATAAAACAAGCTGCAGGGATCTTCTGGTCATGGTAATAATTCAGATGTTTCTTTTGGCTATAACTAACAGATCAACTTATGAGGAATTGATTCAGATGTAATATGTAAAACAGGAATGTGTGATACCCGATGCAGGTACAAAAATTTGGTTCCTTAACAACATTAACTGTTTACAGACCCTTTGCTTTGCCTTGAGTGTGCTTCTTGCCAATGTCATCACACCTCAAATTTGGTCCCTGACTCTGCTCACTATTACATGAATATTTATATTTGTACCTGTACACTGCCTCTCCTCTCACTCACTTGCTGTCTCTTACAAAACTGATGTTAAAGTCTGTGGTTTATGTTATCAGTTTTTAATTAGATACATTTTCTGTTGGAATATGATCCTGCTCAGGCCTTCAAAAATATTCCCTTTCAGTTCTGCTTTTGTGTTGGAATATAGAAAGGAAGTCAGCTTGTATTCTTTGTTACTTATCTTAATACAGTGTTTGTTATCCACATCTGTACAAAATTGGCTTGCATTCAGCTTGTGGTCCTTAATGAACTCCTCATACTCTCTTAAAGAACTGCTATCAAGCCCCTTATTTCCACTTCGTATCTGAGTATGCCTCCCAACTTGAACTTGTCTCCACTAAATTTCAGTCTATTTATGTTTCAAAACATTTTCATAATTTATACAGATCAGTTTGAATAAAATTTATTTCCATCAAAATATTTCAAGACTTTCCCATCTGTCTCTGATCCAATAATTTATAAGTCATACTTTATTTCAGCATATGCATCACTGATATCAGGAACTCCATGGTAAAACTTCACTTCCCATACCCCTCCATTGACAGAGAATTGTTGATAAACACTCTATAGTAGTTCTGTGTTTTGATTAACTAACTTCTAGTTTTAGCTTAAACAGATGCTTACCTGGATTTCTTAGTAGAAATGATAAATTATATAGTTATCAATTTTGGGTTTTTTCTGTGATATTTTCATTTGCTTAGCAAAAGTCCAAACAAGCAGAACCCAGCCAGGTTGGACGGGACTTGGGACAGCCTGATCTAGTGGAAGGCATCCTTGCCCATGGCAGAGGGGTGGAATGAGATGATCTTCAAGGTCCCTTCCAACCCAAACTTTTTTATGATTCTATGTTTCTTCATTAAATTTATTCTCTTCACTAATCTCTCAATAAAGCCAACTAATCAGCGTTATGAAATAGTCATGGAGAGGGTGCATTTTGGAGTTTATGGGAATGGCCTGATGAGGTTCTAACAGTGATAGCCCAGGACAGAGACAGGCTTCTGGTAGAAAGGCTTTTCTCTTTTTCTAACCTTGCTGCCAATTTAACACTCCAAACCATAATTCTGCACTTTATTACAACAGGCTCAATTTCCTCCCCTCCTTAAATCACGTTTAGTTGTTTCAAGGTGATATGACAAGAACTGTCCTGTCTCCTCAGAAAGCTGTTAATCAAAGTAGAGAGCAGAGCAGAAACACTTACCGAGCCTCTACCATTCAGACCATATTCTGAACCTCTTGAATAAGGATGGCAAGTCACACGGCGAGGATCAACTTGAGAACTAGTGACATCGAGTGCCAAGTCTGTAGAAAGCTGCTGTCATTCTCTGTAGAATTCAAGATGACTATTTAGACACTATTTAGACTATTTAACTACTTTCCTGCTTCTGCCCAGATTTTTTTTCCTACCTTCCAATGGCAAGTGACTTTTTTCCTGTTGATGAGGATTATTCCCTTCAGTCTGCAATTTCTTCCATTTCATACAGTCTGTCTGTTGAAAATAGTGCTCAGCTCTTCAGGAAACCAGCCTTTTTTTTAGTTTTTGTCTACACCTTCTAAGACACACATTTGATCATTTTGGTCCTGCTTAGATTTCATTCACTTACACATTACAGGTGACATGATCACCCATAAATTGATCAGTGTAAATGTAGTCTGTGGGCAGACTAATATAAATTTTAGTGGTTGTATTGGCTACAGTGCAAGTGTCTTTCTGTACTTCATCTGAACATCTGACTGAATATTTCAAATCAACAGTGTTACACTGATTTTTGTCAGCTGAGGAATCTATCACCTGAGCAGAGTATGGCATAGCTCCTCATATTTATGGTTACATAGCGTCCTTGCTATAAATTCCCTATGTGCTCCAAGATCCTTAGGTTGTTTGTAGCTGTTCTCTTGTTCTTTCTGGACTCTAAAACAGGTATTCTCACTAGAGCTGACATGTGAGATAGTGGAATCCCTTTAAGTAAAAGCTCTATTTAATTCTAGTGACTAACAAGGCAGTTTGAACCTGTGAAGTTTTCTTTTTCACTCCAAATTCTTTGTGAGCTCCATTCACGTGTCTAGAAAACATATAAATGACATACTGACTTTCTAATGACAGGCACTGTTAGTGTGTTGTTGCTAAATTCTTTCAAGTGTGATAACCCAGGAATGGTGGGCTGCTGAACAAATGTGATGATTCTTGCTTGGGTTTACACAAAATTGACAGTGGGTCTGTGCTACACAAATATCAGGAAAATAGAATCACAGAATGGTTTGGGTTGGAAGGGATATAAAAAACAGTCTTGCTCTAACACCCTGCCATGGGCAAGGACACCTTCCACTAGATGATGTTACTCCAAGCCCCATCCAACTTGGCCTGGGACACTTCCAAGGATTGAGCAGCCACACCTTCTCTGAGCAACTTGTGCCTGGCCCTCACCACCCTCACAGTCAAGAATTTATTCCTAATATCTAATCTAAATCTACCATCTGTCATTTAAAAGCCATTACCCCTTGTCCTATCACCACATGTCCATGTAGAATGTCCCTCTTCAGTCACTGGTCTCCACTTGGACACCAACCCTTTCACTGTCACCATCCAGCCAGTTCCTTCTTCATGTGGTACATCTGTCAAATCTATGTCTCTCCAATTTAGACACAAGAATGTGGTGTGGGACAGTGTCAAATGTACTTGGGTACAAATACAGGTAGATGGCATCAGTCATATTTCAATCCTGAAATTTTGTGACAGCTTTTTGCTGCAAGTTGTCAGGAACCTGAGGACACTAACTAGCCTTCATTCTTCTGACCAGGATCCCAGGGGAACCTTTGCATACCCCTGGCCTCCAACCCTTTCTCAGTAGACCTCAGAACTGCACTGTACTTAGTTCACCTCTTCTATGGACCCCTAAGAGATACACTGCAGCTTGGCTCCTGCTGTGAGTTCAGCCCCTTCTCCTTTGCTCCTGATGGGACTCCCCATCTGAAACCTTGACTTGATTCACCCCATCACCATGTCTAGGGCTGCTGAAGACTCTGCCATTAGTTTCCAGTTTGTAGTGGGGCCCACAAAACTCTTGTGTCAGTGAGGATGCTGCCTATACTGAGTTGCATTCTGCTCTCAACCTGTCCCTCATCACAGGACAGCCCTGCTTTCATTGTGTCCTGACCCAGGTAAAAACACCTGTTCCATTCAGTCAAACGTCACAAAGTGCTCTTCTAGATGTTTTCATTTTATACCATTTAGTTTTTTCTTCAGGGCCTAAAAGCTCATTGAAAGTTCTTCAGGTCAATGAGAATTTCTGAATCTTGTCGTTGCCATTGACCAAAAGAGATTCTTCCACAACAAGGTTGTCACCTGGTGAAGGGATGTCTTGTGGTTCTAAAATGTAAAATCTACCACCTAGAAAACATTTGAAGCATATCATTTAACTTTTTGCTCCAGAAACTGAAACAGTACCTCAATCCAGCTGGCACCAGGAGGAGGCACTTCACTGCCAGATGAGGGAAGGACAGGATGAAACGTATGAAAGAGTCCTGAGGTCTGGCCTTGCTTTGTTTGCTATAAAAGAAATTGGAGTAAATGGCACAACCACCTTTTGGAAAGACTAGGCCATTTGTGAGCTCTGAGAAACATCAAATATTATACTCATTAAGGAAATTCATCACAGGTGTGGAGAGGTTATAGGAACTGCTGAGGACCTATCACTGCACAGATAGTGAAGAAAGGGTTGAAAAGAAAATATAAGATTTGTTCTGCTTGCTCTGTGAGTCCCAGGTGAGAGATCTTTCATGTCAAACGTAAGTAGTGTCAGCCACCACTGATAGTGATATGTGTCTTTTCATGTGTTAAGTATATTTAATTGTTGGTAGATGCTCAGATTTACTGCTATTGGGCCAAAATTTGCTTTCATCTGTATAATCTGAAATCTGGAGAAAGTACACCAGTTTCTATACATTTCTTCAACTTTATGTGAAATGTCTGTGAGACATGTTGGGCTCACAAACACAGTAATGGAGGGAGGACCAGAATCACTGTTTTCACATGTGTGTTCATGCTGAATTGAATAAACAGATGAAATATTAAAATGTTTCATAGCATGAAAGCTTCTTGGATATTATATGTGAAGTGAAATGATTCATTTCTGGTAATTTTGATGCTAGCTTTCATATGTCCAAGCAGTGCTGTGCTTATGGGAGCCAGACGCCCACAGCTGAACATCTCAAACACTGCGGAGTACAGGGTCCCCACCTGCACCATGTCTGTCTTGAGGTAGGCACTCATTTATATGCCTAATTAAAGCTGGAAAAGAGCAAGTCTGAGGATAAAAACCACTTGTAACCACAATTAGATCTCTTCACTGGAGTTATGTGCTATTTATGCTGAAGTACTTTCAGGATGGAGGAGTTTGTGAGTGGTGAAGGAGTTTTCTCTGGACCAAACCTTTTTGAAGGAGTAATCCCAGCGGTTCAGCTCCACTTAATTCCCCTTGTCCTTTCTCTGCTAATCTTTGTGAACGAGGCATGAAACATACCATGGTTAGATGGGGGAGATGCTAACAAGGATTCCTGTTAGGATGAAAATGAAGAACTACAATATGGACAAATGACACCCCAGGACTGCAGTCTGAGCTGATCTTATCAGCTTTTTTAGAGACAATTTCATTTTAATTGGGTGTATGAGAACAGTCTCAAAGCTTACACATTTAACATTGGATGAAGGAAAGCATTTAATATTGGAAATTACAACACTTTTTAGCTAAGCACATTACATGAAGAGCAAACTGAGTGGTAATCCTTACTCATCATCTTACACTGTTTAATCCTCACATATGTAACTCAGCAACGCTGAGCTGAGATCAGGCTGGTTTCCAGGATGTCTGGTCCTTTACAAGTCACCTTTGGAAGGGTGTTTCAAGCCCATCGAGAAAAAATAGTGGTCAACTGTTATTGTGTGGAAAATTCTGTCTCTCTTGTCAATAACAAAACACGCTGTAAATTCAGCTGAGCTGTGATTTCACCTGCTAGCTTTTAACTCTCTAGACATTAAGTTTTTTTCTGTACCTACAAGCCCTCTCAACACCAGCAGTGAGCCTAGCTTTTGGCAACCAGGGAAGTTGCTCATTTCCTTCAGTCACTCTTATCTGTTGCCAATGCTTTCCAGAATAACAAAGAATCCAGGACAAGTTGTGTTTTGCTTCTTTCCCATCTCAATGGGGAAAGTTGGTGTTTTTTTTTTTTTTTAAATATCCATGTGCAGTAATATGAAGTTTGATTTGTTTTGGTCACTGTCACATGTTACTCCCTTGGAAGTAGCTCTTCTCTCTGCCTTTTGCATGTGCTGCTGGAGGTATAAGATGTGTCACCTTGTGGGTGAAAATTAACAGTTTTATTGGTTCAGACTCCAGGACAGACTCACAGGCTGTGTAGGTAAGTTTTATTCCCCTGAACAGCATTACTAAATATGCTGATTTGTGCTATCTTTTTATGATTAATGAATTTCTTCAGCTGAAATTCTTCAGTGGCAGTAGCAAGCAGTAAAGAAGAGAAGGACAGCAGCGGAAGGTGAGATACTTTTTTTTTAAGGAGCCATTATTTTAGACAGGACAGGTTGGTTGTCCTTGTGTTCTCCTACAGAAACTTCTCTGAAAAAGCTTCTACATTGCATTTTACACAAGAAAGTTGAAGACAGATTTCTTACAACAAGGGAAAAGAAAGACTGACCCTGTGCCAGGGCCAGATTTTCTGTCTGAACACCAGAAAAGTCCCATTCATGGTAATCATTACGGGAGCGAAACAAAAAAGTACAGCAGCCTGTGATCTTCTGGCAAATGTTACTTACTTTTCTTTTTCCTACTGCATTTCTGAAAAATTTCCCTAGAGTCAACATAACTCTGAGAAATGTTGTATATTGCATGTGAATGAAATTACTGACTCTTTTAGTGAGGGTACCTAAGACTAACTGCTGAGGTAAAGCAACAGATGGAAAGTTGTGCATATGGAAGATATGTTTTTTTCCAATAGATATCACTGTGGTTATGGTACAGCCAAAACTCATCCCTTCCCAATAAGAATAACTGATGTGGAAGTCATTTGGTCCCTTCAGATTTTAGAAATGTGGAAAACTATATTGGTAAAATATTTTTAATTTTTTTTTTCTCAAAGTAGGACCCAGACTCTATCTTACCACAAATGTGTGACAAATCTTTTACACAGAAAGCCTGAAATCAAGGTGTATGGGAAGACCACAGCATTTCAGGTATGACAGCTGTCCTGTCCTCGAGGTGGAGAAAATTAATGACTCATACAAAAGGCCTGCAGCATCTCTGTGGAGTGCTCATATTATTGGGTGAACATAAGAGAGGCTGAAGCATAGCACAAATAACATTATTTCTGTTTTGTTGAGTCTGTCCTACAAATGTGTTATTTGTGTGCAAAATACTGTTTAACATCACAGTTATGGATCAAAATCAAAACCAAAAATAGATAAATAATTAAATAAATAAATAAATGTGGGGTATAGATTTCATCATTGTGCTATTTCTCAGGGTGTCTTGCTGTCAGGCCTGGTTATCCATGGTGATTAACAGAGGGACTGACTATATAAATATATATATAATATTTTTTATGTATTCTGCCTTCACGTTTTGTAAGTGCTCTGCTTTCTAAAGCAGCCAGTTTGGCCTCAGTTCAGTGTTGCCATATGAACAGATACTTTCCTAGTAGTTTTTTTCTTTCACAGCTTGTCTACATGGAGGAGTTAGATTAGTGCATGAATTTACAACACACTAGATACTGCATATGTTTGAAGCATGGGCTATCCTGAACCCCATGAACTACAACTTTCTCTTCACCTTCCTGGCCACCAGGAGAAGCTAAAATGAATAACAACTGCAGGAAAACCATTCTGTTTTATGCCTGGTCTTGCTCAAGACTGATCTATCAAGATTCTATGGAAGATTATTTGAGCTCATATGGAGATGCCATGTTGTTCCCCTTTCTTGAGAAAATTCAAGTTACAATTGTAAATGTCTGCCAAGGACTAAAGATTTGCAAATGAAGCTGAGGACGGTGGAGAAAAGGAACAAAGATTCAGTTCTCACTTTCTACTCGTGGAAAAAGTGATGATAGTTGCACTGTTCTGAGGTCTGCATTGACTGTAGAATCTGCATGGAAATTACTGCAAAGATCAAGCAATGGCATGTAAAGAAAAGATGATGTGCCAGAATTATGCATTGGAACCACCACACACTTCCAACACACATGGAGCCACGTCTGAATTTAGCAATGTTAACATTAGCAAACAGGCCACTAGAGCAGTGGTAAACCAAATAGACTGGGATAAAATATTTTTCAACTTCCAGTCATTCTTCAATATACATGGCAGTGACTATGTGTCCCATACAATTATTAGAAAAATTACTAACCTTCCAATATCTCAAATGAGCCTAGGAGAAAAATGATGTGACTATTTAAAAGGACATGCAGTGATAGGACAGGAGGGTAGAAAGAGAGTAAGTTTAGATGAGATATGAGGAAGAAATTCTTCTCTGGGAAGGTGGTGAGGTCCTGGCACTAGAGAAGCTGGGGCTGTCCCATGCCTGAAAATGTCCAAGGCCAGATTGGATGACACTCTGAGCAACTTGGTTTACTGGTAGGTGTCCCTGCCCATGGTAGGGGAGTTGGAACAGGATGAGCTTTGAAATCAAGGTTTTCTATGATTCTAGGAAAAATCAGATTTTCACTTAAGAGATTTAAATAATGGAATGTGGTTTTTCAGTAGTCTTCCATTTTTCTAGACGACAGATCAAAAGCCCTTTAGAGTCCTATTTATGCTGCAGCCCACCCATAAAAATCTAAGTAACCACGACTGAAGAATTAATAGAGTCTTCCATTGTTTTCTAACCTCAGTAAAACAGTGGACATAAGGAAGACATTCAAGCCTCTATTTGAACCTGGTACCAGAGACAGAACCAGCAATATAGCTTGAAGAGCTTATTCTGCAAAGTTCCAGACTGGATGCACAGAGGTAGATGAAAAAGGTTAAATTTAAAACAAAGTGATAATAAAAAATCCATGTAAATGGACTTGTTACATGCAAACTTCTCAATTTTGGATTTCAATTGTCACAAGCTGTCTGCTTGTTTAACTACTGGTGTGATTTCAAGCAATCATGGATTTTCAGGGAAGGATTGAAAACAGATGGTCTCTGATACCTTTTTCATTATAACTTCCCTAAATTTACAGAAGTTTGTAGCTTTGTTTCCAGGTCTTTCTCCTTTTTAGCCTTTGGAGGGGAAAAAAAATCAATTTTCTTTAAAACAATGGAGTTGACTTATACTCCAGGAACTGGCAAAGCTTCTCATCCCTTGGAGACAGAGACAACTGGAAGGAACTAGATGGCTTCTGACAAGGGTGGGGGGGAAACAACAACAACAACAACAACAACAACAACAACAACAACAAAACCACCACACACACCATTTCTGTACCAGAAACTGCTTATTGGGGAAAAGAACTCCCAAGGTAGGTTCTGTAAAACACATGATTCTGTGGCTGTGGTTAGATGGCTTCAGGCCAGACAAAGAAAATAGATGAGAGATGGGTTAACTCTGCTGCTGCAGATGGTAAAACAGTGGGATGTGTATTATCTGCCCCAGTAGTGGAGTGAACTCTCCCAGAAACACAAATCTTGGAGAGCTAACAGTGATAGCCACTGAAAAGTTGACTGTATCAAATCTGCTCAGACTCGAGAGCACGTACCAACAGCTGAAGGACATTACAGCCAATTGATTTTTCTAGTGTAGACAACACTCAAAAATAACCTTGGTCATCTAAAGTGAGAGGTTCTGTGTTTGTTAGTTTTGTCTTTAGTTACTGCCTCTTTTATATGCCTTTTGTGTATTGTTCACCTGAAAGTTGAGTACTTTCTTGCTTACTCTGTCAGCTTTTTTTTTTTTTTCCCAACCCATTACAAGGTCACCTACGAAAAGCTTTGAAGGTTTGACTCACAGTCATGCAGCAAAATTTGTTTCAGGTGATAATATTTCCCAGTAGGAGATTGTTTGGATTGTTGGAAAAGTAGTTTGTTATGAGAATATAAAACCGGTTTCCAGAATGTACAAGGGAATTGTTTTATTCCTTTGCAGTGCAGAGTTAGTGAGCAATAGCCTGAGGGGGTCAACTCTAAATTAGGCTAGATAACTCCTTGTTTTTATTTTGATATCCTTTAGGCTCCATGCAGCCCAGCTCTACAAAATTATTTTCCTTATTGGATATCTTGCTGGGGTTTGGAAAACTAAGATCAATATTGCAAGTGTGTGGTCTGTAGATTTAAAATTGAGTAACCGTGTGATATAGACACCTTATGGGATTCCAAGGGTAGGTCACACCAGGAGAGAACCTCCTAGCTGAGCACACCATGGCCAAGACCAGATGGCAAGGGAGTGACAAGCCTCCAAATGAGGGACAGGAAGAGTGACTCCCCATACTTCCCACTACTGGATGTGATAAATACGATCTCGAAGGTTGTTCCTTTATACTGGGCATCACGATGCCTCTACAGATATGGGTTCTATGTGAAGCATTTGCCAAATGCTAATTAACACAGACTAATGTTAATATTTTTTTATTTCAGAAGCACTTACTGAAACTGGAGTCCTACCTAGGTAACTGTAGTTTAGCCTCTTCTTTGTGTACTAGAAATTTTATTTTCCTTTGGTTTTTTACAGCCTTGCCTCAAACAGCAACTTGGTGAGCTTACTCACCTTTAAAACTTACCAACATCTAACTCTGCATGCTATAATAATAATTGCTACTTGTCTGCGCACAAACAATGGACTAGGGCATGTGTGCAGATTCGCTTATGACTCATTTGCCTCCAAAGGTGAAGATTTCAGCTCTTCCAGTGCTTGGAATTAAATGACTCTGCAATGAGGCTAAAACTTTTATAAATCAATAGAATTTATTTGGGATCAATACATGCAGTGAGCTAGCTAGTGTGTCTGGCGTTGTTGCCGTTGTTGCCTGAAATGGTTTAACAGTTGTAACAGTGGCTCACCCCTGTGTCCCACCTGCCACATTGTTATCATCTGGCAGCTCTTTCAGACAGGAGAAAACATCTGAAATATTGAATCAGTTTTAAATACTTTTACAGAACAGAGCTTACCTCCTAAGGGTTGCTCAGAGGAAAATACTCTTGTGTTTAGGAGAGAAGTATGAAATAAGCTGGTAAAGGCTGGCATTGCTGAGACAGCAAGTGATATGGCCTATAAAACAGTAAAAGAAACCTTCATTCAACTTCAGATGTGTATGGTACAACTTAGTTGAGCTAATCAATTCTTGTCTAAGTAGAAGTGAATATACTTATAGTATAATCCATCTCATCCTAGTGTAGACCAGAATAAAGCCGAAGTCAAATTAATCAGACCACAAAATTTTTCCTTTGATGCTCCAAAATCCGAAAAGCTCATTCAACCCCCAATCTACCCTGCACACTTTTTGCATGCAACTTTTTGTGTTCTTCCAGCAGAGATTCACCAAGAAACTTCTCTCCTATATTTGAATTTCCAAACTGGAAACCAGAGTAGTTTTGGTGGCAGGACTTGAGTCCCTGGGGGAGATCCAGGCAGGATCAGTCTATTCCCAAAGGACTGACCCTGTGGAAGAGTTCCACACTGAAGCAGTTTGAGAACAAATGTAGTCCGTGGAAAGGACTAACCTTGGAGAATTTCATGGTAGACTGTCTTCTGTCGGAGGAATCCCATGATGGAGCCAGAGAAAGGTGTGAGGAGCCCAACCCCATGTGGAGGAAGGAACAGCAGAGACAGCATGTGATGAACTGATCACAGTCCCCACTGCCCGTCCCTCTGTGCCACTGGGTGGGAGGAAGCAGGGAAAAATCAGGACCAAAGTTAAGCTTTGGGTTTGTAAGATTTGGTTTTATTTGTCATTACCTTACTCTGACCTTATTGGTAATAATTTCATTTAATTTTCCTAAGTTGACTCTGTTATGCTCATAACAGTAACCAGTGAGTGATCTCTCCCTGCAAGGACCATCTCAGTTCATGAGCTGTAATTTATAATTTTTCTCCCATGTCCATTTGGGAAGGGGACTGATAGAGCAGCTTTGGTTGGTACCTAGTGTCCAGTCAGAGTCAAATCACCAGAACTCTTTGTGTAGGACATGGCTACTTGACTCAGAATTAAATTGTTAAGATAATTTTTTGCACCCGTCCAACAACAGCACAGAAATCAGGTTGTTTTGCTTTCTGGCTTCCCAAAAGAACCTTTTTTTAGTTATCTTCCAACTTTTGACTTTGACACAAAAATTGTAGAAGCCCAAATATTTTCATTTTACCTATAACTGTCACCGAATCTTTGGCTCAAATTTCTTAAATGGTTGCAAACCCAGTGGAAGTCTCTGATTCCAGTTCAACAAAAGTACAAAGTGTCTGAAACACACATTGTTGAGAAAAGTGTCACAAGCAGAAAGGATCATAACATGGATTACACTGGCATGTTTGTCTCTAAGGACTTGTCTCTGCAAGAAGCTGGTGGTCTGCTTGCATACAGTTTATAAACCAATCTGTTTCTGAATACATAATGCTCCGGTGGAAGGAATCTTATTAAATTTAAAACATATAAAATCTAGAAATATAACATTAGCTAGTTTGCTTAGTTCTTTATTTCACTAGTATTTGTGTTGGGTGGTGCTCCTTTGGAGACACTTAAACTTTACTGCTGTCTTGAAAAAGGCAATATATGTACAGCACTGTGTCAAAAGGGTAAGCATTAAGGCTGGGTGCAAACTTGCTGTTCATGAGAGAGACTGCACAGATAGGTGTGTTGTGGACCAACAAGAGTAAATGAAGAAAGAAAGGTCATATGATCCCAAAAGGACTTGAACCAAATTTTCCTCCTTCTGTCAAGCAAGAGTAATTTATATCGTGAATGTGTAGCCTAGAAGTGAAGCAAAGCACCTTACTTCTATCAAATTGTGTGATTTCTTCCTAGTGTGCTATGGGAAGATATTTGGTCTCATTCCTGTTTAACCCCATTAAGTATACCATTACGTATACCAACACAACATTTGCAAAGATAATTTTATAGTATCTACTTTGCATGTTTCACACTAACTGATAGTGAGAATGGAAATCACCGTAAGGGATGGAAAATCCAGATTAAGATTTACTAGTAGATAACCTGAAGTGAGTGTGTGTATGAACATACATAAATATATGCACTGTAAACAAACTAATACACACATATAAATTATAGACTGACATAACTTATTAATTCTGCTCCTGAACTAACCTATTGAGGGTGATGACTAAACTCCTAATTAATTATAGTTCTGTGCAATACTATATAGACTAACAATTCAGGTGGATGCTAATACAGATTTCAGTAATCTCTACTGTACCATTTAGATGTGACATTTTGAAGTGTGTGCACCAATAGACTCATTACAGGCGAAGTCTATGTTTGTTAATCCTCTGGGGAGATGCAGCTATAATATCTTTTGTGGAACACCATAGGATTTCTAATGTAATATCCATAGAACATGATCCATCTAAAACTTTTTGAGCTTCATTCATCATTTCAAGAGGGAAAAATACTAATTAAATCTATCAGCATTTGCATATATAGTCTAGCAATTAGATGAAAGATTTCTCTCTGTAATTCTAGAGGGCAATAGCACAAATTATTAAAGAAATTTGAGAGCTACCTGGAGTAAACAGTCACTGTGATAAACAACAAACATAACATTCACAGTTTTAATTTGCATATATAGACGGCTATAAAATAACTTCTCATGAAAACTGGAGTTCTAAATTAAGAAGCCTTTTATTTTGGGCTTAAGCCAAAACTTACTGGAATAGGTGGATTTTTTGAATTGATTATAATGGGCTTTGAATCAGGTTATAATAATTTTTTCTCAAGTGAATGAAGCGAGTGAAAATTGTGAGAGCCTCTAAGAATCCAGGTCTAGAAGGGCTTTCAGTATTCACATGTCTCAACACCTTCAGCCAAAAAGAATTTCTTATTACTGCATTTCCTCTAAACCTTTATTCATTAAGGGGATCAAAGCATGGCTGACAACCAATGAGACAAGCACATCACAATTTCATGTTGGCTTGGGAGGCTACTCCTTACAAAAAAGCACTCTGATGCCAAAGCAGAAGAAGAATTGTTAAATCCTCGGTGTATGGATCTCTGCTGTCCTCTGTGGAAGGAGAGTAATACAGTGGCAGAAGCACTTCACATGTGCATAGTTTTTTGTGGGGTTTTTTTTGGTTTTTTGTTGTTGTTGTTGTTGTTTTTTGTGTTTGTTTTGAAATCACCCAAGATATTAGGAATTCACCAAAGATCTAGGAGTGCCAAATGAGCAACGCATTTTAAAAGAGGAATTATGAAAATGCTGTCTTTCCTCTTCATAAATAGTTTGGTGGAGTGTTCAGTATGCTGCCAATGTCTTTTTAGAACTGATTTTATAAATCACAGAATCTAAGTCATAGAAAAGATACAAAAAAGGAACAGGAAAAGATCCTGCTTCAACCAGTTGAAAATGCTGCTTAGTGAAATACCAGTTGCAACAGGACTTAAGTAATAGATGTATAAACAAAATTACTATAAAAAGGGTACAGAATTATCTTCCATTAGGGAGCAGTTCTGCTAAAAATTTCCTTAGTGAAATAATTCTGATTTTATTGTTAATATTAGACTCCCTTTCCAAAAATTTGTCTAATCTGATTTTGTTCTCCACAACATCAAACACCACTGAATTCTTAAATACAGTTGCCTCCTGTATAAGAAGAAGAACAAAACAAAAATAATTTATTTTTTTTTAAATAACAATAACTTTTTTTATGGCTTTACACTTACTGCTATTTCATCATAGTCTTGTGCTATGAAAAACAGCAGAAACTCATTCAGTATTTTGCTCCAGTTGTCAACAATCAATTCTGTTCAAGATTATTTTTTTTTTTAATCCTCTCAAATCCCTCCTTTTGAAGAAGAAAAGTCCTGGTCTCTCTAGTCTCTCTTTTAGGAGCTGCCACAATCCTCCCCATTACCATTCTTTGTCACAGACACTGCACTGCACATGTGTGTGGGCATAGAGAGACTTTCATTCAGGCTGAGTTTTTTTAACTCCAAATTGGCATTTTGTTTCCCCTTTTTGTAATAAAGCATTCTTGGGTTTATTCCTCATCTGAATAGTTACAAGTGAATTATGAACTGCTGCAGATATCCATTATTAGTTATTTAGTTTATACAGGTTTTCCATAGATCGGCAGTCCACTGATGTTCATTATTTTTTTGGAGATGGTTCTCATTGCTACTATAAAATTTCCCTGTAGGCCAAGTAGAGGAAGTTGCCTTGAGAATGGCTGTTCAGTGAAAAGGAATGATCCCTGAAGGACAAAACAATGAAGGTTAATACAGCCTTGCTCAATGTGATTCATCATTTTAGGTGAATGGTCAACAATATAATCAGTTGCTAAACAGAATAATCTTTGCAGGCTTCCAAAGATGTGTGTTCAGATTCTTCCTTCAGAGAATAAGAGATATTAGGTATTCATTAACTGAGTCCCTCCACCTGCCAATGTAGAATTATTCTCTGAAGTATATTTCTTATAATAGACATTATCATAGTTTATCTGCCAGTGCCTGTGTGATGCTCCTCTTGGTTTCTAGGGCTGCCCTCAGCTTAAGAAGCAGCCTTGTGTGGTCACAGATGTTTGGCAACCATGTACAGGTGTTATCTCAGAAGCAGAATTTAGAAGAATCTGCTTGTTGTCCCACCTTGGACTTAGCTTTTATGACAATTTTTCTGCACACATTGAAGAACTTTTATTTCACCTCCGTCTTTAATTGCATGGACAAAACTTTCTTTCACCAAGTTATTCTTTCATCAAATACATTATTCATCAAGTTTCTGCAGCATTATATGACCTGAATAAAATACTGTTCTACCACAATTTTTTCAAAAAGCAGCAATATATTCATGGCTAGAAGCAAGTGCAAATAATATTTAACTTATTATAAATTAATACTGTATTTCTAATGCTCCATATTGAATGGCATATGAAAGTTGTCTCACTTCCACTTCCTGTGGAAGGTGCCCATGGCAGAGGGATGGGAACTACATGATCTTGGAGGTCCCTTCAAACACAAACCATCCTGTGATTCTAATAAAGCTGGTGCAAAGTTACAATGATTATTTCACAGGACTGTTTATTCCCAAAGTCTTGATAGAAACTCACAGTGTCTGATGATGGGTGTAATTTTTCTAACCTTTTCCTATGTTACTTCACAGTGGATTTAGCAGCAAAACTATACAGTAAATCTCATGCTGTGCTGTGAGACTCCACTTAGACATCACAGTTATGTGCTCCAGGAGCTGCTGTCATAGAAAGAAGATATGATCTGCCCATGCCACTGAACACTTCAGGTAGACTAATTTCAATTTTGTGGGTTTTTTAATAAACATTTTACTCCTTCTCAGCCATTGTAATTTCTAGTACAGACATATAACATAGGTTCTGGAGAGAAGCTTTTTGCAAAGGCATGGAGTGATAGGATAAGGTGGGATGGCTTCAGACTGACAGAGAGGAGGGTCAGATTGGACACTGGGAAGAAATACTTGGCTGTGAGGATCGTGGGGTCCTTGCACAGGTTGTCCAGAGAAGGTGTGGTTACCCCGTCCATGAGAGTGTTTAAAGTCAGATTGGATGAGGCTTAGAGGAACCCGATCTAGTGGGGGGTGTCCCTGCCCATGCAATAAGATGATCTCGAAGGTCCCTCCCAACCCAAACCATTCCATGATTCTGTGATTCCACATCACAACATTTTGCTGCCACTTTCCATAGGGAATTTTGAGAACTTCAGCAAAATCAGATAACTCATAAAAATTTCACCAGAACCGTATAAGCATAGAAAGGTAAGGCGGAGAAACAAGGACAACAAAACCCTACTACAAGTGTCAACACAATCAGTAAGACTGCTGCTTTCTATCACATACAGCAAGGCAGGGTTGAGGAGGAGGCAGCCTGTGTTGCTCAACACCTTCTTGAACTCAAGGATAATAGGCATGATTTGTCTGCTTTTACTCAGACTGCTACAAGTTAAGTGTTTAGAGTCAGTAAGTGGATCCCTCAGGTCCATTTACATTCAGTGGAAGAAAATAGTCATGTTCAGAAAGCGATTCATTGCATCTCACAAGATGAAGTATGAATCACCTGCTGGACATGCTAATTTCTCTCTATTCACTTCAAACTCAGCCTGGGGCAATTGGCTCAGGCTTGCATTTCTAATGTTAAGACAACTGAATTTAGGTAAGAACCCTACCAAGGTAGACTACAATGCCAACAGTGTCTAGGGCAAACACCTGCAAAGTGTGGATGCCAGCCTGGATGGAGCCCATGGTCCCTAAAAATTGTTGCTCACATTTGAGAAGCTGTTTTGCCACTGCACAACATCTGAAGTTATTAACAGGCACAGGTTTAAAAGAAAATCAGAATATCTTAAACTTTGATTTTTTTCTTCAATGTTGTTTGGCTCTAAAGTTTTGCAGACCTTATTTTCACATTTGACAGTCAACACATGAATCTCTATTATTTTGTTAAGTTTCTTTTGAAATTACCTTCCTGGAGGTGAATTTCATAAAAAAACCACACCAAAACAAGACAAAACAAACCCCACCTTGTTTTTCATATGACAGTGGAATTGTACAAATTAGCAATAAAAAAAAATCTGGTTTCACCATGCATGAAGATTTCTATTTCCTAATCACTGACATTTGTTTTATGTGTGCATCACTATGTAAATCATTGAAGAATCAAGAATTTTACATCTAAAGGGAGATTTTTCAGGAAAAAGATGAGTTTAAGAAAAACAAACAAACAAAAAATACTCTTAGTGTCTGCTCAAAGGGATATTAATTTTTTCTGTAGACCTTAAGAATGAATGAAGACATAGGCAATGTTTACTTAGTCACTCTGGTTACTATAGTGCATCTAATACCTGCAAATTTTGCTTTAAGAATATGATTACCATGTTTTAGTGCAATTATGAGTGTTTTAGAAGCACAGCACTTTCACTACCTCTTCATCTCTCTGATCACATAAGTGTATTTTGGGATGCCTGTCAAGAAAATTTGAGCAATGCATTTCAACAGCAGCAACCTTCTGAGAGAAAAAGCACTTATGAAAAGGCCCATAAAAAGACAACTTTTTAAATACTCAAAGGCGGTGAAAGAATTATGCTGAAGGACCCTGGCAGAGTTATAAAGCCTGTTATTTGGCAGAACTATTTATTTCTCTCTATTTTTCTTTAACAGTAAAATCTTGGATTAAACTTTTACATAATGAGAGAAGAATAGCAATTATTTTTAAAATTTATTCAAACAAGACACTTCTTATTTCAGCTTTAGGAGCTTTTGTTCTGAAAGTTCTCAAGTTGCTGTAAAAAATCACATATTATTTTGATGTCTGCCTCTATGGATGTTATAGTTTTAGTCTGAATAAGGAAAGATGTTTGTCTGGGGCTCAGGTTTAGGTAGGGTTCAGGCCCTACCACCCTCTGTTGTGAAGGGCACAAATAGTGTAGAAAAACAGCAAATAAACAGTTCTGTAGAGCTCCACCTTAACCTCTTATGATCCTGCCCTATGGTTGGAACTTGCCTTGAATTTATTTTTTTTTTCCTGTTCCTTTATTGGTACCACAATTTCTGATTTCTGGTTTCATGTAAATTTAGCTCTTTTCAACAAGATATCTTGCCTGGGTTAGTTCCATCTTGCCATCCCTGGATAAACTCATGCATAAGAGGTGGGATTCAGGTACCCAATCAGGAAACTAAGTTTTGTGTCTACATATGAAGACAGATACACAGCAGTTCTGTGTCATACCTGTAACTCATAAGTGATTCAATTTATTAAATCCAGGTGCCAAGTGCTATCTGAGATGTCTTAGGGTGTGTTAGACATCTGCACGGCATTGCTCTATATTTCAAATGGCAGTCATACACCCATACACTCCTAGAGTAGTATTTGGAGGTCATGTAAGAAATTCTGAAATAGTACAAGATACCTGCCTGCATAAGAAAGTTGGACAGTCCCTCAAGAACTGTGTAGCCCACCAGACTGTTGACCAACCACAAGGGACAAGACTGATGCCTAAACATTTGTGTCCAGACTCATCTGACTCATTCTCTCTTGTCTTTATTAGCTAGATCTCAACAACTCTGGTTGTTAAGGGTAACCTATTTGCAGCCTTTTAGTACCTGAAGGAAGCCCACTGACAGAGAGTAGGTTTAGATTAAGAAAAAATTCTTGACTGTGAGGATGGTGAGGCCCTGGCACATGTTGCCTAGAGAAGCTGTGGCTGCCCCATCCCTGGAAGTGTACCAGGCCAGGCTGGAAGGGGCTTGGAGCAACCTGGGAGAGTGGAAAATGTCCCTCCCCATGGTGGGGGAGTTGAAAAGAGGTGGTATTTAAGGTCTCTCCTGACCTAAGCCTTTCTGCGATTCTATGAGCTCTTAGTGACCAGGCATTTAATTACATGGCACACAAGTTTCAATTCCCTATATTTAGTTTCATAAATCTGGTGTCGAAGCCTGCCTCATGAGCCTCTACAGTTCCTCCTGAATTACTCACCCAGTGTGATCACTAATAAGTTTGTGATCTCATGTGAAGACAGCTAGGTACCTTCTGAGTTTGGGCTAGCTAGGAAAGCTAGGCCACTGTGTTTACACAGCATTGCATCTTAGCAAAAATCCTGTCTTACCTCATCTTCACAGAGCCATCTCAGTTTCTGCTACTAAGGTCTGAATAATGCTTAGTGTGACAAAACCAACCAGGAGATTCTTTTAAAGTTAATAAAATGTGGCTGTAGAGGTGCCAGATGTAATGGCCTTCATATTTGAATTTATGTACCTGTGTTTATCTCTAACCTCTGTTCTCTATGTGTATTGCTGTTTCTTACCTGCCTGTATGAGTCTGGATGAATGGCTCAAGTTCCAGTAGCAGGGTCATATTATTAATGAGAAAAAAGAAAGCAAAGGACAAGGGTGACAAAAGGAGACAGATGGAGACTCAGAAAACAGTCTATAAAAACATGGGAATATTTTTTCCCCAAAAATCTAGACCCAGGACCTAACATCAACTTCCTTGATACTGAATTCAGAATTTTTTTCTGGAAGTACCTGGAAATAAAAATCATATATATATATATATATATAGTTTCTAAAATAGTGTTAGAGTTGTTGTTTTTAAGGAATGCTTTATACCTTCCAACATTAGTCAAGTAAGAGCCATGCTTTCCCCCATGATTCATGGTTAATAACATACTTCCTTTAGACAGCTTTATTTATCCTACAATAATGTGAAAAATATGCCCAAACTGGCTTTATTTTTAGCCAGTTTTATGTTGGCATTTCTTTAACAGCACATAGAGGGAGGGGCACAGGGAGAGTCAATAAAGGAGAATATGAAAATGCGTCCTTCTATAAAAACCAAGCCTGAAGGAGCAGTTGGACTTTGGCATATGTGTGGCCTATTATTGCCTT
>JAWWEU010000091.1:68884503-68896179 GCA_035583155.1 Acropternis orthonyx
TTTACATGAGCACATAACTCACAGCGGGCCATTCTAGATAACATCAGGGTCAGAGCAGACCCACAGAAACCCAGACATGAGATCTGCTTCAAGCAAGACAAAGTTAAATGTCTTCTGTATAATCTGAGGAGTTGTAATCCCAGTTCTTTACATTTCCACTTTTAATGACAAAATCTGTTCCTATTATACATTTTAAAATAATTGCATCTGCACCCAACTGAACTGTGGTCATTTCCTCTTCATTAAGTATTCTCTGACATTGTCCAGGAAGAGATAATTGAGAAAGTCCACACAAGAAAATTACAAATAACTAACATATTCTGCCAGTGACTTTCTTCTGGCTTTCATTCTTTTTGTAAGCTCAGTTTACTCTCTGATCAATCTCATTTATCCACCTTCATGTCTAGAAGGTATTGTCCTGGACAGTCTGTTCAATTGTCAGATTTACAAGTTACTGAAGAACAAAATAGTTTTTCTTTTCCTTTTTTCCCAATTTTGTTACTTTTCAGCTATGTCAAGGATATCCTATTTTTGCATTAGAAAGGAAGGGTTCAGAATCATTCTATACATGTATCCAATTTGTTCCCCTTTCTTCATTTAAGTTTTGATTCAAAAATCCATTGAACAGCTTAAGAAGACAAGTGAATCTCACTGAAGCCAGTAGATATTCATATTCTGTAAATCACAGTTTGCAGTGACCTGTATAACTCAGTGTATCAGTACTTGATTTCCCTGTTGTCATTTCCAGACCTCTATATTTCACTCAGCATTGTTAGCTATATAATTTCCATGCAATAACTGAATGCCTTTAGGAGTTGCATGGCATGGCACTTACGAGGTTTAAATATTTCTTCTTCCACTGCAGAAAAGTTAATTGCACTGGGGCTGTGCTTTGCCAGCACCAATTAACACAGAAGCTGAAACTGCAGCTTAACATTCTGGTCACGTGCACAGGTCTGATTTGTTGACACCTTGAGTACCTGCCCTCCCACATGCCTTGTTCCTTCCTGAGGCTTTTCAGAGGTTGTTGCCACACATCAGGATTTTGTTTAATTGCTATGAAGTAAAAGCATTGCAGTGGAAGGAGATTTTAGGATTTCCATACATGTTTACAGTTGAAGAAGTTCCACCTAGTTCAGTTATACTTGAGCACCATAAGAGCATAACTCCAATTCCCCAACTTCCATAAACCTTCCATTGCTCTGCCTGGCTGAAAACATGTCAAGATTCTGGCATTTGCACCTGTATAATTAAAAGAAGATTGTAAGAATATCATACACTTTCCCAGTATTTTAATATACAGTTTCTAAACACGGACCTAAAGAAAGCGGCAGGAAGGAGAATGGAGAAGTGTTGGGATCTCTTAAGATTGATAGGCAAAGAGGATTTGTTGGGTTTTCAGCTCTGAAATCCTTGAAGCAAACCGCACAGCAGAAACTAACACCACTGTATGTGTTTTGAGCAGCCATTAAAACCCACATGCTAATGGCAAGGTCATATTAGGAGGAGAAACGGACAATGCAATAAGTTACCTTTGATGCTTTCTGTATTTTTTTACCAGAACATATGTTCTACTTTCCTGAATAGAGCTGGAATCATTTGAACACTCTCACAGTCACAGAACAAAGTCTCTTTTAGGCAACACCTGTGTCTTTGCCTTCTAAACACCTTGGAGAAACTCCAGTAACACGTACTCTATATTAGAGGCAGGGAACAGTTATATAAAGAAAGCTAGGGATAGATTTAGAAGGAAGTCTTAGGTTTCATCACTGTTATAATTTTAAGCCACTCTTAAGCTGTTCTACCCATCTGCAGGGACAGAAGATCACCAAATTAATCTAGCTAAACATTTTATCAAGGTAGGATGCCTAGGCAGCTACATACAGGAACTGTACTCTTCTATACTCTATACTGGTATGTTAGTCCTTATGCCTTGATCCTTCCGTGTGTTAGCTTCTTCTAGAACATACAAAAAACATGCTCTGTTTTTACAAACAATCTCTATTATTGTTAAAAAAATAAAATCTTATGTGCATATATTCTTATTGCACCTTTTATTTTTACTTATGCAATAACTGCTACCTAACTGCCAAAACAGCTATAGTTCTAGCTCTAAAGACAAATATTAGCATTATCTCATCATTTGCCCTTGGGGGAGTTTCACAGATTTTAAACCTTTCAACTTTTTTTATTGTTTAACTCACATATTCCAAAGACCAATATTTATTAAATACTTGCCACTGTCATCTTCAGTTATACCTGTTTAACTCCTAAAGTGTTTAAATCCTTAACTACTTTAATTCCTTAGGTCCTAATGTTGTGCATCTCATTTTCTTTGTATTCATCATCCTAAACCACTACCAGATAAGCTAAACATTGTCTCAGCAGTAAACAAAGTATCATATTTTTCTGAAGAACAGCATAATGAAGTACTTCTTTGGGCATATTCAAATGGCAGGAAGAAGAGGGAAATTTGACTACAAAGTCTTGGCTTAACCCATGAGACCATTCTTCAGGAAAAGGTGTGTAAATTGAATTAGCTCTGTGAAATAAAAACCCCCCTTAAAATGGCTGGAGTTGATAAACAGTTAGGAAAAAGCAAGACACTGAAAGGACAAGGCAACACTCAAACAATGGTATAATTCAGTGGAATCAAGTTGCTAACATTCACTTAAGCTTTTGGAAATATTCCCCAAAACTGCTGTGTAAGAAGCAGCATATTCGGAACCTTACACCACTGAAACAAGTTCAGGTTAACACCAAGTGGCAATGGCAGAGTTTCAGTGGCACAAACCTGAGGCAAAATATAGAACCAGGTTTTCTGAGCTCGTGACAAGATGCAATATCCATGTTTTCACTGAAGAAGCCATAGTTTCTCCATTCACATCTGGAGGGGAAAAAAAAAATAAGAGAGAAAGAATAAAACAAGGCAACAGAAATAAAGGAATTGTATGGACAGGGGAGGCATATGGGCTGATGAGGATTTATTTGTGATTAATGACTACTGGACAGACACAAAACCTTAAATGACCAGGCAGACCAGTGTCCAGTAAGTGACAGGCCATATAATTACTGAATTACAGAGCATAAAAACCACTGACTGCTTCCAATTATAATGTGAAAGGGCAACTCCACAGTTGTGCTACTTAGTAGTGCTGCGGAAAGGTAAAGGAAAACGTGTTAAAGGACTGATGAGGTGTGTGGGTGGAAGTTACTGCCACAGTTTACAGCAGTTCAGGTTGTTAGTCCCTACAGTGAGTCCCTATCCAATAGAAAGAGGGAAAGGAAGGGAGGTAGAGATGGGAACAGAGTGTGGTAAGGCATTTTCTCACTGGCATAACTGCAAATAAAGATTTATTTTCCCTTACTTCTTCCTGAACAGATCAGACAATACATTTTAGATGAGCCACTTAAGATTCCCAGACAGTTTCAGTAATTGATTCAGCATTTTTACAATCCAGGAGACATGCTTGTTTATTTTAGGAGTCTAGGGAATTGTTTCCTTGAAGCCCTTGAAAAACAACAGGGGGAAAAAGAGGTAGGGGCTTAGTATATTTTTAAGAACAGACAGCACAGAGAAACTACTGTGTAAATTGTTGGACGAAACTCCAACCCCAAAGGCAAGCTCCTAGCATGCACTCAGATCACAGCCTTCTTCTCTTACATGGTCCACTGCATTCTCTACTTCATCACAAGCCATACCATCTTTTCACACACAGCTGACAAAGACAGCTGAGATGGAAGGAAGTCAACCACAGTACTTAGCTCATTTGTTGTTCCCTACAGCCCATGATGACCCCAAGGGAGTCGCTCAGCTTTTTTTTTAAGGGAAATTCAGGTATTAAACCTTCCCTTCCACTACACCACCAAAAAACAGCATCCAGTGGCATTCTCATATCAGTGTGCTCTCTGTGCATACTGCAGACAAAAACTACAGCATTCTCATCTCAGGTCCCCTAAAGATTCAGATATGCTTCCACTGCTTTACACCAAAGTTTCTCAAACACATGGTTACAGTAGGAAAACTCTAGATCTCCTGCACAGAGGAAATCACAAAACATTCTGGGTTCCAGGTGACTTGGATGGGCTTACCTGGGGAGTCTCCAGTGGCCAGCACCTGCTTCAAGAATACTCATTTCATTTTATCTTGTGAATATTGAATGTACAATGCATTAACAATCACAAAATAAGAACAGCTGATTTAACCAATCAGCTGCAAATCCTTCCCTTGAGCTGTAACAGGCATCATCACACAATGAAGGGTTCAGGGGTCCACCAAATATGCTCAGCCTGGATCTGCCAAGGCCTCTGCTATGCATCCCCATCAATCAACTATATTTCTGGTTTTCTTGAACATAAAAAGCAGTTGTTTTCCTTATTAGTACACAAACTCTGTATTCTTTTTTTTTTGTTCAAAGTGTCACATGTTAATTCCTATGCAAGCAGAACATTTTTGGATCTAGAAAAATTAGATTTTCAGTCAACAAAAAGCTTGTTGGTACAAGTCTTTCCTGCTTATATTAGTACACATTATGCGATGGCATATCATTTTGCACACTACTGCTATCAATTTGCCACATAGTGACACCATGGTCAACACGGGAAACATTGTTTATCTACCAAGAAATCACATTAAAACAAAATAAACAAAACAAAAAAGAATCAAGTGAAAAAGTAAATTAAAGTGAATTTGAAAAACTCTTTCTTCAAGTTACTGAGTTTTTTTCCTCTTGGAAAACTCTTTCTCCATGAAGACAGTTTGAAATATTTTTATTTTTACTTGATGAAATTACTGTGTTTGACAGAAAACTATCAGGAAAAAAATATCTGCATTTCTCTCAGCATAAGAAGTCCATCTTGGCAGATTCTGGTCAAGGAGCAGAATCAATGCCCCAAGGTCAGAGGGAGTCCACTGATATCTCTGGAAGCCACTTGGGGGTGAAGAGAGTAGGAATAAGGACTCACAAGACACTTTCTAAGTGCAATCCAGAGAAGCAAATGAGCTAAGGGAAATGTTTTGTCCCCAGAGAAAATCCTTCAGATACAGCTGAACATGGGTTGTTTTTAGACCCTGTTGAAAAGCAGTCTGAGACGTTTGTTTCTCTTGGCTTTGGTGGCAGAAGTGATCTAGATGCTTCTATTTGTCTTGACATCCAAGGGTCTCAAAAATGTTTGATTCTTCTCCTGAGGAGTGGGTTTGGAAAAAAGTTTATGGTAAATCCCAGTTTCTACTAAAGCAACTATGTAAAAAAATTTCTCTTTCTCTTTTTCTTATTATTTTTCCTTTTCTTTTCCTTTTCCATTTCCTTTTTTCCTTTTCCTTTTTTTCCTTTTTCTTTTTTCCTTGTTTTTCTTTTCCTTTTTCTTTCTTTTTCTTTCTCATTTTTCTTTCTCTTTTTCTTTTTTCTATTTCACACTTGATTGACCTCAAAGTACATGGCATTTTGACTCTTCATCTTGCAGCTGGGAAAATTGTGCAATGTCACATATTTGGAAAAATTATGTTTGAATTTCTTGCATGCACTTTCTGATGCATGAGAAGGGATTTTCAGCTGTCTCACAGTCCTGAAGAAACACATACTCTGCTTTGAAAAGTTTTGATGCAGTCAAGAACTTTGAGGTAAACCAATTATAGCTGCAAAGGAATTATTTTGTCATGAGGCTTCAGCCATACAGTGATGCAGTACAAGTCACTGTTTCCCCAGTCTATTTCCCTTTTAAATTTTGCAATCCCAGAAGCAGGCTGGTTCAAGGATTGAAGGTGACTCTCCTGCCATGAAAACTGTTTTATTGGATAAAGGAAGAAACTTTTTCATAATGTAGTGTCTTCAAGAGAAATTCTTCAGGTCCTTTAAACTACACCAAGTCATTGTATTTTTATTTTCCAGTTGCATGTAGGACAAAATCTGGAGTGACTTTTGCATCCACTGGAAGCTGTCCTGTTGAATGTTGGAAGGGTCTTGTGTATGGCAATTCTCCACTCTAGTAGTTCACAGAAGAATGCAAATACTTTCCTCAAACCAAAAATCCATCAGAAAGTTGGCCAAAAATTTTGTTGTTGTTGTTCTCTCTTATCAAGACTTCTGAAATCTAACTCTAACCATGCAGGAATATATCACTATTTGCACTTTCTAACACCTGTTTTGTTTTGGTGTAGTAGCCTTTGACATTTCCACATGACTGAAACCCTCATCACAGCTTTCATCACCTAATAAAATGGCATCACACCACAATGGGAATCATGCCACAGTTATGGATACAGAGGACAGGCTGTTCCTCAACCATGAGCCAGAACAGGAACAGGTACTTGGTTTTTAAAGCAAATCCTGAGTGTCCAGTTAGGGAAAATATTGCCTATTTAAGTCTGTTTATCTTCCTCTTGTAGATTAATATTGTATGTGTGCCTTCAAGACAGGCTACTATCTTATTTCCTTTAAACCACAGATAATAATTTTGTCTAAAATGTGCAGGTACAAACTCTGCTCTAGTATTATTTCTTCTTAACTCAGAGATATGGCACATTCTTTCCAAAAATAAAAGGTATATTCTTTGTGAGGCACCCACACATCTCTGCCTTCAACATCTATACATGCATTGCACTAAGAGTCAGACAGATATCTTGACCCCAAGTGAGCCAGGGTGAACACTAACAGTCTTGCCAGAATAGACAAAACTAACTTTGCCACTTTCCTTTAATTTATGTAGTTAAGATGAAGCAAAAGATGCTCAACAACTTTTTCAGAAATATTTTTTGTATCATAGACAAAAGTGATTTTGAACATATTTTCTGTTTGTCTTCAGCACAGGCATTGGGCATTTCTTTCTTGATCTATATGAAACACTGCGTCATGTCAGCCATAGATTATGGGTTCTTCAGCTTATTTCCCTTTGAAAAATCTGAACACTGGTTTCTCTTCAGTCCTGTGTACAGAGGGTAACTGATAAGTTCTGTCCATAATGCATATTTAGACAGGGGGGATTGCAATGCTTCTTTTTCCTCCTATATGTAACTTCTCCTAACAGCTGTCAGGTAGCCATGGTCTAAAATATGGGTGTATCTGGGTTTATCGCTACTTAGAAATGAAACAGTGACTAATTAGCACTTAATTATTTTGGTGGGATGCAATTTTAATTTTATATGTGACAGAAAAACGAGACTTGGAAAAGTCTCACTGGACTATTCAGACAACATTTTATTACAAGAAAGAGTAGAAAGGAAACAAAACAAACTACATGAAGTTTCCACAGGAAACAAAGAACAATCCAAAAGGCAGCAAGCCTGCCAGAAAAGACTCAGAATATTAGAAACAAAACAAAGATAAAATAAAAAGCAGAAATTAATTTAAAAACAAGTGCACCAATTACTGTCTAAGCAGACATTCTCTCAAAGCATGCCAACAACTTGATTAAAAGGAATGGCAAACACAAACCCCTGCACTGTAGGTGGTCTTGGACAAAATGTACATGAGTACTTCTTATATCAAAGAATACATAAAACAGACCCAAACCCAAGCATTTATTTTTAATAATATGCTTAGAACTAAAGATATAAGGAAAACAGGGGAGGATAGTCTTGGATGTATTAGGCTTAGACATGGGAAAACCATCCTGTTTCCATCTCTGCCAAACATTCTTTGAGCTTGTAGATGAAAAAGTAACCATCACTGTGCCTCAGTTTCCCATATTACAAGCAGATAATATTGTTTTTAACAGCTCTTTTTATAAAAATATGGCCTCTGATTCATTTGGAGTGATAAATATTTTTTATGTGGCAGCTGTAAAGTGCTAGGGACATTGAGGAATTTGATCATCATCATTGCATCTATGCACTACCAAAATAAAAACAAAATATATGCTCAAATTTCCTGTGTCCAAATCTTTACTGTCAATATAGACCATTCTGTTCCCTAAGGCAATGCATCACTTTTATAGTCACCAAGATATTGCATATGAACTATCACCTCCAGGACAAAATAGGACCTCTGCAGGGTATTAGACTTGCTAGCAATTTTTTTTCCTCATATTCCAAATACAATCAGGAGTACTTTCAGCAATTCTACAAAAGCTTCAGGAAAGTTGGAAAAGTATGGCTGGAAAAGAACTCAAAACTCTTAAAACTTCTGAAGATGATGAATTTTAAAGAATGTCATCTCCTAGTACAAATACACACTTGCTCTACATGGACTGTTTCTCACAGCTCTTCAACAAAGAGGTTTTTTACGGTGTCTGCATGTTTGCATAGATAATCCCCAGTTTTTCCTGAGAGATATCCCAATAGCACTGTTTCACCCTCTGGTGAGATGCATTCTGTAATACCTACACTCCTTCTTCTTTCAGTTTCAGGCACAAATTCATCTCTTCTTTTTGGGGGTGCAATTCCTCTATCTTTCTGCATTTTCATTTCCATACACCCTCCTTTCCATGAACACATTGGAAAATCAAGTGTATGTGTAAGGTGATAAATAGAGCAAGCTTGACTCAATGTACTCACTCATGTTTTAGTTCCTCATCTCCCTCTAGGATGTTTCTAGTACCACAGGATCACAGGATGGTTTGGGTTGGAGGGGACCTGAAAGATCCTCTCACTCTAACTCTCCTGCCATGGGCAAGGATGCCACCCACTAGAACCAGTGTGCTTAGGACTTATCCAACCCTGGCCTTGGACATTTCCAAGAAAGGTGCATCCACTACTTTGGACAACCTGTGCCAGGGCCCTCACCATCTGAGTAAGGAATTTCTTCATAAACTCTAACCTAAACCTGCCATCTTTCAGTTTAAAAACATTGCCCCTTGTCCTATCACTATCTCCCCATGCAAAAAGTACCTCTACCTCCACCTAAAGCCCACTTTACGTATCAGAAGACCACAATAAGGTCTCCCTAGAGTCTTCTTTTCTCCAGGCTGAAGCACCCCATCTCCCTCAGACTGTCCCCATAGCAGAAGGGCTCCAGCCCTCAGAGCAGCTTTGTGGCTCTTTGTGTTCTTCCTCTAGTTTCACCAAGGTGTCAGTGATTGTCCCACACCTGAGCCAGCACTGTAGCCTTTTAGTTCAGTCTGTTGAGCTAAAGGAGTTGACACTCTGACTGTTCTCAGTTCACAGATGCAAAACTGTGATCTATTCCACTCCTGATGATCTTTTACCTCAATATCCAGGAGAGCTGTCTGCATTATTTTCTATAGAAATCCTGTTATAAAATCATATAATCTCATAAGTTGGAAGGGGCCTTGAAGATCACTGAGTTCTGACGACCTGCCATGGTCAGGGACACCTTCCACTAGATCAAGTTGTTCCAAGCACTGTCCAATCTGGCCTTGAACAATGAAAAGCCTTATCCTTATTCAGGTTTTTGCATGAGACATAAATGCCTGTTCTTGAAAAACTCTTGAGTTTGAGCTCAGCAGAGAGAGATATTCATGTGCCAACCTGAGACAGGCATCTGCAAACCTGCTTCTGGCCCAGTGTTGACATCAAGGGGAGGATGCCTCCCTTTCCCTTAATACACTCACTGTATTGAAGGACCTAATTCTACCAGGAAATGCATAGACAACTCTTGGCCGTGACATAAATGCTCTGTGTGGTTAAGATCAGGCTGCATGATGATGATGCTAAATAAATATTTTTAGTGAAATTAAGATAACAATCAAGATCATGAAATAGGAAGGGAAACTCTAATGATGCTTAAAAGGTGATCTATTGTTATTGGTATGAGGCATGTAAACTTTTACAGAAGTGCTTTCACTCAGATATGAATTATTGATACCTTCTGTGTGCAAGGTGATAAAAACAAATGTGATAAACAATGAAACAGCTGTGACAAAGCATTTTATTGTTTGTTATTTTATGTTTTGTTATTTTATTGTTTATTTTTTGACAATTTATAAAGATGAAGAATACAGAGCAGTCCCAGTCACTAAACTTCAGCAGAATTCAATCTGAGAAATAATTAAAAGAAGCAATCTGTAGGAAATTGAGCTGAAACTGGGTCTCTGCAACCTACATATATCTCCATGCACTTCTTTTCTAAATTGAAAAGATATCCTTGGGGCATGAATCAGGGGGATGAAGTGATAATTAAAATGTAGAAATCTCAATCAGGGTCAAGGCTGAAAATTCTGCAAAAACATAAATAGAGGCAATTCAGGTTACCTGCCTATCCACTCACCTTTCCTCTTTAATATGAGATTAAGAGAATACCCACCAAAGGTGGACTTAGAATCTAAAACATGTTAAAGAAAGTGTATTTCCATACAGTGCTCTGAAACTGGCGGCAATAATTCCCTAGTCTGTCATTAAAGCCAAGACTTTCAGAGGATTTCAAAGGGTCTGGCACGTGTTTAGATAAAATATTCAGAGTTCTGAAAGGGCCAAAGCTCTTGTGCTCCTTGGTGTGTACCAACTTTTAGCTACTGAGAATCAAGAAGAAACTTTTCCTGCTCTTCTGAGCATACTTTGCCGTAATTGCAAGGTCTCTGGCCTTTCAGAGCAGGTGGCTCTGGCCCCCTCTGGATGATCACACAGCTGCTGCTTCTGCTGTTCTTCAGTTTTATTGTCCTTGGAGAAGAAATTGTTTCTTGATGAACTTCAGCGTTTTAGAACTGTGTATATAAAAATACTTGGTTATAATAGGTTCTTCTTTACTGCAGGAATTACACAGACAAACAATCAGCTGGAGCACTGACGAGGTATTTGCATGCATAATTAGATCACTTGTATGCACAGTTCTACATGCAGCTTGAAGCTGAGGAGGGCAGCTATGAAGAACCAGGTAACACCATTTTGGTCGAGCTCTTCAGGATCAGTATCAGCCTCTCCTTATTTCTGAAGATAAGATCAGTATCTGCACATCAATCTTTTTAGGAAAGGTCAATAAAGACACAAAGACGTATCCAAGCTCACTTCCAGCTACATCCATGTATCTGGTACTTTCATCTGATGATGGCTGGGAGACTCTTAAATGGGGGACATTAACTAAACCTTTGAATTCTCAGATGTTACTATACTGTGCTTTGCCTAAGAGCAAGGTTTAAAGTGTACATTAAACTGTCTGATTAAGACCATTTGAAGTGTAACCTTTAGTGTAATGCCCTGATATAGACTGAATAGGTGTTCTGAACACTCACAGGCCCAGGAAAAGACTTTCTGTTCATAGAGAAACTTGCCCTAGTCAGTCTCACTGGGAACTGGCCTTTTACATTTGGAAACAGCCTTTTAACAGCTGCTTTGCAAATAGCTGCAGCACCTACTCTGTTTATTTGTTGTAGTCATTCCTTATATTTTCTTCCCATCACTTTTTCCTTCTGATTTCTTAAGAAACGGCACATGTTGGCTGGGGGAAGTGATGCAGCCTACAGGATTGGACACTAACTGGATGAAGAGGAAATCTTGATTTTCTTCCAGGGCTTCTGTGTGTTTTGAGTCACTTCACTTCTCCATGCCTCTATTTCTAGCAGTGGAATGGATGATGTTATATCATTTTTAAGGTACATTTGAGATATCTTGATGAAAAGTGCTCTGTCAAAAGTGGTAATATCTTGCATCTGCAAGTGTGCTGTGTTAAGCAAAAACCATTCTCAGCAATTCTCTCTCCTCTTGCATGAGGAGAATAATTAAAACAATTTAAGTTCCCTTGCTGAGAGGAACTATCCTAATAATATTTAATTTCTTTTTACATGGAA
>JAWWEU010000091.1:68909197-68921816 GCA_035583155.1 Acropternis orthonyx
CACATCTTCATTCCTGTTTTGATGGCAGAGAAGAGTGGAAGTCTCTCATTGTTTTACTGAGTTTAAATAATTCCAAGAAAGTTTCCCATCTAATCAGAGAAAATCAGATTCATACATTTTGAATATGAACAAAATTGTATAATTGAGCTAGGGGAAAGAAAATGTGTTAGTCTGAAGACTGATTCTTTTCTCTAAACATAGCACAGGGGACTGATTTATGTAGAAAGAATGTAAGAGAAAAGATAGTTATTGAGCCCTCTGAATTTTTATAATAAACTGAAGACATGCAGCCAATATTCTGAAGATGGGGGAACTAAAATTTGAGGACTTCTGAGGGCTCTGAATCTCAAATATTGTTTAGAAAATGGAAAGTGCTTAAGCTGGTTTTTCATAGATCCCGAATCCTATTAATCTTGACACTAAACAGTTCAGAATTTAGAAGGCAACAGAGAGTGCATACCCCTGGCAGCTACTCTTCCCTCCACACCCCGCTGAGACAAGAAATGTGAAGACTCACAGAACCCCTAACTAATATAGGCCACCATTTCACCATTTAGAGCTTAAAATATTCTACTGGTGCCTTGTCTGCATCTTCCTTACTTAAAAGCATTTGAAATCTCTTATTCTTTGACCCACTCACAGCAACACAGAAAGGCTTATTTAAAAGCCCAGGGGCTGGAGAAGGGTCTAGGGAGTAAGTCATATTAGGAGCAGCTGAGGGAGCTGGGGTTGTTTAGCCTGGGGAAAAGGAGGACCAGAAGGGACCTTCTCACTTCTTCTCACTGGAATAATTGATATAGTTAATGGAAAGTGAGCCAGTTTATGGGTACACAAATCTTCTTTCAGAATTTTCCAGGGCTCTCTTCAGGTTCAGTGACTAATCTTATTCATTTCTAGGATATCTGACCACCTAGATGTTAGAATCCAAAATATTATGGTTTCATCTTGAAATGTTCTTTCAGCCCTGTATACTCCAAAGTCCTTCTTATTCTAATACTGATAACACTGTGTATCTTGCAATTAGTCTCTTTGGTTGGAATATAAAGTAATTGTCACTAAAAGCTGAAAAAAAAAAGGTATCTTATAACAGCCGGAATGATGAGTGTCCTGCACACATCAATGAAGTGGAAAAAAAAGTAACAAAAGTTTGTTTATTCTGCCCCTCACAGAGAATTATATTTGTTACTAATTTGAGCTGCTGCATTTAACAAAATACTTTCAGTAAAAAAAAAAAATGAAAAAAATACATTGATAATCCTACATAAACCCTGCAGCTCTTGTGCATATTTCATGCATAAACAACTGCAATATATAGGTGTTATCACATAACTTGAAAAGAAAAGCAAAATCTTCAGTTACACGAGACTTTCATGGCCCATTCAAATGATTAGTACCAAAAAAAAGCTCCTCAGAGCAACTAAGCAGAAGAATATTTAAGAGCTGTCATTCCATAAAATGTCATTGAAATCCATGTAGTTGAATGAGTGGATCCCTTTGTTAAACCAGAACTAAAAACAATTTACCCAAGTTAATGCTGAATTCCACCTGGGATGTGTGTGTGATCTTGCAGGTCACTGGAGATGTCTGTCACTTCTGCTTCTGCACCAAAACACCTTGGCTTGGATTTTGCTTGTGCCAGGTGCTACTCAAAGTCTAAAATAAGAGAAATCAGTTTTGTTGCCAACAGAAATGGTGAATCAGATGATTAAATAAATACAAATAGGAAAGACAAACAAGAAAAAGAAAACGGATTGTAACTACCTTACTCAATAGTAACTACATCAGAGTAGTTTAGCTTACAGGCTTCCAAATGCCACATATTATCACTTTACTCTTTAGTACTCTTTAAAACTCAGCCTATAAATCTCAAGTAAAACCAATGCACTCCTCTGACTCTGGATTTTTTCTGCCCCAGCACACTTGTGTTTCAAACGTCATCTCATATTGTTAAACTCCACTGAGCATCCAGAAAAACCCAAACCAGAATAGACCAATAAATTGTTAGTCTGTGTGTACACACAACAGGTAGAGTAGCGGTTCTGTCAATGTACCTCAGAGTGTGAGAATGATAATTGCATATCTTATACCTGTGCAAGAAAAGAAGCAAAAGCAATACCAGTTTAAGACATCATTGTAGGAAGGATGGACTTTCCAGCCGCCCTCAAGAGGTGTCCAAGGTGTTACTTTACCACCCTAGGAGCACTATTGACACAAATATGCCCCTCAAAAAACAAACTTTGAGATCTGTTCTATAAAACATCACCATACTTCCTGCTGAAAACCTTTACTGAGCAAATGTAAACATTTTGCAAATCTGTGGTGATTTCAATGAAATTCTTAGTGAGGAGAAGAATTGGAGGATAAAATATATTTTATTGTGTTTTGATCAGGCTCTGGTGACAAAATTTATACTAAGTATTCTCATCTAACAGGAATCAGTACTGCTGGGGTAGGAGATATGACAGGAACAAAATATTTCTTTTCAGTAGTCTTGATTTCTTATCTTCTTCAGAATTTTTAGATCCTCCCATGAGATAATAGCTTGGCTTATTTACTATAAACTTAAAAATTTTAACTTAAACCTAAACTTAAAAATTTATTATAAACTTATACACTTATTTATTATTAATTATGGTGCAGTGGGAAGAAAATACAAGAATTTAAGAACAAGTGATCACATATCATATCATATACCATAAGTACGGTAGGGATAAGTTGCTTGTTATCTAAATATGGACCATTACCACACAGATTAATGTTGATTGTGTTAGACACTAAGCAAGGCTAAAATGGGTTAATGAAAATGCATCCTCATTTTGAAGGAACATAATTTCTTTTCTAAGTGTGAGCATACTGTTGCACTGAACCTATACTTATTTTCATTATAAACCATGGCTGATGGCTCTTTAACAGAATTCAGAATGTTCAATATTTCCAACAAGTTTATCACAGAAACTAACAGTTCTGGCCATTCCTATTAAAATATAGTTGTAAAATAGTTTGCTTTTTAGGAAAGGGATACACTCATATGCACGTTCACATCTGTGTTCTCCATATTAAATGCACAGGGCTTTGAAGTGTAAGAATGATTAAAAATTAAGAGTTCAGAAACCCAGCCTGCAAATTATTTCTCAGATAGCCTGTTCTCCCTGTTTAACATATCCCTCTGAACAGCAAGTCTCCTGAAGTGATGCAGAAGGAGAAAAGGAGGAAAGTGGAATAAAGCAAGACTTTCTGTGCTGCACCCAGTCCTGACCCCCAAGCTATGGAGCAACCAGTTTCCCTAATGGTGGGGACCCTCTCCCTTGTGTGGCCAGCCCATATGTGAAGGTTATGTTGAAGGAAGGGCAGATTCTGATGCCACAGCCTGACCCCACAGAACTTACACCACCAAACGCAGTGCAGGGCCCTGCCAAATTTTTCAATAAACTTGTTGCTGTAAATTATCTCCACGTGCAACAGGAAGTCCATTCACATTGCTAATCAACCCTACAAGATAAGAGACTTCAACAGGAGCTGTGATAAGAGACTATAAGTACCTCTTTATAGAGACCTTATAATTTCGTAATTATGATATACTTGGCTCTTTCTCTACTCTCCCACTAATCAATCATTAAAATGGAGGTGTGTGGAGGTCCCAGTAACCATCTGACCTGTTCTTATATACTTTGCCCCTTCATGAAACTGCTCGCTTCCCTGTGATTTGTGTGGATCAATACAGCAGAAAGGTCACAAAAGCACTAAACAGAGATGCCTATCAGAGAGATGTCAAAAGAAAAAGAAAGTTTGACAACATCAGGATCAATCAGGAGCTGCTCAGGAGAACTTGTCAACTGTGATTAATGGAACATTGTGCAGTTGCTGTCATTTGGAAAATGCTTTAGAAGTTTTGAGATCACTGCATGGAGAAATTGAGCTTAAGCTCTCTTGTCATATTGAAATTTAGGAGTTTCAGGGCCCAGAGTGGCCCAGACAAACTTTTTCTTAGCAGACAAAAAGCCTGCTGGTATCATGGCTGAGTAAAATTCCCCTAACTGTGTTTGGGTAAGTGATGGGATCCACTTCACACAGCTCTGAGGAAGATTTGCTCTCCACCTCCTTCATGCCATGATTAACTGGGTAACTAAAAGAAGTGATATTGCCAAAGGAATGCTCTGAAATATGGGTACTGGAGAGGTGGCATTTCACAAGCAGAAGTATTGTTGCTGCTTCCTTCCTTATCTGGGTGTTTCCAAAGCCCAAAACCCACAGTAATGTTGTGAGAGTAACTTCTGCAACTTCCAAGATCCTCAGAGGAACACACAAGCAAAGGTGAAGGTCATGGGAAGAACTGGATGACTGTAGGTTGGGCTGTCCATAAATCATGCAGTGTGTCAACAGCACTGGTAGTTTCACCCTTGGCGTGGTATCATCTCTGAGACTGGAAGGGAGTTCTGTTGTAAAAAACAAGGAGGGATGTATTACCAAGGTTCCTTTGGAAGCCAGAGAGAAAGAGGAAGTGAGAAAAGCTGTGCCACTTTTTCAATGTTTCTTTACTCTTCTAATTTTTTATTTTTCATTTTTCCCTAAAGAAAGGAGTACCCAGATTTTTTGCATAGAGAGTCTATACCATGGTTGTCAACAGAGACAGGTTGAAACTATTCACGGGCACCATCCCAGTGGACATGTGTCACTGCTACTTTTTCAGTAGTTTTTCGATTTAGGTTCCTTTACTACTGTAAGAAAAATGCCTGAAAAACTCAAATCCCCTTTTCTATTGTGAATTTTGGGTTTAAATTGCAAGTATTAATAGTTGAATTTTCTATAACAATCTGGGTAAATGTTTTAGCTCTGTCATGATCTCTAGCCTATGCATGATGGCAAAACAGTGATACAGAGATGGTGCTTGTGAACAGACAGTTGTACTCCTGGATATTCTAGTAATTGTCCTGGTGCTGAGACATGCAGTGATTGGGAGGCAGGGACATTGGGAGGCAGGGACATTTCTGAGCCAAGGTACCATCTTTTTCACCTGACCTACAAAAGTCAGCTATTTTCCTCTGTTTCTCTGGGCAGTTACTAGGGTTTTCTCTAAACAGCCTTAGTTTCTATTAAAAAAAAACCCCAAAATACTGAAAGACATTATCTGCTGTGTGCAAGATGTGTATCTGTTCTAAGATCAGCTTGTAAAAGTAACTCAGGCTATCTTACTGTAAACATTGTACCTTCTCTTCTTTGCCCTAGTAAAAGCAGGCTCTGGCTGCTCCTGCTTTCCTTGCATTTCTCAGAAGAGGCACAAGAGTATTTCTAAAAATGATAATAACTCTTTTAAAGGAATGTCTTGTTCATACATGGTAGCAAGCCATTCTTTTTGGAAGTGCTCAAGGCCAGATTGGATGGGGCCTTGGGTAACCTGGTCTAGTGGAAAATGTCCGTGCCCATGGCAGTGGGATGGAAAAAGATGGTTTTAAGGTCCCTTCCAACCCAAAGCATTCTATGATTCCATGATTCCTTTGCTAGCGTAGTGCTACTGAATTTCTATCCAATCCAGAAAATTCAGAGTGGATCTAAAAATCCTGAAGAGATGCTGTCCCGAAGTCTACAGAGTGATCTATATCCAACTGGTGTTCGCATAACCTATACTTTATAAAACCTCCAGTAATCTCATCCAAGTTTTTTTGCAACATATTTCAAATGTTGATTTCAAAGTGACTTACAATGAATGATAACCTATTGGTCCTCATTAAATAGTGGGGAAAAGGGGACAAAAATGTATGGTGACTCTACAGAATATCAGCAAGTCATCTCTTCTTGCCCTCAGACCACAGGTTTCTTTTCAGCTAAAGATCTGTCCCAACCAGTAGCTCCATGTCTCAGGCACTGGCTGCCTAGTGCTTCCATATGGTTTTGTAAAACTTAGTTTTGACAGAGTTTCAGAGTAATCCAGTTACAGAAATTAGTTCTTATTTGGCTTTTGGTTTTCCATTTATTTAAGTGTTACTTTCAATAACTTCCTGGGACTCAAAATGATGACTGTACTCAAATTTCCATTAATTAAGCCATATATTTTTGCAAGTATAGTTGTATACAATGATGCTTCCTTGCTGCATTGGAGAGAGATCATTTAGGCTGCCTGCTGTTAAGTCAGGTCTCCAGAAGTGGAGTTTTCTATACCTATACCCTTTCCTCTCAATGAATTTGTGTTTTGGGGCTAAATTGTGCAGCCTTAGAAACAGAGAGAAAGAGTTGATCCACATCAGAATTCTAAGTAACCTCAGCTGATCATCCTGAATATAATCACAGCATCTGTGGTACATTCAACTCCAGCTATATGTATGTAGAATATAAGAATTTTTATATTGCATTGTATAATACACATATTCCCCATACTGGAAGTATAAGAAAATCAAGATTCTGCTGAAGATGTGGGTGTCGGTATATCAGGTGCATGAAATAAATGTCAGATTAACTGAGAGTTACACACAGTTTAACACATTTAATACACTAATTTAGATTTAATGTGCATATCAGAGGACTCTGCAATATTGGTACAGGAAATTGTCAGAAGATAAATAGTATGGTTCTAAGTAGCCACTGATCAAAGAAGCATAAAAAGATCATTTTTAAAAAAGCAAGAATTACTAGTGTTTTGATTTTTTTTCTGATAGTAACCTTTCTAATTCTAATTTTTTATTTTTCTTACCACTGCTCTAGAGTTGTAAAGCAAAACAATGCCACAAGAACAAAAGTGCTTCACAGGTCTGTGAATTACATCCCTGCTGGTAGGTGGGTCCAAGCTGTGCCACATTAGTGCACTCTGCTCAAGAAAACTGTGACGGGACCTTTGCTTCATCCTCCTGTCAGCAGTTAGTGCTGACAGAAAATAATCTAAAGCTGGTAGTTTCAGCAGTCACAGTAGAATCCATCGGGGAAATAAAATGCTGATGTAAGCATTACCTATATTTACTATTATATGTTAATTTTCTTTGACATTTTAATGCCATTCCCCATCTCACCAAACTCTCCTAGAAGTTTCACACAATATGTTCTTCCCTCAGTGACCATGCAGGGTTAGAACTACATAGTTTTTAAGGTCCCTTCCAACCCCAACCACTCTATAATTCTGCAGTTCTATGCTCTGGTCAACACGATTTAATGATGTTCATTTTTACATTGTTTCATGATCCTCGCTGCTGGCCTGAACCCAGCATTGTGAGGAAGAGTACCAGGTTGGACTTGACAGGAAAAGCGATTTTCAGGGTCTGCCAAAATAGGAGCCCTGCCATATGAACAAAAATGTCTTCCTGCTGCAACTTGTGTTTCCAGATGTCCTCAAAACTGCTTTCTTGCACGTGTCCTCACCTTCCAAGAGGAGAACTGTTAAAAGTCATATTCCAGCATGGAACACTGGCCACCAGCTCTTATGAGCTTCCAGATTTCAGCTTTCAATCAACACTGGGGTCAGTTATTATTCTCTTTGTATCACATGAGAGCCCAAAGTCCATATGCTGCAGGCAGACTTACCAGGCTGTCACCATATTTTGGGATGAGTCACTCAACTTTTATGTTTTCTTGTGCTCAGAACAGGAAAATGAACCTTGAGTTTGTCATAACATTTCAGATGCTGGTTGCTGTTTCGGGCGTAGATATCCTTTGTTTACAGATTATCCAAATCCCTCCTATGAGACTTTGTTCTGCCTTTAAAAAGACCAGTTTTTTTAACAAAACTCCTAATGAAAAGTACCACTGAATGGATAACTTGAAGTATTGATGTAAAGTCTTCAGGTAGCTCATTGACTCTAAGATAAGGTTTTAGGGTATAAATTTCTTTCTAAGTAACTGTGATTTATCTAAAATCTCAAAGTTCTTGAGCAAGAACAGGCAGGGATGTTTGGCTTTTTGGTTTTCATTAGATATTATTGTTGAAAGGACAGTTATAGCAGGGGTGCATTAAAGGTGGAAGCACAGAAGCCAGGCATGGAAAGGTGTGGAGTCTATCCCACAATCATGCAGCTGAGCTGTACTAGGGCTTGTAACAAGCTGCTGAACTCAAATGTTCTCTTCTTTACTAGGCTGTTCTGACTTTAAAATTTCCCCCTTCAGCAGGCTTCATAATTGTCACTTCTAACGCAGGTGTTTAGTCAAAATCAGTTTCAAAAATCATTTGGATTTAATAACGAGCTGATAGGAACACCATTAACCTTCTAATTTAGTGAAACTTCTCCATTTATTAGCACAGGGATTTAGGCTAAATTCTGAAAGTCACAGGAAAACACAGAAAATCTAAAATTTCTCCATTTCAATGGATTTGTTTCTAAAGAACATTAATATGTTGACACCTATTTCACATCTTTCCAGCTTTGGCAGCTTCCTGACTTTCTTCATCAGAGTTGCTTGGTCAAACCTACTTTACTTTCCTCTGAGGGAAACTCACTTTACTTACCTCTCTAAAAGCACATGTGCACCCGCTGAGAGAGGGGCTTGACAATAACAGTACACTGCTTTGCCCCCTTTTCTATTTAGTGTAAGGTTTCATATGTTTCTGCTCATTGAGCCAGATCCACAGCAGGTGTAAACTTCATTCACGTCAATGAATCTGTGATGGTCTGTGCCAACTGGAGATAAAGTTTCACTCAGTTTGGCGAGTGGATTTTTCCAAATAGGAATAGAAATGTTGAAAGCAAAATGAGCAAAACACTGCTTGTCCCTTTTTTGTGTTGGCTTTTTGCTTGGTTTTGTTTCATTTCACAAAGTCTATCAGACCTAAATGTCATCAGCTGTAGCAAAAACATCCTCCAGAAAATACGATGACAAATTGTTAAAACAGAGCTAAAAGCCATCCCTATAATTTTAATCTGACTGACTGATACATCAATTAAAATAACATAGATCCAGGACGGAAAATGTGACAAACGGATAAGTTTGTTCAATTTCCTTGGTGATGTTAGAGCACTTGCGGATGACGACTGCACTTTTCAATGCAGTGATCTATGATATAAATAGGACACTGTATTCTCCAAACTGTATTATCATCCCTTGTAGGGTTTCAAGTTGTTCTCTCCCTGAAAAAGTGAACAGCCAAAAATGTCTTTAGTATTTGGCTTTTTCCTCTCCATCTTTCTCTGTTTTTGGAAGGTGGAGAATCCTCTCTTTCAATACATGTGTGAGATCCTAATATTATTTCAGGGTCAGAAAAACAAAATAGAATAAGAGATTCCAAATAAAATTAGATAAAGTTATTGTGACTCTTCTAATCTGTCTTTGTTTTTTTCCCTACATGTTGCTATAGCTATTTCTTTTGCTGCTTGCTGTTTGCTTTGCCTGCAGATCTCAGAGCAGCTCCGCTGATTCCCTTCTTGACTGACTTAATCCTTGGTCTCACTTCTCTGCAGCTTTTTTCTCTCTATTTTAAGTTAGGGAATGGAGGTGAAGTGGGGGAGGGACAGGAAAATCATACAGTCTAGCTTCTATAATGTTATGTTTTTACTGCTTGGAATGTATGATTCATGCACTTCCACATTTTGTCTTTTTTTTTTTTTTCCTAGAGAGACTAGTTTTAATGATCATAAATGACTGCAGCTAGGGAGGGAGCAGGATCTTGCCAGCCCCCTGCATTCCCAGCCAAATCTCCCTCCAATTGTTTAGATTTCTTTTCAACTATATAAATTTCCTAGGTAGGGTGGAGGGAGGAAAAGAGAGGCCCTAAAGTTCAGGTTCCTACATCGGTCCAGGGGAAGATTTTTCTCTAGGTAAAATGCCTTTCCCAACAATTTTCCTTGCCACCATCCACCATTAGACTAGTTTTATGGAACAGGAGAGTAACACGTTTTTCTTCCAAACTTCTAAGAAAATTTCTGTCTGGACCAATTGAGTTTTGCTCCAAATGAACTAAATTCCATGAGTGACAGCTGCTTTTGGGGGATCTCCAACTTTGGCTATTCACAAAAAATAAGGTGTTGAAAACCATCCTAAGATTTCACTGAATCTCTCACTTTAGGATTTAACTTTCTTTACTTGTCAATAAGGAAGTTGAATCCTGCATCTTCAAGCATATGACATCGTCCTTAGTTATCCAGGCTAAGGACTTAGTGAGACCTAATGATGTCCACCATCATTCTAAACAGTCTGAACTGACCTGATACATAAACTACATAAAAGCACAAGATTGCTTTGTGGTGCCCCTTTTCAGAGCAGGTACTCATGGTCACCCTGTTCTGTTGCCCTTTGTTCAGAACCACCCTTATTCCTGGAGCAGGGTCAATATAAAGCCGCTGGATTCAATAAGGACACAATGTCATCTATTTCTCTCTGAATCTGGAGTTTTCTGAAAATTCCTTCCTTCTAAATACGCCTTAGAAACCCCCATGAGCAATTTGTGTTACCTGCAGTTCTGCTTTGTGTCCTTTCTCAGGAGGCCAGGAGTCTTGCAAGGCTTCTGGCATGCAACAGAGGAGAAAAAAAGAAAAAAAAAAAAAAAAAAAAAAAAAAAAAAGAAAGAAAGAAAGAAAGAACAGACGAAGAAAAGACCAAGTGCCCTTTCTCTCAGGACTTCTTTTATTCTGACACACTCATTTTCCAGAGGGACACATGCTTTTATTTTCCTGAGGAAATGTAGTCTATCATCACTTTCTAAGTTTCATTCTTCCTACTTTCCTTAAGATGTATATTGCATTAAAATCATTAGAATCTGACTCTATGGACTGCGTGTTTAATATTTCCTGTGAACTACTTTTTACAGTTTTTAGATTTCTCCCTCTCCTCTCAGACAGTCATGCCCATGAAAATTCTTTTTCCTTCTTTTGCTGTTCTCTGGACCCCCAGTCTGAAGATGGCTGGACTTGCAGTGTATCTGGCACAAGCTATATGGTCCTTTGGCCTAATTCCACTAGGGTCTTGCCAGGTGCATTCCCCTACTTACCACTCTAGCTGACCCTTTTAATTCCTCCAGCGTGCCAGATGTTCCCAGCATTGTGTTCTCCCTGGGTAGATTTTAAGGCAGAACTCTCCTTCCTCCCAGGCTCAGCCACAGCTGTGAGTTGATGGAGCTGCCTCTCCCCACTGCTGTGAGCTTTAATCGGGTTCTAAAGTTTCATTATCATAGTGATCCGTTCTGGAAGATATTTCACAGTCCCCAAGCTCCAGGCAAGTCCTAACAACTTTTTTTAATATTCTTTTCTTTTTTTTTAATTTTCCTCCTTTTTTCTCCCTCTCTCTTTGATGCTGTTCTGCAGGTGCTTTAGCAAATACAAGGCTCCAAGGTCTGCCTTTCCCAAGACTGCTGCAGTTTTTAGCTCTCAGTCACCATTCCAGGAGCCACTCTCCCTTTCATGGCTGACAGCTGGTCTTTTTCAGGAATCACTGGCTCACATTCAGGGAACTCTGATCATATGCCTTGTAAGATTCTTAGTGGCTGAGATCATTTGCCAAATGCCAGCTTTCCTTCGCAGATTTTTCTGGTCTTTCCAGCTCCACAGACACTTGGCTGCCAGGTATAACTCCCCACCATTAAAATATAACTTTGGACTCTCTCATCACAAAAGTGGGTGGTTAAGGATATATATAGGGAGTTTAAAAGAAAATTATCTGAATTTTAACTTGTGTGCAGGATTTGTGTTCAGATCAACCCCCTGAGACCTCCAGTAGCTTATATATGCTATGCTAATGGCTGGCAGCATTAATGAATGCATGCTAGCGAGTGAAAATGCAGTGATGAGAACCGTAACTGACTCTATCACTGCAATTATTGTCCGTAATAATTAGTTTACAGTTACAGGAATACATTAGGAACCGTGACTCAGAAGAAAGAAGAAAACCATAACTCCTGATTTATATTGTATGGATTCTAAGAACACTGTCAAAGGACAGTGATTTATGGCTATTTCCTGAATGTCATGATTTCACCTTGATGACCTTGTATTAGGCCAACAGTTAAAGTCTCTCACAATTAGAATCAGGAGCCTTTGGTTAGAAAACAGAGGCCATGTAGCGTAGGCAGTGAAGAGCCACTACTTCAGAGATATCCTAAATTTAGTCCTTGCTGCTGTGATGACTCATCCAGTCATATTGCACTGCAGGAAATAATGAAAAAGCATCAGAATAATGCAAATTAATTCCCCACTCCTGTAGCATCTCTCTGACTACCCATTTTTCCTAACTCTTTGGCCTATAGACTCCAGACTCAACTTATTTATTTTCTTAATAGTTTTTCAGTTGCACCGATGTATTCAGGAATGTTCACTCTAATGTGAGTAGGCAGCCTTAGTACCTTCCTAAAGAATCATCATTGTCTAAGTACACAATGAAACACAGGAAACTCAGTATACAGAACAAAAGAGGGATGCACTAGAGGTGGTAAAGTGTTCATGCTCACTCACTAGGAGCTGAAGTTTAAAAAGGGGAACATCAGCTTGTCATGGTAGAATGTGTTCCCCAAATCAGCACTGACCTGAGCCACAACATCCATACCATGCCACAAAGTGCCATGTGGGCTCTGAAAGCTCTCTGGCTGTGTTCATACACCCTTTGGCTAACTCTTGTCTTTGTTATATGTAGCACAGCACCATATAAACCGTATTCAAGCTTGCTAGTTTGGTTAACACTGTCTTGTGAACTCTGAATAAGGCTTCTGGATCTTGGAACA
>JAWWEU010000091.1:68944418-68956504 GCA_035583155.1 Acropternis orthonyx
TCTGTGTCTGCAAATTTTGGGGAATGCTTTGTGGCAATTACTGCCTGACCAAAACATCCCAGTTTAACCCCAAAGTGGCCAGAGCAGTCAATACATCACTGTGTTAAAAGGGTGTAAATTTGTGGGTAGAAGGCATAAAGTCAGTTAAAGCAAAATTATGTGAAACAGGTTCCAGGAGAACAGCTTAACCAAAGATGCAAATAAAAGCAAAGCAATGACAAATGCGTGAAGGAGGGGAAATGCCAACAACTTGTCTGCTTGGACCCCTTAGGAGCTATGGATGCTCATAAAAGTTCACTGACCTACTGTGAATCAGTGAATCAGAATTACTGTAAATCACAGTAGCTCAATCCATCCCATCAGTTAAGCACTGTTGAAGGGATCTGGAGCACAAGTCTGATGAGGAGCAGCTGAAGGTTCTGTTTGGGGAGGGCTGGGGCTGGAGTAAAAGGAGGCTCAGAGGGGACCTTCTCACTCTCTACAACTCCCTGACAGGAGGGTGAAACCATGAAGGGGTGTTGGCCTCTTCTGCCTAGTAATAAGCAACAAGACAAAAGGAAATTGCCTCAAGTTGTGCCAGGGAAGGTTGAGATTGGATATTAGGATAAGTATCTTCACTGAAAGGGCAATCAAACATTTGAACAGGCTGCCCAGGTCAGTGGTGGAGTTCCCATCCCTGGAGGGATTTAAAACCCTTGCAGATGTGGCATTTGGAGATGTGGGTTAGTGGTGGGCTTGGCAGTGTTGGGGAATTGGCTGGACTCAATGGTCTTAGAGGGCTTTTACACCCTCAGTAATTTTATCTTTCTATGGTTTTGTAAGATACTGTGGCACTGCTAAATGAAAGGGAAATTTATCTTTTGAATCTAGCCCTGCTGGCAGCTCAACTACCCCCTGTGCATGGCATTGTGGTAATTCTCAAGGTAGAACTCTCTTGTAAACGGAAGAACCCCAGCAAGCAGTTCCCATACACATCAAGAAGTTCCACACACCGCTGGCTGCCCCCATTACAGGTTACCTGCATGACATCTGTATGGCCAGGGGTGGATGGGAGGCAGAGCCTGGAGGACTCAGAGACCATTTCAGAGACTGTTCCTTCAGAGTAGCAAATTATTAACTTTCATCCCTGTGGATCCTGAAGACTCTGTGCCTGGCAATAGAGCCATTGGAATGGAAAGTCAAGTTGCTACTCAGTTTACTTGCAGATTTCCCCCATCCTCTCAGAAAGTTTAAAGCAAAATAGTTTTGTGAGAGAGGATTTTATTTCTGTGTTTATGTGAAAGCTTATCCCATAGAAGGGACAGGTTTTAATATGTAGTTAAAAGAATCAACAAGTGATTGTGCATGACTTGGCTAAAGGGCAGGAATATATTTAGACAGGCTATTTAAAATTCTGTGCACTATATTGTGATTTAGACTGCCTCTTTAATTACTTTTTACGGCTGGCTGCTTAGAATTACACATTGTTTATAGACCCATTTCCTTACAGGTTTTGTCATATGATCCAGTTTCGAGAGGAACTAAATAACTTTTGTGGCTCATCTTTCACTGGAGTCTCAGCAGCAGCAGCTCAGCATGAAAACAACCACCTATGAATGAAGAGGGGATTGAGAATCTTCTCCTGGGACAGAGTTATATTTCCCTAGGAACCTCCTGGGTTTAACAATACTCTGTGAAATGGTCAGTGAAGTTCTCTCTGAATGCAGGCACAGGAGCAGTGAATACTTGGGCAGTGAGGTTTTGCCTTGTGGTGTTCCTTGTGCTGCTCTCACCTACACCAGAAAGAAGAACCTGCATCAAGAAGGTCACAAGGCTTCTTGAAAATGAGTAGAGGGGTGGTCCTGTGGAATGTTCCCATTCCCAATTTGAACACAAGTGTGTACACAGAGCAAATAGCTCAGTGCAATTTCTCCCAAATTCAGAAAAGAAATATTTTTGGCATCTTCCACTTCCATGTATAAAATGAAGCATCTCACTGGTTCAGTGAATCAAATTTAAAAAAAAAAAAAAAACAAACCTTGTAATTTAAAACTCACAATTCATTTCAAGAGCAAGTCAGAATTACAGTGACATGGAAAACTTTATTTCTCTACTAAGTTCAGTACTCAGTATGGCATTGCAGTGTTGACAGCAGTCTTTTAAGGTAGTACTTAAAGCAAGAGTAACTGACAGAGTAGGTGCTGGCTGAGCATATAAGAGACAGTCTCAAATTCAAAGACCTTTACAATCAACGACAGTTGGAGGGATAGGGGAGGAAGAGAGAAGCCAGCAGAGAAACTGGTGTAAGTAGATGCACAATGCTCACATTGCTGAAGTGTTAGAAGATATCTTCTGTACATCAGAATATCAGACCTGACATTCTTGGTCATGAAGAATGAAATTCTCATAATTCCAGAAATCACCTCAGCAAATCCATTCTAATAGTGTGAGGGTCCCATCCTTCTCCTGTTAGAGGGCACTGTCGAATTCCTTTTCTTATCTGTTATTCCTAGTTAAAATTTATATGTGGTCAGCTCTTACACTTTTCCTGTGTAACTGTTGTCCTTTCAGTTCTCATTCTTTGCTCCTGAGAGACTGCAGTCATTTCCCTGCCACCTTTGTTTTCACTGGGCTGAGCAATCCCATGAGATTTCATCTTAGTTCAGCAGTTCCTCTTTCTGAGAGTTCCTCTGGTCCTTTTGCTAGTTCTGAAGGCCTCTTCTGAACCACCTTGAACTTGAATCTTTGGTCACAGATAACCAGAAGCACATGCCCCTCCAGTCCAAGCTAAACTCATATATTGAATTTATTGTAATCTTCAGCTTTTCTGGGATTTGTCTCAACTTTTATAGAAGTCATCTTCATCAACCTCTAGCTACAGCATGTGGTCCATACACGAGGGAGGCAAGAGGAAAATTGAAAGAATTTATATTTGAAGATAGGCTATTGCGATGTCAAAAGTAGTTCCAATTTTATAGTTTTTACAGACAATGTAATTATCTGTATCTAGATAAAATTTTTACACATTAAATGTACCCATGAAGCCAGGATGAAGGTTAGAGGAATGGAGCTCCTCTCCTTTAAAGGTTGAGAGCAGTGGGATTGCTCAGCCTAGAGAAAAGAAGGCTCTAGGGAGACCTCAGAGCCCCTTCCAGAGCCTAAAGAGGCCCCAAGAGATCCGGAGAGGGACTTTGGACAAGGGCCTGAAGTGATAGGACAAGGAGGAGTGGCTGAAACTGATGGTATTAGATTAGCTATTAGGAAGAAATCATTTATTAAGAGGATGGTGACACACTGGCACAGGTTGCCCAGAGAAGCTGTAGCTGCCCCATTCCTGGAAGTGTCCAAGGCCAGGTTGGACAGGGCTTGGAGCAACCTGGGCTAGTGGCAGGTGTCCCTGCCCATGGGGATTGAACAGGATGATCTTTAAGATCGCTTCCAACCAAAACTGTACCATGATTCTACAATATTTAGTGAAACCCGGAAGAGAACTAAAGCCATAAGATGCAAAATTCTCATTGTGGAAGTCAGATGAGAGGTGTAGTTGGGCACCTTTACACTGAAAGAGTGAAGGATTCAGTGTTCCTTCCCTCTTTTCATGAATGAATGTGTGTACATGCCTACATGTGTCACTGATCTCTTATTGGAGGCACTGGCAGAACAAGTTTTGGTTTGTTCTATATTTTTTGTGTGTGTGTTCTTCTGCTTATGTTGAGGGGATGGCAATCTTGGCCCCCAGTGCGTTCAAAATTCATGGACAGAAAAGGTTAAATATTTTTCATGTAAGGTCTCCACATATCAGTCAGTAACACCCTTTATATACCATGGTGTTTGCCAAAGGTTTGGGCAATATGGGCCAGGTTTGTGTCACTTTGATAATGTACAAGGACATCCATGGACACATGGCAGGATTTCCAAACATGCCCACACAGAGTTACTGTGTGAAGTCCTTTGAGAAACCTGAGGATGAAAATTATTGATTTGTTGTAAAATAGTAATACTTTTCAAACGTGCAGAATATGCAAATGTGCAAAACAATTCTTTTTTTATCATCCTGTCATGCACAAAGATCAGCAATGACATAATCCTGACATCTTTAATACGATGTTTACCTAGGCATATTAAGGAAAAAAAAAAAGAACAAAAAACACCCAAAACCCCCAAAAATTATTTATAAAGCTTTGTTAAAACTGTAAGATAATTAAATATCATTATTCATGGTGTTATTCATCCTGATTAGCTTTTAGGTTCATAATTCTTTCCTTTTCATAGTTGTCTTCTCTGAGTCCCATCTTTTTCCTCATGGATATATCAGAAATTAATATCCTCAGAAAGATATTTCTTCAAACACCCTGCCAAATATTCTTCAGTACCTTTTTTTATTTTTGTTAGTATTACACATTCCTTTAGGCTTAACATAATCTTAGGATTTGTCTCTTCCTGGGCTGAAGGTGCATTTTGTCACTAAATCCATCTCTCTCATGCAGTTCACATCTACCCAACAATTTCTGGCATACCAACAACAAAATTTTTGTGCTTTTCTGCTCTGCTTGCACCAAAATGCTTTTTTACCATGACAGTTCCTGCCTGTACTTGAATGACAAAACGATGAAAAGCAATTAAATTAATAAAAACAATGAAAAGATACAGGGGATCAAATATTTTTTACAGCTGCATAAAAAGAGTACGACACAACCTAACCACAGCAGGCCAGATGTTTAAATGTCCAACTATCCTCCATAAGGCTTGATTTGTCAGGAAAGGTCAGGCTCCCTAAAATCCCTGTGAGCACCTTTGGGTAGTCAGCAAAATTACCAACAAAATTATCTGAGACTGAGCTTTACTGAAAGACGGTGGGCTTATTTATTTAAAGACTCATAGAACCATAGAACCTATAAGGTTTGGAAAAGCCCTCCAAGATCATTGAGTCCAACCATTAACACAGCACTTCCAAGGCCACCACTAACCCATGTCCCCAAGTGCCACAGCTATGCACCTTTTAAATCCATCCGGGAATGGAGAATCTACCACTGCCCTGGACAGCCTCTGCCAGGGCTGTACAACCCTTTCAGTGAAGAAATTCTCCCTAACATCCCACTTAAACTTCCTCTGACACAACCTGAGGCCATTTCCTTTTGTCTCACTTGTTACCTGAGAGAAGAGATTGACCTCCACCTGGCTACATCCTTTCTTTCAGGGAGTTGCAGAGAGTGAAAAGTGCCGCCTGTGCCTCCTTTTCTCCAGGCTGAGCCCCCCCAGCTCCCTCAGCAGCTCCTGCTCCTCCAACCCCTTCCCAGCTCCATTCCCTTCCCTGCACACGCTCCAGCCCCTCAGTGTCTCTCCTGTCTGAGTGTCCCAGAACTGTCCCCGGGGCTGGCGGTGTCTCAGCAGTGCCAGCACAGGGATGGGCACTGCCCTGGGCTGGGACACCCCATGGCTGGCACAGCCCAAGGACCACTGGCCTTCTGGACCAAAATGTCTCCAGAGAAGTGGTGTACCTTCTAAACCAGATTAATTATTTAAGGGTTCACTTTAGGTTGGTAAAAAAGCCAGCCATTTTGTGTGTTGTCTTCTCCAAGTGAGGATGTCAAAACATGTAAAAGTAATGAAAATAACTTCCAAGAAATAACTTCCAAGAGAAATGTTTTCCCTTTTATTTGCTCTGCATGTACTTACTGACCCTCTTCCTCAGCTAAACACACTTTGGTCACTTTACCAAACATAACTGTTTATACCATACACTAGTCTTGCCTGTTATCTATAGTAGCATTAATAGCAGATGCTTAGGAAAATATTTTAGATCTGAGCAATGAAGTAATAGAATAGCATCCTTCTCTTGGTACAACCTTCCTGTTCCACTGCTTTATGAACTTTCCAAGCAGCAGCTTGTTTCTCAATGACTGAATTTAATAATTAATATCTGACCTCCACAATACGTTCTGGCACCAAGTTAATAGTTTAACCATGCATTTTATTACAAAGTAATTCATCATCAGATTTGCATTAAAACTTCTGCCTGAAAATTTTGTTCAGTGCCCTCTGATAATTATTTCTTAACTGTGAAAAAACTAATTATTAATTCCTATGCAGTTTCCCCATAAAACATTCATGAGTTTATGGACATTGGTTACAACCCCCATCCAGTCTGGCTCTCTCATTTTGAAGCTGTTATGACCACAGCCTAACACCTCCTCAAATGGAAGTCAGCCTGTACCAGTGCACTTTTTGCACTATTGTCCCATACTCTTTCTGAGAATATTTTCAAACACAGACAAAACATGAACCTATATAATAACTAATATGTTTGTTTGGTTTTAATTTCTAGTATTTTTTCACATTTTTTACCACTTCTGAACACAAGATGATATTAATAATGATGTTTAACATTGACATAAAGATGTTTCTCCTAAGCAGAACTTCAACTTCATGCTTTTAGCATGCATACTCTTTTCCCCTCCATACACATATATTTGGAATTTATCAACAAATTGTGTGGTTCAGCTTGGCACATGACACTTTGATTGTGGGGTGGAGACCTAGCCAAAATACTTCTCAGTGACCAGAAATATTTCCACAGCTGAGCACAGCATTCCTCCTTGTCCTAGCTGGCGTGCTGCATAATTAGACAAAATGTAAACCCTATGGAGTATTTCACATGTCAGTGCATTCAAGCTGTTGTTGATCTTGTTAGCTTTTTTTCCCCAGGTTGTTATACTATTGGTGTAGGGAGTAAATGTCCAAAAGGAACAGAATTCTTCTTTTCAGCCCACTGTTGAGAGAATACCAAACAACTATCTGCTTTTGGACAAAGACCAAAATCTGTGGTGACTCTTTTGATTAAGTTTTTGTGATTGCTGTTCATTAGGAACAATTTTCAAGGTCTCTTTGAAAAGACCTGCTGTGAGCCCCAGCATAAGTCTGAGAAGATCTCTTCAGATTTTCTGTAGAAGATGTATAAACATGTGGAATCCCTTAGAGATCTACTTATTAACTTCATTAAAACAGGGGGTACCATCCAGGTTCTTAGAGGTTCTGTCTCCACCTCTCTCTTTCACATGCCTTACAAGTTCAGGTGGAAGTTCTAAACCATTTACTGGCCCCACAGACACTTTATGTAACCAGAACTGCTTTTACCTTATCTGAGCAGTAAGGTGGTGCTTTCTGAACAACATCCTTATACTGAGTTCTGAATAAGAAACCACTCATAAAAGATGAGAAGATCACTATAGAAAAGACAACTGAAGAAAAATGACTGAATGTTAAAAGGAACCCACTTAGATCTCTGATGTTTTTTTTAATATAACAAGCTGCAGAGTTATGCAACTGGATATTTTCCTCCACTGCATCAACTCTTCCTTCCAGAGGGTGAACTTGACAGAGTAATTCAAGCCTTCATCACCAACAGATGGGGTTATTCCCATATACTCTTAGATTTACATTGAATTTGCATTGATCACTATATACATTACAGGAAAACACTGGCAAATAAAAGCCGTGGTGAGATTCCAACTCTCTGACTGAAGATACATGTGGTATCAAAATAAACCCATAAAATTTATCTGGGTTCCCACTCCCTGTAGGTAAATGAAATTTAACAGTATGATCAACAGTTCAGAGGCTAATTCATCTGACCACATTCATCTGACCAATTTCTGATGAGGTCTTTCACACCCTCAATTTCGTATTGCTGTCAGAACCCTAACTCAGACATGCATGCACAATAAACACCTCAAGAGAGGTGAGAGAAACTGCAATCCTGGTCTCCAAACACAGGCTCATGTCCTGGAAAACCATGGGATTTTGGAGACCTTGATGGAAGAGTGGAAAGTTTAAGTGTTCCCTCCATAGAGATGTGACACAGGAAGGGCTAGGCAGGAAGGATAACAAGGTTCATCTCCTCCTGTCACCATGACACAGAGCATTTAATCAGCCCAGTAATGACACAATCACTCACAATCTCCACTGTTCAAAATAAGGCAAATTAAAATATTCATTCACAAACTGTGGGTTTAATATGTGACTAAATACAGACAGATGTTCACTGAGGAGCCAACTCCCTTTCATGAAGTTGGCTATGGAAAGGTTTATTCAAAAAGCCAGCCAATAGTGCTAGTAGTTTAAAATATTTGAATGCACATGAGCATTTATAGGGTTCCTGTAAGAAGTATAAACTATCAGATGATTTATACAAGTGGAAGCATCCAGATGTATATTTCCTCTGTTTATCCAATTTACTCATCATTCCCTGGAATTTGTTAATAATAAAGTCCTATTCCTTTCCCCTCTTCCCATGTGCCCCATTACTAACAAATAATGAGATTTTAATATTTTAATTAATAACTTCTGGTAAGTCATTTAACATAACATTAAATATCATGAAGAGCTAATTAAGCTGCTCAGTGAAATTCTACTCTAACAGATGCCTACCTGTCCATACAAAAGTCACACAGATTCTTAAGAAATAGCTAAACATGTTAAACATCTTCTCTTAAGCAGCAGTCTTGTTCTGGTGTGAATTTTGTTTTTTGTTTTCATCAGCAATGCAGCAGTCATAAATAAAACTCAATGAGCTCAAGAGAAAGCAACTACTGAGAAAATTAATTTTTATGGAATGAAAATACAGTTCGAGATTTTACTTCAAAATGTCTCAGCTTCAGTTTTCTTTCATGAGGAAGTGAAATTTAGCAGCATCCGATAATGCTGAATTTAAAATACATTCAATTTTTGAGCAGGTTTGAGAGCCAGAACCTCACATCTTGAGGTTTATTAAGGTGCTTTTTTGTCTTGACCTAATATTCTTGCTTTTTTTCTTTCCCCTACATTTGAAACCATCATACTCAGAAGAGAATCCTGTGCAATTCTTCCCATTACCATACCAAAGCAGTCCTTCCTGCTTCGTGGCTTAAACTAATTGTTTAAGTACTTGGAGTTGAGAAAGAAAGACTCCCTGGGGCTACTGCTGTCAGAACTACTGAATGCGGGTACTGTTTCCTCCCTTTCTCTGAAATAATATCACCTTGGTCACTCTGAAGACAAGATCCTGTGAGAAGCAATCACCATGTTCTCTAGAACTCTTTACATTTCTTTAGGACAAGAATAAGAAAATAATTCCTTCTCTAATTAATTGAACTGTATCTGAATGTTCCAGTTAGTGGAAGAAACTGTAATTTATCACAGGTGGAAACTGGAAAAAAATATTGCAACTGTAAAAGTTTTCCACCTTGGCCACATTGTGGGTTTTCTGTAAAGACTTCCTATTTATTTTCCTGGGAATTAGTTCAATCTCCATCAGGTTCATTTCTTTAACATCACCATTAAAATGTGTGCCTGAACAGGATATACAAATTAAATAACATCTTTCTAATTAGTGCTATCAAGCATTTTTAGTAAGATATCTATCTTGGTTGCATAGTTCACACTTGGTTACTTAAAAGATATTTGTCTAAGTCAGTTCCTTAGTCAGACCATAAATAAGTTTCGCCCAGACCTCAATAATGTTCAAGGTGTATAGTCTGGAATACATCTGATCAAAGTTAGGTGTTGAAAATGGAATTAACCTCTTAATTTCATGCATCTAAATTTGCCACATTTTCACTTTCTTCTCAGTGAAGATCTAGCCAGTAGATGTTCATACAGTTCATACTAAGGAAGACTGTATTGAGGCCTTTTAGTTCTTAAGGGTGGCCTATAAGAGGGGTACAAACATTTTAGCAGAGTCTGTTGCAATTGGACAAGGAGTGAGGGTTTTAAACTGAAGAAGGGTCAGTTTAGATTAGATTAGATAGAAGGAAGAAGTTTTTTACACTGAGTATGGTGAGGCCCTGGCACAGGTTGCCCAGAGAAGCTGTGGCTGCCCCATCCCTGGAAGTGTTCAAGGCGAGGTTGGATGGGACTTGGAGCAACCTGGGATAGTGGAAGGTGTCCCTGTCCATGGCAGGGGCTATTGGACTAGATAACCTTGAAAGGTCCCTTTCAACCCACAAACTATTACACAGTTCTGTGATTTGACAAGACATGTACTTTTAGGTGAGTTGAATTACGCCCTTATTCAGCTGACGATGAAGTGAGCTACAGGTAGTTAGCTAGAAATATTTAATCAGATGGATGTCCCTGGTGATTTACAGATATCACACCACGTATAGCCACCACAGACAGTGGAAAGAAAAGCTTTGAAATGCTTTCATCACATCCCAAAGAAGACATTTGCAGTAGGTCAGATGGATCAGGCTTTACAATTTTTTTCTTGGTTGGCTGAAAAGGAGGTTGACAAGACTAGTTCAGTTATAATTTAGATGTCTAAAGGTGAAAGAAATGAGGGAGCACTGCTCCCTCCCCTTCTGAGGGAGCAGTCTTAGGATGGCTCAGCAATTTTTGATACTCAAGGCAATGTGGAGCTGACAGTCTGAGCCAGTGCTGGTCCCCTGCTCCTTGCTGAGGCAACACTGATGCCTAAGAAACCACAATAATGATGAGTGGTGCAAAATTCAAGCTTGAAATAATGTTCAAATTGAGGTATTTCAAGAGAAAAAGCCCAACTGTTTTGTTTTTTTCATAGCCTCAGTAGACATTTAGGTTATCTAATTTGATCAAGTCTTCTTCTGAGATGAAGATTTGACTTCCGGAGGTTCCTCTAAAACTATTAGCATGTGATTTCAGTCTACCATTGATTGTATGCGCTTGATAATTTTGTTTTTCCTAAAACACATCTTCTAGAAAAGATTATGATTGATGACATGTAAGTTTTCATTGGCTTTATTAATTATCTTAAGAAGCTCAAAAATACTCCCTTTTTTTCCCCCCCTGGAGTATGAAAGACACCCTGCTAAAGCACAAATCCATATTTTTTAAGTTGAAAAGTGGTACTTTTTTTCTTTCTTCTAGCATCTCTATAACTAAGCATGTCTATCTATATACAACGTATTATATAGAGAAATTTTTAGGACAATAATACTTTGTTATAGCTCATTTTTGGTTTAAGATTTTTCCCATACTCATGACTGCAAAGAAGATGTTGCAGTAATTACTTAGACCAGTTGAACAACCTAGTTAAATGTGGAAACTCTCCACTGCATTTGCAGTAACTCCTTCAATATCCAGGGAACTTATTGGTTTGTTCAGAACATCACGCAAGATTTCACTGAAGCCAACCAAACAAGCACCACAGTCAGTGTAAGAACACATATCACTCTCCCTCTCATACAATTTTCAGCATTATTAACATAAGGAAATAGTAATATTCATATATAGAAACTATCCCATGTAGTAGTGTGGGACACTCACAGTTGTTACCTGGTACAAATCATTTCACTTGCTCTTTATATGAGTGGGTGTGGGATCACCACCCCCGGTATTTGAAATACGTATCCACATCTTCTCTGCTCTGCAAGAATTTGTACAACAGGTAGGACTCAAGTTTTTCCTTTGGTGTGGTGCATAAGGAAATGGGAGCTGCTGCACAAGCTCTCGTCGTGCTTGTATTAGGACAAGGGTCTGGGAGTGACCTGCTGCCAATTGTACCTAATAGATCTCATCTATAACCTTCTGTGACTGCATGATAAGTAGTTGATTGCTGCCCCATTTCTGGCAGATTTATATATATGTATATATTATATGTGTATATATAGATACATGAGTGTGGTAAAAAAACAGGAGTTTTGCACCTGTAAATTCCAACTCTGGGAAAAATTTGCATCAATGTTTTTCATGCCTTTGATCTTCTCCCCCATTTTTTAAAAAAAATAACAAGGAGAAAAGGGGAATTAAACTACTATTTCTGCTTTTAAAAAGTTGGATGATACACAGCTTTGTTACATAGGAGGTTGAAAAAGCAGATAGTTTAAGGCCTATTTTTGGTCTTTAAATCTGTTGTTTCTAGTTCTGTCAGAACTGTAAATGAAAACTTGGATTCATTCTCACATTCTCTTGGCTATTCAATTAACGCAGAATCTATATTTTTTTCTACATAGCATACTAAATCTCTTACATTTGGCTATTATTCTTTGTTACCACTACAATATTATTTAACAATACTGACAGAATAACTATGCGATCAAAAGATGCTATGAAAGCAGCCAGGCCTGAGACCTTGCTTGTCCTCTAGTCCTCAT
>JAWWEU010000091.1:69042990-69053024 GCA_035583155.1 Acropternis orthonyx
CACAGGCTGCAGAAAACAACCAGGGTCGATGCAGGAAACAACCAGGGTCACTGCAGGTCTTTTCCCAGACACCGTTCCCCAGATACAGTGGTGGGGGTTGGTGGGCCAGTGATGCCCACCCACCATGGCACAGGGTGGGCTGGCAGGTTGGCCAAAGCTCTGGCATATGGGATGCTTCCTGGCAGATTACTTGTGACCTCTGGTCCCCTGTTTGGGTGACTGGAAGGAGCCAGCAGCCGCGGTCTCTACACCATGCTGCTGCGGTCCCTTCCCTGCCGTGGCCCCTCGTTAATAAAGAGGTGTAATTGGGAGCCCTCCCTCCATCCCGTCTGGTGTGAGGCCATTTGTGTGCGGGAGGAGGAGGGGCAGACCCAGCACTGAAGGGGGAAGTGGCAGCGGGGGAGGGATGGAGGGAGGGAAAGCTCCTTTGTTTGTTCAAGTAATTTAGGCCTCAGATGTTCTAAAAGAGAAAAGCAAAAGAAGCTTGGTCAGCTCTGGTAAAGGTGTGCTCCTAGGACATAAAAATATCCCAATAGCAGAGGGAACAAAGTGCAACAAAGAAGTGTGGGTTTAAGCATTTTGGGTTTGTTTCTTAAGTCTGTCAGGAGATACGCAAATCTTGGAAAAAACCCTAACCAATAATAACAAACCCCCCCAAAAATAACAAAACCAAAAACAAACAGACAAAAAAACCCCAACCAAAAAGCAAACCCCAAAGAAAGAAAGAAACAAACAAACAAAAAGAAATAATTTTTTGGATCTCTGCATCCCAGCACAGTGAAGAACTGAGACCAGGCATGGGCTGAAGGGTGCCTGGATTCTCAAAGTCCCGGGTGTTGCTGCTGGGTATTTGCTTTGTGTTTGCTTTGCTTAGGTGGGCTGAAGAGAAACATAGGAGAGTTCCAGGTTTTTGCAGCTAATGGAATTTGCTTCTGCTTTATATGTGCTAGCACACTGCCATTGGAGTCAAGATTTTCTACTTTATGTGCACTAACACATTGTCTTTGGTGTTGAGAGCACATCTCTCCTGTGCCTCCCCATTTGCCACCAACCCTGTTAGACATGTCTTTTTTAAAAATGAGAATGGAAAATCAAAGAAAACAAGTGACAGACATTCTTCTGTTCCTTTTAAGTTCAGTAAAGCTCACCTTTAAACCTCACTGAGAGGCCTAAACTAAGTTGAAAATGTCTGTGTTGTGATGGGTGGGCTCTGCTGTTGAAACGCTTGTGTTTCAAGTGTGTGAAAGTTGCAGAAAAATGCACATGGGATATGCAAAATGTAATTTTTTTTGTGTGTGTGTCCTTAAGTTAAAGAATAGGGTAATGGTGTGAAAGAATGAATTAGTTATGGCAAATCTTATTAGTGTCCATTGTAAGCAGAGAAGCAGAGACATATGGGACCACTTGCAAAATTATTCGTTGTTTATTCAGCTTCGTAACCGAAGCAAATTTTTTTGCATAGTGTCATTTATTTGGCAACTGGGGGTGTGTGGAAGGTGTGCGTCTATGGAGCAGAAAGGGGGGAAGAGGGAGCACAGTATTGGTATTCCATTAAAACTGATGCTTAGTGCTTTGTTTGTCAGGTTTTGGCAAGGCTTTTTGCTTTGAAAGCCTTTCAGAGAGGATCGAAGCAGATGGCAGGGAGATCCTGTTTGTGTTATTTTTGGACATTCCCATTGAAAGTCTCAGATTGTTGTCCTTTTTCCCCCTTCCCCCACTCATGTATGTTTTTCTTTCTTCCTTCCTTTCCCCTTTCCTTCTTGAGAACATTTTTATTTTTTTAAAGCATATATTATTAATCATACAACATCACCTTAAAGCTGGGTGTGCTTCTGATGAACCAAACTGTGGCTGGTTTATTTCTGTCTGTCTAAAACTGGATAAAGTGGTGTAGGAGTTATCTCCTGAAGCAGTATAAACAGTGTTAGGAAAGCGAGTTGAGTAGGGATGGGAAGTCAGACTGCCATTTTGGGGGGGTTCAGCTCAGTACCAGCACATTTCCCTGGTTGACCAGCAGCTGTATTAAGGCCAGGAACCAATTTAGATTGAGGGTCTTTGATACAACTTTAGTGACTTGTATGACACTTGCTGATTACCTCCATCCTTTTTAAGCCCTTGTGGTGGAGAGGACCAGCTGTAGATAGACTGAAAAACTGAGCTATGCCCTGGCTCTTCATGGTGGCCTTCCCATGTCACTGGTGAGATTTGCTGATCTTAGGCAGCCTGTGGAAGGCTTTTGTTCTGCCATCACCTGTGCCCAGATTGTTGTAGGAAGAGAGAACTTTGTTGCCTTGCATTCCTGGTATAAACAGTTTCCCAGAGCAGTAATTTAGCTGGGAATGTCTGCAGTGCTTTTCATGTGGAAGTCTTCACTGAAGCCCTTCACAGCCTTTGTGCGGGCAATCCAGCAAAGCTGAGCCTGGTCCAGTCAGTTAAAGCATTTGGCTAGCCCAGGTCTATCAGTGAGGATGCGCATGCACAAAGAGGATGGGAGGTCTTGGCTGCAGTTGGTATCCAAAAGTTCAGGTGATTCACCCGAAGCTCCTCCAGATGATTAAATCTCTTGAACTAAGCTGGAAATCTTGAGGAAACAAGCTTTCTCATGCTCATTCTGTCAGTTGTTATTCCCAGATATTTAAATCCTCAAATTTTTACATCAGATTATATTAGAGGCACTTTGGCACAAGGAAATGGTTTACAAGAACATAAAGTTTTGGCCGAGAAAAATGAGAAAATGAACTTTACAAGTTTCATTTTTACTACTCTTAACACTTTAGAACAGTTTGATGCAGGGGTTTTCTTGAGTTCAAGGTGATGATTCATGTTAGGGTTTAGACTGATTGAACCCATATACCCACATCCTCAATTTTTTTTTTTAACTGGTGTTTCTGAGAGAACCCACTTCAGAAAGTCTCATTTTGTCCTTAATTGAATAAATGCTCAGAAGCCTTTCACGTGCATTTTAGCACTTGAGTTTCAATGATGTAGTTGCAAGGTGGTAGTGAGTGACCCAGCATGTGTGAAGTTATGTCACCTGAGGTGCATTTTGCACCCAGCTATGGCAGGGGGAAAAAAAATATTACCCAAACCAAACCTCACCTTCCTCTCGCTGTTATCTCTTGCTCGACGATGAACATTCTCTTGGCAGGATTTTTGCTCTGGAGTGCTGACTTTTATGCCTGCTTTATTAAAGTTTGGCAACTCCTTCTTGTTTCCTACTGGATGAGTCTTCTGCTCAGAGAAGCTTCCCCTGCTCCTGGGCTGGCACGGCTGCTCTGCCTAGTGAGGATTTCCCTTCGAGGCTTTCCAGGGAGAAGGGCTTTCCTGGTCTGGCGCTTTGAGAAAGGAGCCAAGCAGCAGTCTCAGCCTAGACAAAAGGCAAACTCGACCTACTATTTATGTAGTTACTTAAACATGATTTAACCTAAATAATGCACCCTGTGACTTGGCTGGGGGAGGGGAAGGAGAGGAGCTTGTTTCTAATGAGCCAGGAGACAGCACAATTAATTACATATGAAGGACAGATAACTGACAGCAAACTGTCTACAGCAGAGAGAAACAAAATACCGATGTGAACAATTAAAGCGCCCATGTGACAGACGGGTCAGCGATTTCTCATACAGCAGGCGGCTGGGCACAGCCCCTGGAGAGCCACAGGGAATGCTCGGCTGAGCGGGGGGCCAGGTGGGCAGAGGTTTTGCAGACCTCCACCATCAAAGCCGAGCAGGCATTTCTGAGGCTGACAGGCAGCGCTCTGGGCATTATTTTCATCACGTGCACTCTGGACAGCAGAACCGTTAGCTACTGATCTTGGCAACATGTGGGATGGCAAGGAAGGTGGGTGAGGCAGAAGAGCAAAGGGTCCATGGGCAATTAGGTACCTGTCTCAGGACGCTGCCAGCCATGCGTAGGAGGGCTAAGGCGACAGAGGCTTTTTTCCTTCCCTTTTTTTTCATATAAATTGTTAACTTTCCTCTCCACTTTCCAGATGTGGAAGCACAAATCCCAGCTGCTGGTGGTTGAATTCTTTGAAGAACATGGTCAGAGATTTGCATCCTCTCTGCTCCCCCTCCCTAAATTGCAATGAAGTCTGGAATAACTTATCCCCCACAGCACGCCTTTCATCCTCCCCTCTCTGCCAGCCCATCCTGTGGTCAGCCCTTGGCTGTAAAGGTTTGGAGGTAAAGGCGAATGGATTAGCCTGGGGAAGGGCAAAAGGTTAAATGAGCAGAGCTAGCAGCATGCAAAGGGCTATGATTGAAATATTTACTGAATGCTGACAGACAGCAGAATAGAGGCAGACAAGTGGCAAATTCCTGTTTTCTCCTCTAATTGAGAAAATATTTTGGGTGGTATTCAGGCAGTCTGCAAATTGAGACTGGGAAAGTCAGGCAGCCAGGGAGGGGAAGGATCGGAGGACTTCAGAGAAAACACTATTCCCATTAAACCTGTTTCCAAAAACTTTGCACTTACACTCGTGGAAATCCCTGGAGCCTGGTGCTTATGCTTTGCTTGGTCATTTTCACCATGCAGCTGCAGAGTCAAGGTACTGTATCTCTGAACTCAGGATGTCTTACAAGCAGAATTTGACCCACTCCTGGTGGTTTTGTAGCCACAGAAGTCTTGCTTCCATGGAATCATAGAATGGCTTAGATTGGAAGGGACCTTCAAGGTCATCTAGTTCCAGTCCCCTTCCATGGGCAGGAACACTTCCACTAGACCTTGTTACTCCAAGTATGATCCAGCCTTGCTTTGCAAGTGTAGCTTATTGCATGGAGGTGCTACCATGAAAAATCTGAGTGTTGTGAGGATCCATCTCTGATCTGCTGGACAGGAGATTAATGAGATTTGATGGTGTACTGATAAAGCATGACAACTACTCAACCCTTGATTATATCTACTTGTAGGGTGGATATTACTCAGCTGTGTTTCAAGCCTGTGTAATGCATGATGCCTGTGTGCCTGGGCAGGACTATTACAGTTGTTGTGGAAGTTAAGGGAAAGAAATTGTGTTTGGTGCATCACAGGTCAGCTGCACTGATTTCTGCCTTGGCCCAGCCCTCTGGCATTCCTTGCTTGCTCTTGGATGCGGGTGGCAAGCTCTGGTGACACTTGGGAGAAGCAAAATCGGGGTTGATGTGACCAAGAGCAGTTAGCTGGCCTTTCACACCCTGACATCTTCCTCTAAGGGTGATTTAATCCTGCACATACCCTAAGCCTTCTGCCCTCCTCTTCCCCAAATGCTCCTTCCAGAGCTGATAATGTACTGAGAAGGTTTCAATTGACATAATTTCCTTCTTTCTTAGAAATATGGAGTTAATTAAGGAGTCAGGGAGAAGGGGAAGAAAGATGTAAAAAGAAACAGTTCCTCAAGCCAAAAAGCAGCATGAGGGTCAGCAAATTTTATGTTCCTTTCTATATGCTCTTGTCATAAAGCTTGGAGACCAACTTATAAAATATTTTGAGGGGAATGCCATTGCTGCGGCAGAAGAAGGTTTTGGCAGGGGTATACCCTATTTGTGGCCAGCAAATCGTGTTGCATTTGGGCCCTTGAAGACTTATGTGCTCCTTAAAGATATCCAAGAGGCAGTCAAGAGATTTTTAATGGCCAATATGGGCTTGGTTAAAGCTTCAGCATCTATCAGCAGGCCCAAATCTTTGTTTTTAAGTAAAAGGAAAGAAAGCTTGCCTGGCTTTTTGTATCAGCTTCAAGTGAGGTGTACTGAGGTCTACCAGGGTTCCCTTCTGCTGGCCTTACACTACAGCTGGCCCTGGAAAGCATTTGACAGGGTTGGGCAATACTTCTGCTGCCGGAGAAAGGCAAGGGATGACTCTTTTCCTGTTTATGGCTATGAAACACCTGGTGTGTTGGTTGCTCAGCAGTGTAGATTTGTGCTATGACTCAGGAGGCCTGTGATGGGAATGAGCAGCACAGTCACTGCCTTACAGTGGGGAAACTGAGGCACCAACATGGAGCACGTCCAGAGATGAGAACAGAGCTGTGGAAGGGTCTGGGGCACAAGTCTGATGAAGAGCAACTGAGGGAGCTGGGGGGTCTCAGCCTGGAGAAAAGGATGCTCAGGGGGCACCTTTGCACTCTCTGCAACTCCCTGACAGGAGGGGGCAGCCTGGCAGGGGTTCAGGCTCTGCTCCCAGGGAACAGGGACAGGAGGAGGGCAAACAGCCTCAGGCTGTTCCAGGGGAAGTAAAGATTGGATATTGAAAATTTTCTACACCAAAAAGTTTGTCAAGCCCTGGAAGAGGCTGCCCAGGAAGGACAGTGGTGGAGTCCCTATCCCTGAGGGGATTTAAAAAACATATGGATGTGGTACCTGGGGACGTGACTTAATGGCCAGCTTGGCAGTGCTGAGGGGATAGGGCGACTTGATTTTAAAGAGTTTTTCCAACATAAATGATTCCATGATTCTGTGCCTCCCTCTGCATAATGATCCATGTCAGCATGAGCTGAAAGTGAAGCCCCCAGCTCATTCAGTCATCAAACCATTCTCCTGCCTTTAAATCACGGGTCTGTCTTGACCTTCCCTTACCCCCCTCAGTCTCTGCCTGGGTTGCACAAGTGAGAACAAAGTGACACTTGTTTGCCTCCTCCAAAGAGCTCACTCAGGCAGGTGATTGTCTTGCCTCCTTTTACAGTCCCAAAACAAAGTGTTGAAGTGTTGTCCTGGGATGTAAAACATCCCATATATTCCCCTAGGACTGGATTTTTGCTTTCTGAGCACAAGTGGCATTGAAAGGAAAAGAGGTCAAAATTGAAGGATAAGGGGAATAATTCCCAGGTGCTGAAATTAGGAGAAAGATGTGAGCAATTTTCCTATGCACTCCTCACAGGACATGGATGGAGGAGCTTTAACAGCTGTAGTTGCAGCCTCTAAAGATCTGGTAATTCATTTGTAACCCTACCATGAAAAAACAAAACAAAACAAAAAAAAAACCTGCAAAAAACCCAAAACCAAACAACACAAAAAAACCCCCAAAACAAAAAAAAACCCAACACCAAAACAAACAAACAGGAAAAAAAACAGGGAAAACCACAAAAAATAAAACAAACAACAACAACAACGCAACCCAGAAAACAATCAAGAGGATGAGAAGTCAATCAAATTAAATTAAAAACTTGTCATTGTTTATTTGGTTTTGGGGGTGCTGAGAGGCCAGCAGTTCTGAGACCAACACAAAACCGTGTCTTGCAACAAAATCCTGTCCTGCAGCAAGGACCATGGGTCTCAGCCATGAACCCCCGTTCACCTTCAAAAGGGAAATTTCTCCCTCCTATGTTCAACAGGGAAGATTTGGTTTTATTTAATCACAGATATTTTCAGCACATGTGGTGTGTCATGTTTGCATGAAGGTTTGGAGATTAAATTCCAATGAATTCCAATTTTGGACCTCAAAACACAGGAGTATCCAGCATGCTACCCAAGGAATTGGAAACATAGATTTTGTGCTTAAAATGAAAATACCAATCCATTAAACTTCCTCTGTTTTGATCTCCCTTCCCGTGAATAAGGAATATGACAGCACAGGCCATCCTCTGTGAGAAAGGAGTTAGTTCCTCAGGTCTACAAAGCACTCTGAACCCCAAAGTGGTATCAAAGCATCATTTTATTTTATTTGTCCTGTTCTGGTATCTAGTCAAAATGAGAGAAACACAAAAAGGTCCTGAGTCACTGCAGCTTTTGTGTTTATGTCTAAATTTGAAACTCTAAAAATGAAAGGACAGTGAGGCAGGAAATATACACTGAAACTGAAAAGGAAACTTAAAGAAGCCCAAGAGAAGTGGAAAATCTGAACTTTGCTGGGGTGTTTTCATCTGAAGGCTGAGCTCACCCCAGAGTGAGAAATTGTACTTTTTCATGTAACAAAAAGAGAAGAGCTTCTCTCAGGGGACCGAAGAGTCTGGTCACCTCAAAAGTTTTAATTTCTAAAATAATACCCATAATACCAACTTCTTAAAAGAGACTCCCCCCCCACCCCGACACACACACCATTGTGGGGAGAGCCAGACCACTTTGGATGTCACTTTTCGGGGGAAACAGAGGCTCACAGCTGTAACCAGAATTGCCACAGGTTATTCATACATGGTATTGCTGTTTCAAAAATTCTGAATTTCACAATTTCCAGGCTAGTGCTGTATCTTCTAGGCCATAGTATTTCTCCGGGATCCTTTTCTCTGGTGTTCAAGATTTTATATTGGGAAGAAGTAGCTTCTGATCAGAAGTTTAGAAATTTGCCAGTTCACAAAACAATTTTTTTTTTCTCCCTGCATGTTGTTTCTGGTTCTCAGCAACTCATTTCCCTGTAAGAGGTTAAAGGAGCCTCCTACAAACCCTGTGACACAGAGTTTCAGTGAAGTAGGGACCAAAACCAACTGCGTCTGAATAAATGTCTTGTTTGAGTGTTTGTAATCTGACTCAGCAGCCCAGACCTTGATTTTTATCTTCTCAGAGGAGTGGGTGGAAGGGATGGGTGATAACAGTTCAAAGCAATGCAGTTCCTAGCATCTAAGGTTAAAAGGAGGGATGGTATTTTATAGTAAGGGCTATCCCTATCTTGATGTCATTAATTCAGCTGTTTTCCCTGTTGCTCTTACATTTTATGACTGGGATAGAGGCTCAGATCATCCGTGTTCCCTACAGGACATTTTGCTTGTTTGGAATTTTTAAGAATTACAGATAATATACTTCATTCTTCCCTTAATGACTTATTTGTTACACCCTAAAAGAGTTTAGGTGAAAGTGAACATCAAATGTTAGAAAGATGGTTAAGTAATGTGGGTGGGAGTTAATAAACTTAGTAAGTTTGGTTGGAAAGATTTCCCTTAGATTTTGAACTCAAATAAAGTTGTCCTTGCTGTCCCCAAAAATATAATTCTTCAGTCAAAAAATGAAAATGTGCAGAAATTGCAGTGTTTTCTTGGACTTCAAACATGCACAGAAAAACTCACATTGCCTTTGGGGAATTCAAATGAAAGTAAACATGCTTCTTTTTGGCCACATTTGGCTAGATAAGAGAGATCACTGTGCATTTATTTGCTTATTTGTTTCTTAACTTACAGCATTATTATAACAAGTCCACACTGAAGATTTGTAAGCATTCCTCCTGTGGCTTTGGTTTAGGCTTTTGGAGCTCCAAGCAGGACAGGGAGGAGGCTGGCTCTGGCTGGCAGGAGCTGTGTGTGCCACAGCTCTGCCCTGGCCCTGATACTCTGCCTGGTCTGCCCCTGGTCTGGCCTCTGATGGGAATTAAGCGACTTTTGATGGTGTTCTATGTCCTTTGTGGCAAACTAGGCTGCCTGGCCACACCACTGACTTGCATGTTACCATTCTGTTTCCTGTAATTCTCAGTCCATCTCTCGCAGGATCAGAAAGGTGTAGGTTTAGGTCCAGTCTTAAGCAGTGGATTGTGGCCTGCTATGCCTCAAAGTCTTGAGGTTTTTTTTGAACTTCCAAACTGGATGCTGAGACAGCTGATATGGGAAGCTGGGGGCGGCAAATGGCCTTACAGCACCCCTAAAAGTGAGAACCACCAGCTAAGACAAGCCTGACAGCCTTCTACCAACACCCATAGGCTTCATGGCTGGAAGGTGTGGGACTCTCAGGATAGAGTGGCTCAGGTCTTCATAGAATCATAGGATATCCTGAGTTGAAAGGGATCCATAGGCATCACTGAATCCAAGTCCTGGCCCTGCACAGGACAGCTGCAAGAAACCCACCATGTGCCTTTGAACATTGTTCAAATGCTTCTTGCACTCAGGCAGCCTTGGGGCCGTGACCACTTCCCTGGGGAGCCTGTTCAGTGCCCAACCACTCTCTGCGTGAAGAAACTTTTCCTAATATCCAGCCTAAACTTCCTCTGACACACCTTCATGCTGTTCCCTCAAGTCCTGTCACTGGTCACCAGAGAGGCTTCAAACTGCTCTCACATCTTTGACTCTTCATACTGAGGATGTGGTTGTGCTTCCTTGGCCGACAATTGGCAACATACCACAGAAGCAGTCCCTGAGTGTGCAGGCT